>CM040753.1:3048148-3160648 GCA_022829145.1 Albula goreensis | reverse complement strand
GGGGGGAAAATGTCGATTAATTTTGATGAAAACCTGAGCTTTGACAAACGAAAGGAAGCCACATCTCATTCTCCGAGATCAAAGGTCTGAGGGTTTGTTTTTCTTTGTATTAGGTTTGGGGCATTTGATTTGAAGCTAAATAAAGATTACACCACAGAGTCTATTTGTTCAACAGTTTCTGTCACCCAGAGTGAGATACTCTCAACTCACTTTTTGATGTGAGCCGCCCCTCCTCACAGTGGCCAACGAAAGTAGTTTGGGACTCGGGTCATCGACCTCTCAGGTCGTCATGGTGATTATGAGGCAAAAACATTGACCACCATCACGAAAATATGTGGTATTTAATACAAATAAAAGGCAAACGATAAAACAGAACTAGAGTGCTTTGTTATCATGAATGAAGTAAAGGAGGCAGAGAGAGACAGACTAAGCAGAGCTCAGAACTTCATGAGTGGTTTTACTGAAGACTGTATTTGGGAGAATTAAAGCAGTTATAGTGATGTGTAATCGTCTCATTAAGAAGCAGAAATCTTGGTGGTGTGGGAATCTGATCATGGAAATTCAAACATAAAACACTGAAAATGTTTTTTTGGACCATCTCAGTCCATGATCAGATGACACAACGGTTAAGTGAAACATTTAGATCCATGACCTTGCCCTCACCTTCTAGAATTTTCTCCCCAAAATAAGCCTGCATGTCCAAGCGGGGAGAGGTCCCAGAGGGTCAGAGCGTGACCCAATTTACAGAACCCCCCCCCCCCCCCCCCAGACTGGACAGAATCTTTTGGACGAGACATCAAACAGGAGGCCATGAATCACTTTGGTCATTAAAGATCCCTTAGCTCCTTATCAGAAACTTTAGGGGTTCCCCTGTGTTCTGGCCCAATTTTACGGGCCGGACACTTAATGATCCCCCAGCTTAACTGGCTATATAAGTCACTGATAAGTGTGTCCACCGCGCATCACCCCCTTAGAGCGCTGCATACTACCAGTGCCCAAGCTAAATGACCTCCCACCTCTACGGAGTGTGCTCGGAGATATTTGAAGGGCAGGAAAGTCAATATATAATTTATTGACCCCTTTTGGGGGCCATTACAGCCCCTCCACCCCCCACCTCCATCCATCAAAGCACAGATAAGCAGCAGGTGTAGGGGGTGGGGGTAGGAGTGGGGGAGTGCTCCCTTAACATCAACCCTGACCCTCCTTTTGGGCCCTCGTATTTTTCTACACTGTCCAGATAACAGTACACTTAATACAACGGGCAACATCAAAATAACTGCTGGCGCCAGCTTGCCAGCTGCACCCCCAACCCCAACCCCAGCACTTTAAATGGTCCAGAACAGCCAATGTCTGGTATTAGGCTTGAGAGTTAAAAAATTCCAGGACAAAGACAGAGGTAGGGACCCAGTCGATCAAATTAAGCCTCTTAATTTGCGAATACATTTACATCAAAACAGACTTTACACAAGGTTCTGCAAGTCTTAACTTTTTATATTCACTATTTTAAGACAAAAATATGCCTTTTTGAATATTAAACAGAATAGTGTATGCCCTTTAAATGACATAAGGAAGTATATTTTAGTAGTTATTATTTCACATTCTTTTCTAATAATATTTATGGGGACTCAGTTGGTTTTGTTGGATCCCAGCCAGATACTTTTAACCCCAAGCTCCCTGATGAATCTCAATGCCCTGCTTTAATTATATATTTATCATATCCCCATCTGTAATAGTTTTATTAGTTTATCTCAACATGTTTGGTCTGCATATCAAACTCGAAAAACATTAATTAATAAATGTTGATGATGAAATGTCTTTTTCCCTCCCTCTTCAGCCTAATCTCTGTCCTGTGGCAGTGTTCTTCATGTTTTATTACTACAGGAAGGACTTGACTCTAATTAGGTAAAAAAAAAATACATAAATAAATAAAAACAGGGCTGTGCAGCTGGTGAGATAAGCTAAACTTTGTTCTTGTAAAGCAGCTCCGGCTCCTCGCAGCGCTTGGGGTTTGGTTTCTGTAACCTTCTGAGATGATACTGCTCGTCCTCTAGCTGAGGGGGAGAGACAGCCTCCACAGTTGATGGTGGGCCGTTTTAACGTTTTAAAAGCTCTTAATTGCCGCCTGGAGCGGGCCGAGGAAGAACCATGGTGGCTGAGGCCATCTTTATGAATATTCCTACTTCCTCTCTCTCTCTTTTTTTTTTTTTTTAAGCGCTTGAGATCATACACACCGTTACCACGGAAACGCTGTATCCGTTCCACCCAAAGGTTAAGTGACGTCATCCCCATCCCAACCCCCTAAAACGAGCAGGAAACGAAACTGAAGTACTCCATAAAACAATGTCACTGGTAACAGTCTTAAGGATAATGACAAACTGACGGGCCACCTGCTTATCCAGTAAAGTTGTATGTTTAAAGTAGTCAAGCAGGTACTTGCTCCATCCACACCCTTCACCACCTGCCTGTGCTCATTCACTTACACCTCAGTCCAGGCTGGTGTAGTTTGTGACTGGAACAAATGCCTGCACACTGTGACCTGCAGGACCAGGTGTTGAGCGGGGCTGACCTAGAGGGTGGTGATGGGGAAAAACTCCTCTGCCTTTTAACTGACATTAGCTAACAGCAGCCTCCTGAAGAGCGTGTAGCAGCAACGCTGCGTTTTTAAGGAGGGAGGTGTTGCAAAGTCACATTTCAAAATGTTTTTAAACATTTAAGGAGCACTTCGGGCTTTCAGTGCACATCAGAAGGGCTGGAAAAGGGCTTGAAAAGGAGGGAAATGGGTGGAAGATGACAGAAAATGCTTTCTAGGAGATGAAGGAGCAAAGGGCCCGTGCTTCATGTTTTTGGCAGGTGCCATTTCAGCCATGATCCCTCTTATTTCAGGAGTAATGATCCACACACTCATGTGCTCACACACACGCGTACACTGCCTCTGCTTCTCTCTCACTCATACACACAAAATCACACACACACTCTCTCCCTTCCTCTCTCACACATACACACACTATTTCTCACACACAGACACACACACACATGTAGCTCACACTGCCTCTGCTTCTCTCTCACATATATGTTCTCTCTCTCACACATACACACACTCTTCACTCTCTCTCTCTCTCGCTCTTTCTCTCTCTCTCGCTCTCTCTCTCAATTTCAATTTCAATTTCAAATGCTTTATTGGCATGAAATACATATGTAAATATTTCCACAGCATAAAACAAAACAATATCAACATTATTACCAATATTTCTTTTTCTCTCTCTCGCACACATTCACACACACACTCACACACACATACACACACATATACGCACACACACACACACTCACACACACACATACACACACACACACACACACACATACGCACACACACACGCGGTTCCAGACCCACACACAAGGTCCTGATAAAGGGTCTGAGTTTTTTGTTCATCCTAACAGCAAAAGTTTTGTTCCATCACACACTTCAGGCATAAAGAAAAAGGAACATAATTAACAATTTAAAACTGAAAATACTGAACTGCACCCGTCTCTCCACCAGCCTTGGTCCATCTGCACCATTCATCATTGGGACAGAGCCCGCAGAAGAGCCAGTGTCATCTAAGGCCACACCTGGATGTTTTTAAACAGGCCCGCCAAGGGCAGCGAGAACCAGCTGGGCTCATTACCTGTCAGTCCCAGATGTGTGTCTACCTGCAGGCAAGGTCAACACTGTCAATTGCCCTGAGGTCCTCCCAGCCAGCAGGGGGCAGCAGATACCTCTGACAGTGGTTCACTGAGGGACACAGCCCTGTCTGGCCCTCCACCCTTCAACATCAACCCTGTTACCATGGTCGGTGAAGCTCTTCCTTGCTGAATTATGTTTGACTTAGTCACATTGAATAGAAAACCAGAAGCCTGTGTGTTTTCTATTCTCAACAGCGGAGAAATCATCGCCCTTTGAAAATGACAGTCTGATACACGGGGGGTTGAGGGAGGATACTTAAAAGCTGCATGTGACAGAACAGTCTCATTACCAAAATGCTTTAAAAACATTTTGTCCCTCCCCTCCCCCCCACCAACCCAAACTCAACCCTTTTCTACAGAGAGCCATTGTCACATGACTCCTCCAATTTACATGATGACCACTCTCACCTTTTTCCACATGGCAGACTTAAAATGACAGACATGAAATGTGTGGTAAATATAACATTACTGGGTAATTATGTAGCGGAGAGAAACGGCACTAATTCTGTGCAGGGGATGACGTGGAATATGAAAGGTCCTGCAGAAATACCTCCGTGGAGTGGGCGATTTCTAATAAATAGCTTCAGTCTCCATCCCGTTTTCAGCAGAGTGCATACAGACAATGATGTGGGCCGGGAGAGTGGCTGGAAATGGATTTTGTGCTTGCCATGCCTTCACCCACTCTCAAAACCATGAAAAAACACTCATTTTCACTCCGCTCTAGATAATTATGCCAGTTAGCTGTAACCTGTTGTTATTTTTCGGACACTTTTCTGTTCAGCTGAACGCTCATATGAACAGGAACTTCAAACGGAGCAATTCACACATGAGTGGACTCCGCTAATGGTTTCTCTCATTGGACAGGTCTGTTAGTGATATAAAGCTGAAAATGAAGTTCAACACAGTAACATGCGAAAGTCAGAGATGTCATCGCTTTCGTAGCTTGGCTTTCACTTAATAAAATTGAATTATTTAAAAAATTGAATAGATTGGTTTTTAGACAAATTTTAGTTGGATGTTTATAAAGCAATTTTACTGCTGTCAGAGGAAAATGTCTTTCTCCATCCTCATTTTCCTGCGTGTTCCACATTTTTAAAGAAAATTATACCTTTGATAATTGGCCATCTCAATACTACAGCTGAAGACATCAGACTGGCCAATCTAACAAGAACCAATCAGAATTCAAGACTAAAATCATGACCAGCTACACCTGTCTCCTCATCCAACAATGCATGTGTTTGTACTAACATGGGACGGGTGACATCGATGGGACTTTGTTTGCATAGAATCCTGAAAGAAACTATGTGCTATGCGCATTTTATTGGGTCCTGGCCATACTGTCAGCTTTATCAAAACAGAAACCCAAGAGACCTGCAGCAGTAAGTAAATGCAGAACTTTTATCCCTCTTGTCACCACAGTCTGGTCGTTTGTATGCTGCCAGTCTGCTGGCAGTCCTGTACAGTGCTGTATAATGGAATAACAGAGGTTTATTCTGCCTCAAGGGTAATTTAGCCTGTCCTCAGCTGCATAAACACATGGTAATTACAAAAGCATTCAGACTGAGACAAGGACAAAAACAATACCAAGTATTTCCAATGCACTTAAACAGGACAGCATTGGGTATTTCTCAAAACAAATTGGATACTGAAGGCCGTATTTTCACAGCAGAGTAGCATGACACAAGCAGCAGTTTAACCGCTTTTTTTTTTTTTTTTTTTTTTTTCAAAAATTACAATGTCCGTTTGAGAAATGAATTTCAGTGACTCACACTACATTACACATTAATGTATGACACAGCTTGTGACTTCAGTTTTTATTTACCAGTAATGTGCCAATTTTAATACAAGTAATTCAAAGTTTAGGGGTGTGTGTGTGTGTGTGTGTGTGTGTGTGTGTGTGTGTGTGTGTGTGTGTGTGTGTGTGTGACACACAAAGAAATATATGTAGATATACTAAATATATAGGAGATCAGTTCAAAAAGTGTCCATGGTATAAAAAGTCAGTAAAAACAAATTTCTGCCATAACAGTTACAAGTGTCAGTGGTCAAAGACACGCAGGAAGTACGTTTGAGTGATTATTGAATGTCATTCCAGTCATTTCTAACCCATCCCCCATAATGCACATCTCACCTGAGCTGCAGGTGGAGGGTTATGTAATGGCAGGTGAATAATGCAGTCTGTGGCAAACACACGATACCCATTCCGCACACATTCACTCCTCTCAAACCGAGGGGTCAACGCCGTTATTTCGCCATACATACATAACATTATTTATTTGCATTTGTTCTGCATTTGAATTTTCGCTGCCTGCATCTTAAAGAGGGCCATGCCACAGAAAATGTGTAGGCTTGTTAAGTGGGTCACAGACTTTCAAAAGTTTGGGGAAACTCTTGCACTGGCCTGCGCTTGAGTAATTAACAGTCTGAGGACTGTGCGTGCACATTTATAAGTGTTGTGTTAAAGGTGTTCAAAAATAAAATAAAATAAAAACATCAGTAATTATTCTGGGCTGCATATATGCATGTGCAATAATTGTCCACTAGAGGGCAATATAAACATATACAGAATTTAAGATGTAGTTATAAAGACGTGGAATGTGGTTATTACAGCCTTATTAAGCATTTTAGAGCCAGACCACATCACGCAGCTTGGGTTTGGGGTTTTGGTTCAAGAATTTCTGCACAGTTAAAATATAGCTGATCCACTGGAGTGGCGTCTGCCCCAGGGGGTTTGTGGGTTTGAATCTCAGACACCTTTTTTGTTAGCGGTTAGCAGCTACTCACCAGTAAAGTACTTTATTATAAGTGCTTGTTGTGTAAGATAAAAGTCCAGGATAAATAATAAAAAGCTGGAGGGAAGTCCTGCTGTATCTGCTCTGCTTCTCCCAGGTGGAGATATATCGGTGTATATTTAGATAATTATTGAGGATGCAAACACCAGACACTGTGGTGTCAGTACATCAGGATAACACTGTGCCAAAATGTGCACAGCCTTTGGTAAAGTGAATAAATAATGAAACGCAGCAGAATTACAGCAAAACGGCCGCTGCAGTACTTTCCCTGTCAGCTTTTCCCAGGTCGAGATAATATAGGTAATTATTCAAGATGCAAAGAGCAGGTGGAGACGCTTTGGGGTTAGTAAATCTGGATAACTGTGCAAAAAACATAAACAGACTTCAGCAAATAAGCACAAAGGGCTGCTTCTTCCACCAAGTGGGAAAAATTACCCTGACATCCCATGGATCGTGGCCCTTAATCACTGAAATGACTGACGATGATGATGATGATGATGATGATGATGATGATGATGATGATGATGATGATGATGATGACGATGATGATGATGATGATGATGATGATGATGATGATGATGATGATGATGATGATGATGATGACGATGATGATGATGATGATGATGATGATGATGACGATGATGATGATGATGATGGTGATGATGATGATGATGATGATGAGCAAGAAAGAGAGAGAGTAATGTCCATTTAAATACTTTAGATTTTTAAAATGATTTTTCAGTTATTGGCCCTGCTTTCCTCAGTACAGTCTGGCACTGCTGTGGATCTAATTCCACATAACCTCCAATTCTCACTGTAACTCACCCACACGGAGGTGAACAGCTACCAACTCGATCTGTAGCGAGACCAAATGAGGATCTTACCGCACTTACATCACCTGTGTGCCTGCGTAGTCTCACCTCAACATGAGCTAACGGCACCCTGCTTATGGAGTTACATCACCAGTGCGCCTGCGTGGTCTCACTTCAGCATTAGCTGACAGCACCGTGCTTATGGAGGGAGCAGAGGGGTAAATTCGCTTTGGATGAACTGCAGCCGATTGATTTATTGACATTTTTCTGATGCAACCCTGACACAAATAAAGTGCAAAAGTAGTCCATCCCGTCCGTTAATTTTGGCAAGCTAAATATCTCATTATTGTTGCTTTATAGTTATTATTACATATTAAATATGCTATCTCCATTAATATCAGTGTTAGATGTTACAGGAGTATGTCTACAAAACGAACGAGGCAAATTCAAAATTAAAACACCTGCACGTACACCAAGACTGAAATTCGTTGTAATAGATGTGAAAGTCCCGGAACAGGAGTAATTACTATCATAATACACGCATATATTAATATCTGTATTTAACATCGTAGAAAGCAATCAGCTGTGGAATTCGGTCACATAGGTTACATAGAAAATTAATAATGTTGGAACGCGGCAAAAGAAGATGGTACGACACTAACAGGGAAACGAAAAGGAGGAGAAAAAGCATGAATCTGAACAAGTGTCACAAACAGGTGGCAGATGACCGGAGGTTCAGCCGCTGTGAACTCCCAGGGGAGGACTGCACGCGCCAGGAGAAACGCTGCACTCTGTTCCATTTGGAAGGGAATAGCGCAGCCTTCGTGCTAACCGTCCTCCCATTGTCTCATTTGCTGAGTGTGTTTCTGGTTTGTTACAGCACTGTTTGCCAGTGCTGCAATAACTCAGGGGTGCGCAAGGAACGCGGTATCTGTTTAATTCGTGCCAACGTCTGTTCTTAATAATTTCATTAGTCCGATTCGTTTATGTTATTTGACATTTTAGTTACATGAAATATATCAGGAGATTGTCTCTTTCCCTTTGCATGAAGCACTTTACTGAGGTCTATTAGACATTTAAACCGGTTCTGTGTGCATCAAATTCGTTAATTAAATCAGGGTTATTGATGGATTAAAAAACCCAGAAAACCATACAGACCAGTACAGACTACCCTAACTCCGTGTAAAAAAAAGTGCATTAGCTTCATACAGGAAACCTCTTATTCATTGAATCAACAGCAGATTTGCTTTTGTTAATAGCGGTAATTAATTAAAAGACATTTGTGATTTTTTTTTCATTTAGCATGGTAAGACAAATACGTAAGCCCAAAGGGTTTGTGTGCTCGGCTATTCATCTTTTCTCATTATTTCTCTGGCTTACTATTTTTGGATGTTTTTTTGTTGTTTGGTCTAAACTCCGTTGGACTTAATTTTTACAAAACGTAGTGGCTAAGTAAGGACATATGGCATGTGTTATATCTATCAGTTTATGCTGATATTGAATACAATAAACATGACAAATGCATATGGATATGACAAGGACAGTAAGCACAAATACAACACAAAATTAATACACAAGAGATCAAGCCACTTCCAGTCTAATAATGGATAAAAATGTATCAAAGAGAACATTGTTAATCTTTAATGCTTACTTTTAATAAAAGTGGTTTTCACTTCTTATTTTACATCATCTCCCCAACCTTTTTGACATTAATACCCCAGAAGTAGATGTATCAAATAAATGACCACAGTACAGTATAAAGATGTGAGGCAGAGGTTACTATCAGACAGTGCTTCATTTTAGACTGGTTTGAAGAAACCCACCTTACTGCAATATTCCCTGAGGACTGTGTATTTGTTGTGCGTATACACAGAAGGTAGACAAAATAATAGAAAAACATTAAATAATAAATGATCTAATAAGGAGCCAGGTTACCCTTTGCCTTTAGAATCAGCTCTGGCCCATCCTGGAACACTGCTGTACAAGCTTTGAGTTGTGTCTGGTTGGTTATTGGACCGTTCTTCAGGAAGCAAAGCCTCCAGTACATTGGGAGATGAAGGAGGTAGAAATCCAGTCGCTATTTAGTGTTTCTGAACGTCCCATAAAGATTCAGAGATGTCTAAATCCATCACTTGGAAAGACCATGGAAGTTGTTGGAATTCAATCTGGTGTTTGTCAGCTGAATCTGGCTTGCAGTATATATGAGGGCTTTTGCCAACTCCCTGCATGCATATGCACATATTCATTTTTTACATTCTTTTTTTGGAACAAAATCTTTTCCATCTCTCTGGGTCATCTCCTACGGAACGTGGTCAAACTCATTACGATTACAGCCAGGGTTAGGATGAGTAACGTGCTCATGAGGGCTATCAGTATTAGCATTTCCTGCGTGACAATAAGACCAGGCAGGAAGCGTGAGGAGCAGAGGAACTGAGAGAATCCCAGCAGCGTGACTTTACCCGACGCCCGCACGTCGGAGCGGGACCCCTGGTTCAGCCGTTCGACGAACCTCTTCTCGAAGGTCAGGGGGTGGTAGTGTCCCGTGGTGCAGAGCCAATCAGTGATGTTCTGGAAGTAGTGGCAGAGGCTCGTTCTCCGGTGGGAGGGCAGGAACTCGTACACGCTCACCTGCTCGCACAGGTGCAGCATCACGGTGATACCTGGGCACAGAGCAAGAAAGCACCGGGATCAAAACACCTTCTGTTATGGTTAGAGGTCAACATGGGGTCTCAGACATAACACATCACCTTGCTGGGGTTGGGGGTGGGGGGTAATGTGATTCTGGGTCCTACACACTTCACCAGCCACAAACAGTTCCATTTGTACATTCATGTGGAAAAGCCACCGTTTACCTGAGGCTGTTTGGAAACAGAGTCATCATTCACGATTGGGTTGCTAAGGGCTACTCAGGTGCTTCAATAACCCTTCCAGGACAGCAAGCCATGTTTGCAGGCTTCAAGGGTCTCCCAAGGGCCTTTTTCACACACATACCGCCCCAATGCTGGTGATGGAAAGCCTCTCATTGGCTGCTCCCTTGACTCTGAGACACTGAGTATGTGTCTCAAGTGTCTTGGGTCCGGCTTCATAACCTCTGGTTGCTAATTGCCTCATTCTGTGTGGCCCTCAACTTTATAATGAGTGTCATTCCCCATGGAGGGAAGTGTCTCAAACCCAGGTTTAAATTCATCCCGAGTCTCCTCTCTCTCTCTCTCTCTCTCCATGGAGAGCCTTCCTCTGTTTCCTCACTTAACACACCATGATATTTCTTGACGTGCATCTGCTTGCTGACTTGTTTCCTGTTCAGTTAGTTTCAGTCTATTGAGCAACAAATTGGATGAGGCAGGTTTTCTATTTTAACAGTTTAAGTTTTTATCTTGCCCAAGAGAACTGAGTACATTTGCTACTTTTTGTTTTTAAAGTACATTTTTTTGTGTTTTTCTGTCATCTCAAGAGAAAGCTGATTATATCTTTCATCTGATATCTTTCTATATCTCACTGTGCTGTAAATTGTTCCCGTCAGGTGCGGCTCATGAACTGTTAATATTTAAATACATTCAGTCAAGCCATCTGTGACCTTAGATCTTAGCTGTATCAGATCGCATTGATTCGGAAGAAAAAAAGTACACTTTCTAAAATGCAGAATTGGGAAATTAAATGAAACGTAGAACTCTGGAAGGAGGAGAGTTTGGTTTTGTCTCCAGAGTGAGGCAATTAAAGGAAGAGGAGCAGCGTTCTGACAGACCGTGACGCTCAGCACGTGCAGACCAGGCGCGCTTCACGCAGAGAACACTTCCGCCGCGCTACGGGGTGATTTGTGGCGTTTTTAACGGGCACGAGAGAGACTTTTCACCGAAACATTCATTACGGTTCACATATCACCGCTTTATCGAAAGTTCACTTAGAGGCTGTCACCCGGTGCGGGCATATAATTTGAGCAGAGAAATTAATTGTCGGTTTTCTTGGAAATTTTGAAATAAATAGCGACAGGGGAAAGCACCTTCGGGGCATAAAGAGTACGCACGCACCACGTGATGTCTCTCAATCAGGACGTCGAATCATCCCCAGGTGTATTAGCTGAGTGTTCCACCGGTTTCGCCCTCAGCCAGCGTGCCGTGAGTGCTCTGGTGTAAAATGACTGCCGTGCATCACCCAGTAGGGCGATACGTATTAGAGCCGGCGGAGATGAGTTTATATTGAAATGAAAGTAAGCACACATCAATCAACTGTATCGATTAGCAATTTAACAATTAAAGTCACACAAATAGTACAGAAAGCAGCGGTGAATTCATTGTCATGCTGAAATTCAGTGAGCTTGCTTAGAGCATACAGTAAAGTAGATGGTTCATATTAATTAATTATCTTCACTTTATATCCGCAATGTACTTAATTGGGATCGTATTTCCTTGTCAGAGTTTTTTTAACATTGAACATTTTGCTTTCTGTGGTCTAAATAGCTTAACAAGCAGGGTTTTTGGTTTGCGTAGCAGAGGGGGTCCCACTGTAACTCATCCCGAATCCGTACTGACTGTATAAAATGTAAGCATTCACATTATGTAGGCAGGGCAAGGGAACCTGCCGCGCTAATGACTAATACCAGAGAATGTCTCCCTCTAGCGTCCAAATCTGGACGTGCAACTCTGGTGTTCGTCTTTCTATTATACTGAACTTAAATTACTATGCCCGCTCCCAGGTCTGTGTTTCATTACTTATCGTAAGAACATTTCTCCATACTTATCCCAGCTAGATGAAACTATTTCTTATGATTTATAAGCTTTCATGCTTGTTGCTCAAGGTAGTGGTAGATTAATATGGCCTTGCGATATCTTGGTCAGGCAGGCTGCATGGCTTTGGCTGCATACACTTAAAGCAGCATGATTATGGCACAAAGTACAGCCAGAACAAAGAAAAGAATCCCCCCGCCTAAAAAAATAAAAACAACCTCCACCCGGAGAAGTGCTACTCACCCAGCATCCCGGAGAAGTGCTACTCACCCAGCATCCCGGAGGAGGGGGGGTTGGGCTGGATGTTGGTGGGGGTGTTCTCCTGAATAATTTCCCATATGTCCCACTGCAGGGAGGGGCTCAGTATGTAAAAGGGCTGCTGGGGGTGGAGTCGGCGGTAGTCCTTATACCTCTGGAAGAAGTTATAGTCTGGCTTCCTGTACCACTGTACAGGAGGGGAGGGGCAAGAGGTGGTGGGGGGGGGGGGTTGGCATTATTTCCACCTGTGATGATGTCATCAGCTATTTCTAAGGCCCACTTTACTCATCCTGACATTGTTCAGCTGAAATGTCACATCCTGCAGCCTGGAAACAGTGCTGTACAATGATCCATGGCCATCAGCTCAGATGTGAGCGAAAGTGTGAGTATTGTAGCAATAAAAGGACGTGTTCTAAAATTTATAACTATTCCCCAAGAAAGTCATTTCTTATTATGTGTTGACACTCACTATCTTTTATGGACCATCAAAATACTTTTTTTTATCAGTGAGAAACATATTTTGAGAATAAAATGTAATTTGGCCAAACTATGTTCACCATTTACCTACAGTCCACAGAGTATCCAGCACTGCATAAAGCCTGGACTTCAACACACAGGGTCTCTGCCTCTACTACATGGCATAGCAAGCTGTCCCACTGGGTGAAATAATACTTCCTGATATCATGTAGCATATCAGACTCAACTGCAGTGAGGCACAGCTGTCAGAGCAGTGTTGAGTATCTGTTTAGTCTATAGGATGTGTGGCTTTGCTCCCTGGCCGAGTACTCACATCGTAGAGATCTCTGGAGTATGGCGCAGGGTCCCACATCATGAGCACCCCACTGCTGTACAGAGAGTCAGTGAGAAACCCATCCTTTTCGGACATCATGAGCTTCAGGGAGAGCAAGAGAGGAGCACACTCTGAACATTACAGGAGCACAAGAGCATTACCTTTCACAAGTACATTTCACACACGTATCCAGAGTGATGCGTACTTTAACACACTGACTGTTAGCATAACTGTAAAAATTTAAGGTCTTTCTCAAGGGCATGGTGGAAGTGCCCTACAGGCCAGTAGTGCACACTCCTGGTCTAAGTCTAAGAGGTTTATTGGGTAACTAATGCACTGTGAGATAGGGGGAACCCTGCAAACCGCATTGGCACCTCTGTTCCCATACCTGCGAGTTAACAAGACGAAGTGTTGTTTTGTTACCCACATCCTGGCTGTAGCCTTTTGTTGGCGCAGCGTTGAAACGAATAACAGCATCATGACTGTCTAACAAAGAATAAAACAAAGAGAGAAATTAATTGATATCTTAATTAATGGCAAGTGAGAGTAAAGGCCTGATATAATTGCAAAGACACCTTCACATTTGGGTTATATGCACACAGTACTGTAACAGTTCAGTGCAGCCATTTTGTGTGTGTATTTATGATATATATAAAGTAATGTATAAAGGAGCAGCTGTGATTCTCTTAATATTTGTCTTGTTTTATTGAAAAATCACATATCAAACTGTGTCTTTTGAGAAAAGAACAGCCTGTGATTTTAGTTGAAGGTAAGGAAAGTTTTTGAAGTTATTTGAAGTTAATTATAATGCCTGAATAGTTTGTATCAGAATCTCAACAGAATTCTAATCAGTTTTTTTTTCGGTATTATTTGAATTTGTTGTTTGGCTGAAAATATGCACAACCATCAGAATCAGCTATACTTACTATTCTACACTGCACAGACTGCTGTTGCACTCATTAAGTTAACCTTCCCAGAGTGCAAGTCTCCCAGCACTGCCCCTCATCCTCACTGAAAACGAATGTAAAACATTCTTACCGATTTCCACACCAAGACGTGACCTCCTCATAGACCCAGAGGACATAACCACTGCACAGGTCTTTAGTGGACCCAGCACCTTCTCCAGGCTCTCTGTTGGCAGGACACTGTCCCAGTCTGGTCCCGAAAATGGACCATCACCAGCCCGGATCATCCTTAGAGGTGCTCGAACCTTCAGCCGGCACATCACATCCCCCCGGCTGCGCGAGATGTCCTTCCACCTGGCGATTTTGGAAGGCACGTGGAAATGGTTCACAATCTTGTTGTCGTTCGCTGGATTTTGAGCCCCTGAAGCAACAAAGCTTTTCTTTCTCATGGCCAGTCCGTGCTCTCTTGGAGTCATGTTTGAGGCATTGTTTTCACTTGTCCTTTTATCATGGGCTATCACATTCGGTGATGTGGAAATGAAACGGCACACAAGTTCATACGCTAAAATGATAACACAAAGTATCAGAGTGCATTTCCTGTACTTGAGAATATTTCTGAGTCCAATCTTCATTTTCATCCCTAGAAGTCAAAGAAACGTAACAATAACTTTGTGAATATTTTTTATAATTTCTCAGAAACCTTTACAGGAAAAATAATATTATGGTTTTACAAAGAATGAATTTCAGGTGATGTCATTCCAGGACATCCTGGAATTATAGGAGAATTGCCTGTAATTCACCTGTTATTGCAGGATGTCCTGGAATAACCCGGAAGCTGATAAAAACAAAATAATGGCTACTGTGTTGACTCGTTTTCTCCCATCTTGTTTAGACATGCCTGCAGTCTAAAATGAAACATGAATGTATGATACACAAATTTATGAGCTGATAAAAAATGAAAATGGTCTTAACTAGATCAATACATACAAAAATGTGTATGCCTATATCATCATATTATTATAAATCTTACATATACAATGCAAGCTAAAATTGAGGTTTTCCAGTAAAAAAAAAGCATTAAATTACAAATGTTTGTACACTTTTACCAAATGTAAGAAACATTATAAACCAAACACAAGATTATCCCATATTACCTTTCTGTGCGTCTCCTGAAACAGCCATCCGGGTTTGAAACCAAAAGAGCTTCAGAACATAATCTGAAATCTTACATGAACTTTGGTCAAACCACACAAGACAATGTAGCGGCTAACAGCAAAAGTCTTTCTTCACAATTTAGAGAAGTACAACAGTACTGTTTGTTTTTTTGTTTTTATTTGTTTTTATTTTTAGTTTCTCACATGTCACTATCGTTAGCCACGAGCAGCCGTTTTTGAAAGTCCAAAGTTACATTTTTTTAAATGTTGTAGCGGGTAGAAAAAAGTCTTGACACAGTCCCACAGAGCAATAAAGATGTATATCTTTTATTGCTCCATTACCTGCTGGCCAGAAAATGAGTGCTGCTGTATACTTCCCTTATTTTTTCCAAGTCACCAACAGTGTTGGTGTTATCTGCACCATTTAAATTAATTCAAATTGCAAACTTTATTGTCATATCAACAATGAGTTATAAGGAGTGTGTCAACAACCAGACCATTCATACACATATGACTCTGCGCATGCAGGTGGTGAAACAAGTGGACACACCTGTGTAAATACAGAACATCACACTTATATCAAAAAAAGGGGTTACTCCTCATGCTCTGCTAGTTATTAAGGAAATAACATAGCACCCAAAAGGTAATGTTTAAAAATGCAGGACAGACCTGTCTGTGTATTACCACAGTTACCAAGGTGACCGTGGTGTGGCGCTGAGGTGGTTATGCTGAGAGCCTGAGAGGCCAAAACAGCGTAACCTACTGATGTGTCACAGGCAAGGGTGTCTAAGGTGATGCTAACGTGGAGCTCGACACCATCGGGGCAAAGGTCAACAGTGGGCCAAAAAAATAATGTGGGGCGTGTCTGAAATGCACCGGGGGTACAGCCGGGGCTCGAATTGAGGGGGGATGTGGGGGGATGCCATCCCCCTTGGAAAAAATCTTGACCACAACCGTTCCCCTTCTAAAATTGTCTCCTCCCTCCCCTCCCGTTTGCTTTAATGGAATTAGCTATGCGATTTTTCGCCTAATCGCAAAAAATACTAAACTGATATTTAAATGTCAATAATGTTATTTGCGCTCCAATTTGTGTTATTTTGTATCCTCTGTGCCTGCGTGGCTTTTGATTTCTTATTGCTTATTTGATTGGAGCCTGCAAAAGCATGCTTCTCATTGGCTAATGCAACTTCACAGATAGTTTTGCTTTAGACGAGAATTGCAGATGCTACAGGTCAAAATGGCAAAGCGACTGGTTCAACAGGATCTTAGAAGTTTATTAGTAACAGCAGATGAGATGATAACCAGTCTTGTATTATTAATACATAATATGTGTCTGAAATGCACAGGGTGGCACAGCTGATGACTTTGTCATAACCAGTGACCTGGCTCAGAAGGTAACTATATTCAGACTCGCAATGCAAATGGTTAAGCTACTCAGCTCTGAGATTTCACATTGTAAAAAATCTACCGTTCACCAACATCCACTCAGTACATTTAATCATAGAAAATATAATAAATAAGAACAACAATTCAATCAATTTAATAAATTCTAAAATAATATATTTACAATGTGTACAAAACATGTTGGAAAATTATGGGATACTGTCAAAATTTTCATAAAATCATGTCAAAAACATGGCAAATTCTTCATCAGCTGTTGAATTGCATAATTTTCAGCAAATTTAAATTCATATTTAGGTGTACATCTAGTTTAATTAAAAACTGTTTCATTTTAAAAATATTTGCATATTAATAAGTGGTGATATGGGTAATTTCAGCCTCTAAGGACACCTGTGCAGAGAGAGGCCGCACAGCGTGACCTTCCCGTGAGAGTAGATGTCAAACTCTGAGCCGCGGTTGAGCCGTTTGATAAGATTCTTTTCGAACATCAGGGGGTGGTAGTGTCCCATGGTGCACTGCTTGCTGTAGAAGTTCTGGTAGTAGTGACAAAGGTTAGTTCTCCTGTGGGAGGGAAGGAACTCATAAACACTGATCCGCTCACACAGGTTCATCATCACCACGATACCTGAACGCAAAGACACGAAAAAAAAAAAACAAAAAACATTTTTACTGTTTATTTCATTAACATTTACATTCATTCTTTTTTAAATCACTGTTTTGGGCCATGTTTGCTCAGGTGTCAAATAAAGAACCTCAGGTTTGCTTCATGTTTGCTCAGAGATTTATGTCAGCACCAGATTTTTACTGACAATATCTTTAAAAAAACAGTATTTTAAAAAAGTATTTTACTAGTACTCCAGTTATGAGCCCAGCTCCCTACATTATGCAATACTGCCAAAGCTGACCTTAGACCTGCCTTTTAGCGTGACAGCCAAGCAGCATGAAGACCTTATCATTTATCAACGCTTTTGCTTTTAATACAACATTACACCATGCTGAACTTTAATATGTTTACCCAAGTCTGTGCCCCTCTGCAGTGCCTTAGATATATATCCCAGCAGATGTTCACCAATAACTAGAGTCAACTTTGAGCATTAATAAAGAGCTTCCTGATATTTGCACAGTATGCAGCATAAATATAAATGTGAAGTAGACAATCGCACATAGGCCTTATCCTGATTGGCCATTTTACTCATTGCATGGATTAGCAAGTGACAAGTTGTGTAGCTACATCAAACTAATGAAAGCATTAGGGAAAGAGTGTCTAAATCAGATTCAAGTCCTCTAAAAGTCATGTCAAGATGACTAAAGAAATCATGCTTGAAAATTTGACTCATTCGGATGTTTTGTAATGCTTTCCTTATCGTATCATTTACTTTCTATGTGAAAGTCGAAGGTGAGAAAACACAGGCTAGATTGATAAAAGATGTGATGGGAAACTAGTATATCCAACAACAACAGACGTAAAAAAGATGTGATTTTTATGTTAGGAGGCTGGCAGGTGAGTTGGTTATTTCCATCAAGCTGTAGAAAAATAGTCCATCCCTCTGAATAACCATGCCTCCGCAGAATGTGCCAAAGACACTGTGTATGGCCCTATCTATAATAAAAAAAGATACTACCCATCCTAAAAATGATTGAGTGTTTTATGGTTTCAATTAGGTCTAAAGGTCAGTTCATGAGGGTGCCTTGAAATAAAACATACCCATTTATGACAATCTTCTATACAATACAGCAATAAACTGTTCTCGGTTTCAAAAAAACCTTTCACCCATGGCTAAAGCAAGCTTAAAATGGATCCCCAGGCACTTGTACTGAGTTACATTGAAATAGACTAGAACCCGGAATGTGCCTCTTGCTCTCATTGGTTAGCATTTTTCATTCTGGGAAAATCTCTTTTAGAAAAATCACATATAAAGACTCCCTTCAGCCAATTTCACTTTTTGGTTTTCTTAAAACATACAGAAAAAAACAGCGGCAGATAGTTGTGACGTAGTTCAGGATAACTATATTAGGATAATTATGAACTTGAATTATGAACACCTTAAGGGTCAAGAGTAATGCTAAGGAATACACTTATATGTTAATGCGTCAAAGAAAATTCTATTTAATCGAAGTAAAAGTGTGGCAGTGTATTGTGTATTGAGTATTTTCCCGTTAAATGAGAAAAGCACTTCAATATGCTTTCACATTCCTGTCCTACTAATCTCCATATATTCAACCTCCAAACATCCAGAGAACTTCTTCAACCACCCACCACCCCCCAACCACCCACCCACCCGGAGAAGTGCTACTCACCCAGCATCCCGGAGGAGGGGGGGTTGGGCTGGATGTCGGTGGGGGTGTTCTCCTGAATAATTTCCCATATGTCCCACTGCAGGGAGGGGCTCAGTATGTAAAAGGGCTGCTGGGGGTGGAGTCGGCGGTAGTCCTTATACCTCTGGAAGAAGTTATAGTCTGGCTTCTTATACCACTGCACAGAGGACAAAAAAATTACAGAATAATCTAATTACTGATTATATTGTCAGTAGTTGGTTCGGGGTTGGGGGGGTGACACGTTTTTTTCCCAGTTTTCCCAACTCGAATGTTCAACCGAACTAGTTGACCTCACTGCAGCACCTGCCCTGACAGCTGTGGGAAGAGGAGTCGACTCTTCCGGTTCACATGACGACGCTCTCGGTTCTTTGCACGCCGCGGCTGCACCACTAACTGCACACTGCCTATGACATCGGAGGAAGACGTAGTCAGCGTACAGTCTGTTCATGCCACTGCAGGTGACCAAGCATGACAGAGAGGGCGCTATTGCGATGAGACCAACCAAACAAGTTTAGCCGTTACGTCTACAGAGTATCCAGCACTGCATCAAACCCATTTACCTACAGCCTACAGAGTATCCAGCACTGCATCAAGCCCATTTACCTACAGCCTACAGAGTATCCAGCACTGCATCAAGCCCATTTACCTACAGTCTACAGAGTATCCAGCACTGCATCAAGCCCATTTACCTACAGCCTACAGAGTATCCAGCACTGCATCAAGCCCATTTACCTACAGTCTACAGAGTATCCAGCACTACATCAAGCCCATTTACCTACAGTCTACAGAGTATCCAGCACTACATCAAGCCCATTTACCTACAGTCTACAGAGTATCCAGCACTGCATCAAACCCATTTACCTACAGTCTACAGAGTATCCAGCACTACATCAAGCCCATTTACCTACAGTCTACAGAGTATCCAGCACTGTATCAAACCCATTTACCTACAGTCTACAGAGTATCCAGCACTGCATCAAGCCCATTTACCTACAGTCTACAGAGTATCCAGCACTGCATCAAGCCCATCCACCTACATTCTACAGAGTATCCAGCACTACATCAAGCCCATTCACCTACAGTCTACAGAGTATCCAGCACTGCATAAAGCCTGGACTTCAACACACAGGGTCTCTGCCTTTACTACATGGCATAGCAAGCTGTCCCACTGGGTGAAATAATACTTCCTGATATCATGAAGCATATCAGACTCAACTGCAGTGAGGCACAGCTGTCAGAGTAATAAATACAGTGCTGAGTATCTGTTTAGTCTATATGATCTGTGGCTTTGCTCCCTGGCCGAGTACTCACATCGTAGAGATCTCTGGAGTATGGCGCAGGGTCCCACATCATGAGCACCCCACTGCTGTACAGAGAGTCAGTGAGAAACCCATCCTTTTTGGACATCATGAGCTTCAGGGAGAGCAAGAGAGGAGCACACTCTGAACATTACAGGAGCACAAGAGCATTACCTTTCACAAGTACATTTCACAATTACATTCAAGAGCATTACCTTTCACAAGTACATTTCACAATTACATACAAGAGCATTACCTTTCAAATTACATTTTTATAAAAGCATTACCTTTCACAAGTACATTTCAGGCATCTAACAGGTGCCATCAAAATATTTTTATAAAAGCCATAAAAAAATGAAACAAAGGATTACAATTCTGGATTTAGAAATAAACAAACAAACAAGCTGTGACAGTCCATTCTCAGGAGGGTTTCTTGCTGTTCTCCTTTTACCTGGGAGTTTATTATGCGGAGCGTTGTTCTGTTCCCCACGTCCACACGATACCCCTCTGTTGGAGCTGAATTCATGCGAAGCACAGCATCATGGGAGTCTAGAAGAACAGAAGAAAGATTACATCACTACCAACAGACAAAATGCACGCTTCATCATTGATGGTCCGAGGGTATGGTTACCCTTTTCTTTTTTCTTTATTGTAAAAATACAGTATCTGGCTTCATGCACCTGCAGTAAAAACTCAATTTCTTATTTCCTGACTGAGTGCAAAATGTTTTTCTTATCAATGTGCATTTAATGAATTCTCCAAACAATGGTTCTCAATGGATGGCTTTCAGTCGAAAAGATGGAGAAGAAAAGGAGATTGGAAGAGCTCGTTATAAGAGTTTCTGCAGTCAGCCTCATGATGACAGAAGGCCAAGACACTCCTCTCTCCATCCAGAGTTTTAAAAATCTTTATTTGAGCTAGCACACTAACAAGTACATTTTAAAACATATCACAGAAATGTGTGATGTGTGTCTGCTTACAAGCTTTCCTTCATAGATGGATTTCACCTTCACAGGACTTACTCACCGATTTCTGTCCCCAGTTTCGAATTTTAATAGACCCAGATGACATTACGACAGCGCACGTTTTCAGTGGTCCCAGGGTCTCCGAGAGGCTCGCCGTGGGTAGGACGCTGTCCCAGTCCCCCCCTGAAAATGGCCCGTCCCCTGCCCTAATGGTTCTGAGGGGCGCCCCAACCTTCAGCTGGCAGAGTATCTCCCCTGGGGTCCGCGAGCCTTCCCTCCTCCGGCTGATCTGGGGCACATGGAACTTATTGATGGCCCTGTTGATCCTCACACTCTCCAGAACCTGCTTGGAGATGGTGGCGAAGTCCTTCTTCCAGGCAGACCACTTCTCTGGCACGTGGGTCATGGACGACGGCGCCTGATCTCCTTCTCCTAGGCACGGGCTGAGTCTAGAATCTTCCACGGCTGTTTTGCCCAGCAGCGTCCTGAAGGGAAGAAAGCTCAGAGCCGTGGTGTGGTAGGTGTATGATAACACGCACGCTGCAACGGTGACCAAAAGCACACAGAGGTGCTTTTTCTTCAGTTCAGCTCTCTTCCAAAGTTGGATCCTCATATCTGAGGAACATTAATGCGTTCAAACCCGAGAGTAAAATGTTTGCGTCTCTCGATTCTTGAGGGCGCTGATTTGCACACCTGTGCTGCGTCCAGGTGGGGGTCCTAACCCTCTGAGGCCTTCTTCTGCAGCAAACGCTCTTTATTATCCATTGTACTTGTGTCACACGCCCATAGTTTAGTATTTAATGACCGCAGACTGCAGTAGAGACAGAGAAGCTCCTATGCAGTTCCGCGTCATAAACACGTATCAAGGGCAGACCACTGGAGAAGAAGCTTTATCAGACACACTATCTAACTGATGCCGTTCCACTCGTTGCAGACAGAAGTCCCCGCACTCGCCACAGTTCACCTGAGGTCTTTGGAGGAGCAGATGTGCTGTTGCGAAATGGCTGGACATCACACCCAATTATGGATTGTTTCCTGGGACCTGCACCTGCGGCGCTGACCGGCATTGCCAGGCCGGGCTGGAGCTGCTGGTCATTAGGGCAGCCTGATCCTGCAGTGTGCTTTAGCGCTGTCAGCATGGGCCCTGCACCCCTCCCCCCTCCAGACCTGAGGAAAAGGCACACCTTGCTGGGGGGGTGAGGGGGGCAGTCTCTACAGACCACTGTAAAAAATGCAACTTAAAAAATAACAATAATTATAACTGATGCTTAAAGTTAGCAAAAACAATTGTCACTGGGACAAGAAAAAAGACATCTTTACGAAAACAAGAATTATAATATCACATTAAGAAACATATTGTTGGTGGTAAAATATTGTTGGTGGTAAAACACCAACAATACACAACAAAAACGCCTTTTGTTGTGTATTTTCACAAGTATGTTTCAGTAGTTTTTATTCATTTTAAAATGTTCACAAGCTGACACAATTCTTGCAGTGTGCTGGTTACAGGGCACTATCATTCTTTTGAATAATTTTTGTGGCTTTACGGCATCTATACATGGCCAGCAGAGGGCAGTCTTGCTCTTTTCTGCATATGAATGTTTCAGCTATATTGAACATCGGTATCATGTTACCAGCTTTGGTGCCTTTGGCTGAATTAAGAACATAAATGTTTGGGGGAGTAATTCTGGGGTGACCTGGGATCAGAATGGGGCAAGTGGGGGGGGCTTAAATTCCACAGATCACTGGTCCTGGTGCTACCATCCATACATGTGGGGTTTATAGTGAAGCCGACCCTTTTGAGCTTTATAGAGTATGGACAGGCCGGTGCGCTCTGTGGCCAGTGTCTCCTCAGGGTCCTGCATTACTGGTTTTCCTCCCGCCAGGACAGAGGAGCTTCAGTCAGTGCTCAGCCTGTGTCTCATCTAACACCAGGGGGTCCTTCATGGCCATTTGGGTGTCCGCAGCCCTGCCTGCAGAGGCTATAGATTAGGTCTGCTGCCATGACAAGTGTCCATACCTTTGGATGTGAGTATGTGCTAGTATGCGCTCTACTACACTGAGGTTACAGATAGGAACATAAATATATACAAACTGGCCATTCCAAACTGAGAGAAAATAGGGGTGATTTTTAAAAATCATATGCATTTTTAATTAAATCCTAAGACAGGCCTGTTCCTGAGTAGTTACATTAGTCTCAGGAGTTTTCCTAAATTTTCCTTTCATTTTTATGGCTTTCATTTTGTCTGCAGGATATCAGTGTTTTTAACTCAGCTGCCTGTTATTTGACTTTTTCAAAATGTTAATTATAGCTATGTGAAGTAAGGTTTTAATTTCTTTTCTTTGTTTTTCTATATTTCCATAAATCTTTATTATCCACTCTTTGTAGAGTCTTATTATTCCAATAGGTTTACAAAAAAGAAACTAGGAAACTAATTTGTAAAGCTTTTTATTTGAAACAATAAACAAGAAAAAAAATACATGTACATCATGAACAGACAAAACAAACAAAAAATAGTTTTGAAGTTTTTAAATGCAATGTGAGGCAAAGCGATAAACAGTTAAAAATTTCAGGTGAGCTGAAGAATTACAAAAAATAAAGCTGAAATCGATGAAGGGGAAACAGAAACTGCTAAGCAGGGAGTGACCCTGGCAAAAAAAACCATGTTCAAGTACACCACCCATAGTGTAACATCACAGGAATATACCGATTTGGGATTACGGGCATGGTTTCTAATTCGCACATGGTCAGACGGTTTTTAAACCGTGAGAGTTTTGGGACTGCTCCTGGAGGGACCGAGGTCTCCCACACCCCCGATAGACACTTTTTCAGAGTGCCATCGTTAACCTTGGTGTTGTTGAGCTGTCAAACAGGCCGACTCACCCAGGGAGGGCTATCAGACCCATAACTTCCTGCTTCTGCAGTGATGGACTGTGGCTTCAGAGACGTGTGTGCGTGTGTGTGTGTGTGTGTGTGTGTGTGTGTGTGTGTGTGTGTGTGTCTCTGTTCGACATTTGTTGTGTGGTCCTCTGGTTTGTTTGTTATAGTTTGTTGGTTCCTTACTTCTTCCGGTATTCTCCAGTGTAAGCACGGTGATCTTGGCCATCGTCGTACCTGGGGTATTGGTCGCCATACCGTCCCATTAGGTCCTCGAACCGCGGGCCGGGCTGGTCCTGGGGGCCGAAGTTGGCGTAGGGGTCCTCCTGTCCGCTCTGGTAGGGCTCATAGTGCTGTGGGTCATACCGGGTGCCTCGGGCTGCTGCTCGTACCCGGGCGCCTGGCGGTAAGGATCCTCCTGCTGGTGCAGCTCCTCATGGTAGGGCTCCCCCTGGTGGTGGGAGTCCTCATGACGGTCAGGCTGATCCCTGTGCTCTTCGGTCGGCTGGTGCTCCTGAGTTTGGTCCTCGGCAGCGGGGGCGGCAGGCCGGGGATCGGGTTCGGCCTGGGGCTCATAGCGCCGCAGGCGACAGTTGGCGTCGTACTCGGGGTCGCAGTCGGGGTCGGGTTCGACCACCCCGTTCCTGGTGCCGTCGGGGTTGAGGTGGGGCTCGTAGGCCTCCTCCTGTCGGATGCCGTAGCCGTAGCCGTAGCCGTAGCCCCCAGTGGCCCGGCCCGCGCTGGGGCGATTCGCCGGCAGTGGGGTGCACTCCTCGTCATAGCCCATGTAGCAGTCGTAGCCCTCCTTTGTCTTCCCCCTCAAGCCCAGGCGGGGGTGGCGGAGTGGGGGCTCTTGGGGCGGGGCCTGGGGCGGGGCCTGGGGCCGGCGCATCATGGCAGCCGCAGCGGCTGCGCGGTACTGGCAGTAGGGGTCGTAGCGGGGGTCGCAGGGTGCTCCGGAGGCAGGCGCCGGCTCGTCTCTAGGCGCCTGCTCCTGCTCTTGAGCCTTCGGCTGCACGTAGCGGCTAAGGTCCGCCAGCCGCGTGGCGGTCAGCGGGTTGCAGTTGTCATCCAGCAGCGGGTTGCAGGGCTTCTCCCCGCCCGCCGCCTCCAGGTTCTGAGCCGCCTGGGCCTGGGCGGCCCTCAGCAGGCAGTAGGGGTCAGAGGCCAGGTCGCAGGGCAGGTAGGGCGAGTACAGCCCGGACGGGCCCTTCTGCACCAGCTGAGGCCTGCAGGCCGGGTCCTTCTTGGGGTCGCAGCCCAGGTGCGCGTAAGAGGGCGCGGGGCCGGCGGAGGGCTTGTAGCCGTAGGCCGCGCGGAGGTGGTACTGCAGGCACTCCACGTCTTTGGCGTCACAAATGCGCAGGAGCTCTGAGCGTTGCTGGGCTGTCAGGAAGGACTGCTGGAGAGGGGCGTAGTAGTAGTAGCCCGACGCGGGAGCTTTGACCGGGTACACGGGTACACGGACAGGGGCGGGGGCTTTGGCTGGGGCTGGGGGTGGGGGCTGGCTTTGACAGCAGCGGGGGCCGCGTAGGGAGCCTTGGGGTACATCATGGAGAACAGGCAGTAGGGGTCTCTGTAAGGGTCGCACACCTTTATGGGTGCAGGCTTAGGGGGCTCGGGCTTGGGCTTGGGTTTGGGCCTGCTGGTGTAGGAGGCCACGCAGTTTGGGTCGTCCGACTCTGCGCACGATTTGTAGATGTCGCCCAGGTGGCGCAGGTAGAGCTTGTAGGAGCGACGGCCCTCCGCCCGGTTTTTGTTCTGAAGGTACGTCAGGTAAACGCGATCCAGCTCCTCCACCTGTGGAAAAGGTAGAAAGGTAACCCCCAGGTACAAGACCTTACAAACACGTCGCTAGCTGCCCATACACATCAATAACTATAATAATATAAAATGGATTGCTGGTTTAATTAAAAAAATGGAGAATAAACTGGACCATTACTATAACTATTATTGGGCCTTGCTTTGGGAGACAGCAGGGCTGGAGGTCCGCTCAGTGGATGCCATGAGGGGTGAGGTACTCACTCCTTTTGTGTTGCCTGTGTCGGTGAAGTACTTGTACCAGTTCCAGAAGTCAGAGTGCTGCTTGTACCAGCTGATGTTCCTCTTGTGTCGGACAAGCTTTGTTTCTCCATCTTATGTCCCAAGAAAAGCCACACACACACGTAAGTATATACACAAACACACACATGGGACAAATATGCACACATGGATATTCATACAGAAACATACACACAAATACACGCACATACACACACACACACACACACAAAACACAGTTTTAGATTCAAAGCTAAAGACGGTTAAATGCAAAAAAAGATTCATAAGATTGAGCAGAAGTGATCAGAAACCCTACTGAGATAGACACTTCGGTCTTCAGGCAGGATTCTTCATGCGTGTTTGTAAAACAGCGACTCATGCAAGTTCATGGGCAAGTTAAAGCAGCCAAACAAAGAAATGTGATACAGTTCACCCACTGCCATTGTTTTCCTTTGCCCGACCTTTGATGCAACTGTATGGAGAGCTGAGGTGCAATTACATCAAATCCAGCCCTGTGCTGTGCACACAAAGCCAGGGGGAAAAGTAGGTGTGGCAGCTGAGCTGGACAGTGATGTGACACCGACTACTGATCATGTGA
Source organism: Albula goreensis (assembly GCA_022829145.1). Lineage (NCBI taxonomy): Eukaryota > Metazoa > Chordata > Actinopteri > Albuliformes > Albulidae > Albula > Albula goreensis. The sequence continues at coordinate 3,133,994 of CM040753.1, read as the reverse complement.
TCAACTCTGGTGAGTGCAGGGATTCACACACCGATCTGTATGTGTGTGGTTTCTCCACTTTAACATATAATGAAAGACTGGGATTCACCCTCCATCTTCCTGAGCTTTGAAGCTATGAGCCAAAATAAATTTACCACACTCATCTGGCTAATAATGTAAAGCTTCAGTGAAGCTTTTAAGTTTGACTTATAAGTCAAAAGGCCTGTATTCAATCAATGTTTATCCTTAACTGACTTCGTTTTTACCTTCACTAACTGAGTTGCAAGTTCAGCAATCATTAAAAGTAATTAGGCAAATTGTGCTTGCAAAGAAAAGAAAGCAACACTGATAATTGTTTTTTTAAAGGTGAAGTGTCTTGATTGAATCCACGTCAAAGAGCTAAAGCTAATGTTTGAATCCAGTCCAAAATCACTACTATTATCTGAGACTTTCAGTACAGAGACTTCACAGCGGCATTGCAGGATACCACACCGAGAAACCTGATAATGAGTTAGCCCCACATCGCGTGGGGGGCGTTTTATGGGAGTGAGAGATAATTGGGAGGAAAATGAAAGATGAAAGCAGGAGGCGCGTCACACTTTACCATCTCCTTTCAGCCGCTGTCCCACCGGACCCGCCCCCAGAAAGTCTGCGATGGAAAATTAAAAACAGGGGGGGAGGGGAGGGGGGGCAGAGCCATCAGAAACAGATGTTGTGTGCTTTCAGGTGCTGAAAGTGCTTACCCCACTCCTAACCCCCCACAGCCAGCGAGCAGACTGGCACAGTTACACAGGTGGCAGAGAGGGGATTAAATCTTCAAACACAGCAGTTCAGCATGTTTTTTTTTTTTTTTTTTTTTTTTTTTTTTAGTGGGGTAGCGGGGGTGAGGGGTGGAGGGGGGTTGGTGTCTTGTGTTACTGGGGTGCCTCATGGGAGGAACACCTATAAAAACTACAAAGAATGGGCTTTCTGCCCAGAGGTGGGTCCAGTTACCTCTGTGTTGTAAAAAGAAAATAGGGAGCAACAGGCTGTCTGTAGGTACCCACACAACAGGTTACATATTTCCCCCACAGAAGCCTCCCGTCAGAGGTTTACAGGGGAGGAAATAGCACAGTCAAGCTAGTTTTTTGGAAGTTTTTCTTTTTTTTTCTTTCATTTCTGGCAACGAGGCCACTGGGAGAACAGGCAGTTCTTGTGTTTTTAGAAACACAGCAGTTTCCCAACAGCGGGTTCTGGGGGTTGTGTTCTGGGGGTTGTGTTCTGGTGGTTGTGTTCTGGGGGTTGTGTTCTGGTGGATCTGTACACTTTTTCCTGGTAGGACTTGGGTGCATCATACCAGGAAGAAGTGTACCCCAAAACCTTTGCACCCCAGATCAGAGCTTACCATTACTCGGGGCTACTGAGTAAATTGAATGTAAAACTACTAGCATTCACTACCTACTGTTTCACTGAGTTTATATGAGCGTTTTTGCAAGCTCCGTTTCGTTTTACTCACCTGGTAATAACGACGTTGCCAGCAGCACTCCCGCGAAAACGTAAGAAAAAGCTGGTCCCCCGGCGCGAGCCATGGTCAGTTATGTTTATTCCTGCGGTAGGCGCGAGACAAGTAAAAAAAAAAAAAAAAAAAAAAATGAAGAGACGTTGTGCTGTTAAAGTTCCTTCAATCAAAAACAGTGAGGGCACTCATCTCATGTAACTTAAACTGTACAATGTTCTACGAATCCCCCAACATCGTATGTAGTTTCTAACTTTGCCTATACACGGGCGCTATCCTTTCAGCACCCAGTAAGTGTCCAGCTCAATTCAGAAACGGTGCGGGCTTATATTACTCAATAGGTTTTTGGTTAAACAATCGAACAGAAACGCTTTCGGGGAAACGGACGCTGCTATTAATAGCAGGCGTGTGGGTCTTTAAACGCGACTACATCAACCTAATTTAGAAAGTCCCTGGAGATATCGGATACCTGTGCTAGATATCTTTTAGTCAGCATGACCAATGACCACTCATATCACTACAGAATAAGCGATTACTTTTTAGAAATTAATTTGATGGAAAGCGAGTGAAAGCAGATCTATTTTAAATGTTGCAATTTATGAAAAAAACATTTGAGTACAGGCTAATGGTTTAACTGAATACCCATTTCTAACGACAGTTACCAAAATGTAAAATGAATAAGGCAATAAGGTATACACTGTTGTTTTACTTGAAAAGGGTGTATATTTTGGATTTACATCAAACACTTTCTGCTAAATCTACAACTCTGTGACCTTGTAGCTGCAGAGTTCAATCCCAGACAAGGCACAACACTTGTGTCCTTGAAGCAATGCTGAAATATTCAAATAATACCAAATGGGATAAAAATTACATTTAATATACTCTCTCGCAGGTGACCCTTGCCTTCTGGAGACCAGTGTGAGGTTGTGGAGGCTGGTGGGAAATCAACAGCAAGTGAAGGCACCTCTGAGAATGTTACGCTAAATCCTGCAATTATCGCGGATCAGAAATTATAGTCAATTATAGCGGTTCATCTACAGGTTCAGCTAACTTCATCACACATAGTTCTGTCTGAGGCACCGCTGGTGAGAAAGTTGCTGGTCACAGCCAGGACACACAGCTGTCTCAAGATGTTAGCATGTCATTCTTCTTCCATTTGTCTGTGTTTCAGACCATTTATCAAAGTTTCAGTATTTCAATCTATCCATCTATCTGTCTGCATGTCCATGTCCATGTCTTTTACCTGTCTTGTGTGTAAAGGTTTAGAGTATGTCTACCTGGGTCGTGCTGGACTGAGGTCTTACCTGTGTGAGGTTGGGATGGCTAGGTTTCCCCTCTCCGGGGAACCACGGTAGGGTGAGGGTGTACCTGGAGAAGCCACAAGCCGCGGGCCGCGAGGTCGAGCTTTGGGGAGCAGGTGGGGGGGCCGTGCAAAGAGTAGGAGCCTCTGGTTCACCCTGCTTCTGCGCTCCCCACGGGACAGTCTGTGCCCCTGCCAAGGGGTCGGCTAGGCTTTAAATGCCACTTTGATAATTAAAAGCAAAAGGTGCATCACATGGGTGCTGGAAAAACTGCTGCTCTCACTGCCATTGGCTCCTGCTGTCACAGCTGCCCAACCAATGGGGTCCTGTAATTAGGGCAAGAGGAAAGAGTGAGAGAGCGAGAGAGAGAGAGAGAGAGACAGGGAGGGAGAGCAAGAGCGAGAGAGAAAGAGGGAGGGAGAGAGAGAGACTTGGCAAAAGTGGGAAAAAGAAAAATCATGAAACCAACAGTTAAAAAGATTAAAAGGCTGTAATTTAGCCTTGCCACGTTTGACTCCAAGGTGTGTGAAAATCCTGCAGCATAAGCGCTTCCTCGAATTGGCCACACCGTCACACCGTCTCCTCACAGGACTGCGGCTTGCAGATGTTAGCTGCTGCCCTGTGCAAGGAAAAACCATTCCAACAGCAAAAGAAAAAAAAAAAAAAAGAAACAACACACAGTTTCTGTGACATGCATTTAACCATGTAACATCTGCAATTCTCCCAACTGGAATTTAATAAACTGTACTTATTCTCCTCAGGCGACCGTGTCTGGGCATGTCCACTTTAAACAGCACTGCCTTTGAGAGTCAATGCTGTCTTCACTGGTGCATAATCTGGGCTAACTCATGACATTCTATACATATAATGGAGATGTAATATCCTTTTCCTTGGTCACTGCAATGTTAATTGACTGAATGGAGGTGTTTCGGGGAGTTGTTCTTCGCCTTCTCCACTAATAAGAGGGTGCTCTGTGGATAGCGGTGCATGCTATCAGAGCTAATTAACGCTAGACAGGCCCCACGGACACAGATATTTCAGTGCCTGTAAGCTTTCGGCGCTTCCACTGTCCGCAAAACACTTCACAGTATTTCAGCAAAGCTTTAACTCTGGGGGCGTCCTCTTGCAGGATAAGGCAGCTGCAATTGTGTTGACATGCTGCACCAGTGCTTGCTTTGCTGTGTTTGGAATATTAGACTCAGAGCAGTAGATACAAAGGTAAAATTCCACTAGGATGGGACACACCAACCTCTGGTTCAGACTGCCTACAGTGTTTCAATAAATGAAGGTGACACACTAAAAATTGTAGTAGGATAGACACATTTGATGAGATCTCGAGTGGTTTCAGGTAGTTTAAGAGATTATATCATGTTAACTCCTCTGTGAAAACCGTAAAGGCCAGCTTGGACACAACGCTGCCAGAGTTATTAACCTTTATTTAATCAAGACGTCCTTTGAAACTGGAAAAAAAGAGATCTCACCAATAAACGAGGTCTACAAGAAATACAGGAGTTAAAAAAAAAACACAGAAAACACAAGCAATAGGATTTCAAGTATAAAGGTCAGCCATATTACCAACCTAGTGATCTATTCTGTGCATCAAGGAGAACATCTGATCATAGGTTTCCAATAGGCATGAAAATGGCATGGCAATTAACTGCAAAAGTGTGAAAAAGAGAGAAAGGAATAAAGAAAGTAGGCCACTTAACTTACAGCTTGATGAAAGCAATGGTGGCTAGAACATCATTATTTTCTAATAAAATACTGAGAATTTAAACAGTGTGGAATGTTTGACCAGATTTATATTGGAAGGTACTTTATTATTTTGTGTCTGGAATAATTGATGTTTTACAAAATCAATAAAAAGCATGAAACTGAATGCCAACATTGGTATCTTACAATTCTCAGCATTTTTTGCATCATTTGATGATTATTCTTTATCTTGCTCTATTGATATCACAAAAAGACAGAGACAACTTTAAACATTTCCCATGAAAAAGAAACACATAAACCGTTTTTTTTCCATCTGCCTGTTTAAAGCTCTTAAAGTTGTCAGGCACCTGGAAAAGAAGTTACGATGGTCAACACCCACCGCCCCACCCCTCTCCTTCCTGTTTTTACGGTCCTCCTCTCTCAGAAAAATTCATCTTTGCAAGAGAAGCATCGACCATGAACTGCAGGCCTTTTAGTAACCTTTTTATCAGCTGAAATCCAGTCAGAAAGTCACACGGTTCAATGTTTAGTCAACTCTGATGGAGTTTTGAAACTTTGATGCTATTGGAGGTTACATTCTGTAATACTTTTAGTGAACATCATTGCTAAATTACACTGTAATGATAGAAAATAATGGTGAGCAACTAGGTTACTGCTGCTCAGAGTGAAATACAGCCAGTGCTCAATCACAAATGGGGTTAATATCACATGTGTAATAAAGTACACAAGCCATTAAGTAAATGCATTTCAGTCGTAAGAATTAATTTTATTCTTTCAAAGGAAACCTACTATGACTCTCCACAGACTACTGTACATATGAACAGCTATTTTTTTTTTTTTTGTCACTTGTGATCAGTTGTAGTGAGATCCATTAATCTTCTAACATCTGTTATTCTCCATGTGCAACTGTACGGAGCTTTGCGGAGACACAGGTATAATTACACACCCGATTCACACAGGTGTGCTGGAATGCTCAGGAGTCTGCAATCTTGGTCTGGTAGCAGCTTTGGACAGGAATATAATACAGACTCATAATTTGAAAGTGTGCAGTGGAATGTGAGGGATTTTTAGAATTTAGGAACATCTGGTGCAGCAAAGGTCTTTTTAACTGAAACAACAGAAAACAAAACCTCAGAAACACAAAAATCTCTAGCGTCCTGCTCACAGAGACGCCTGAGGGATCCCACAGTTAGATGTGAAGTATGTTTGCTTGTCCACAATAAAATAGTAAATACTCAAAGTAACTTATGTTATAATTTTGCAAAGTTTCTAGTGATTGAATTGTATATTCCCTTTAGGGTACTAAGTGTTTTTGGTTGAATGCCTGAGTAAATGTGCTTCATTGTGTCCTCGCCCAAAGTCACTGCATGGTATGTGATCACAAAGATGAGTTTGGGAGGAGGCAAAGTGAGAATGGACATGGAGGAGCTGCAGATGAACATCATTTAGGGGGAAAAAAACTATTTTGAAAGTAGTTTAGTTCCCTCTCTCTTTGTGTGACCTGTCTATTTTTGTGAGGGAGCCCATGACAACTTAGACATGGCTCATAGTCTGGAAATTGTGGAGTCCCTTTTGCGTTTTGAGGTTAAAATGTTAAATGTGGAGGACACTTGAGGTTTTAGGACGGGGGTTCACAAAGTACAGAACCCCAGAGGCCAGTGGGCGGACTGATGTTTTCCATGAGCTGCCGAACAGAGCAAAGCAGCCGAACATATGGGGAAATACATGGCAAATATGGAAACGCTTACGTATGGTTACCATAGCTGAAGCACACAACTACTGCACAAACCTTTATTTAAAAAAAAAAAAAAAACTACAAAAAATGTGCCAGATCAGGGAGCCACTAAAGATGAATAACCTGGAACAAAATAAGGAGTCCCGCTGGGCAGGAGCCTAACAAGATCCCATAAAAACGTTTACAGTCTTTCCTTTTCCTGGCGCTGCGCTTTAACTACCTGTGTCTATGTAGGCCGTCACCTTAAAGCCGAAGCATCCCCTTTCCCACTGTGGAACTTTACCATAGGCAGCTAACACAGTGGAATAAACACAAACACACGTAGCTCGGTACAGTGTGACGGGGGTACATAGGCAGCTAGCACAGTGGAATAAACACAAACACACGTAGCTCGGTACAGTGTGACGGGGGTACATAGGCAGCTAGCACAGTGGAATAAACACAAACACACGTAGCTCGGTACAGTGTGACGGGGGTACATAGGCAGCTAGCACAGTGGAATAAACACAAACACACGTAGCTCGGTACAGTGTGACGGGGTACATAGGCAGCTAACACAGTGGAATAAACACAAACACACGTAGCTCAGTACAGTGTGACGGGGTACATAGGCAGCTAACACAGTGGAATAAACACAAACACACGTAGCTCAGTACAGTGTGACGGGGGTACATAGGCAGCTAACACAGTGGAATAAACACAAACGCACGTAGCTCGGTACAGTGTGACGGGGTACATAGGCAGCTAACACAGTGGAATAAACACAAACACACGTAGCTCGGTACAGTGTGACGGGGGTACATAGGCAGCTAACACAGTGGAATAAACACAAACACACGTAGCTCGGTACAGTGTGACGGGGGTACATAGGCAGCTAACACAGTGGAATAAACACAAACACACGTAGCTCGGTACAGTGTGACGGGGGTACATAGGCAGCTAACACAGTGGAATAAACACAAACACACGTAGCTCAGTACAGTGTGACGGGGGTACATAGGCAGCTAACACAGTGGAATAAACACAAACACACGTAGCTCAGTACAGTGTGACGGGGGTACATAGGCAGCTAACACAGTGGAATAAACACAAACACACGTAGCTCGGTACAGTGTGACGGGGGTACATAGGCAGCTAGCACAGTGGAATAAACACAAACGCACGTAGCTCGGTACAGTGTGACGGGGTACATAGGCAGCTAACACAGTGGAATAAACACAAACGCACGTAGCTCGGTACAGTGTGACGGGGGTACATAGGCAGCTAACACAGTGGAATAAACACAAACGCACGTAGCTCGGTACAGTGTGACGGGGTACATAGGCAGCTAACACAGTGGAATAAACACAAACGCACGTAGCTCGGTACAGTGTGACGGGGTACATAGGCAGCTAACACAGTGGAATAAACACAAACACACGTAGCTCGGTACAGTGTGACGGGGGTACATAGGCAGCTAACACAGTGGAATAAACACAAACGCACGTAGCTCGGTACAGTGTGACGGGGGTACATAGGCAGCTAACACAGTGGAATAAACACAAACGCACGTAGCTCGGTACAGTGTGACGGGGTACATAGGCAGCTAACACAGTGGAATAAACACAAACGCTCGTAGCTCGGTACAGTGTGACGGGGGTACATAGGCAGCTAGCACAGTGGAATAAACACAAACACACGTAGCTCGGTACAGTGTGACGGGGGTACATAGGCAGCTAGCACAGTGGAATAAACACAAACGCTCGTAGCTCGGTACAGTGTGACGGGTGATCACCATTCAGCTGGAAAACACCTTGAGTCCTTCTGTAAATGATCCATTTGGAAACGTGGAGATTAGGTATCCGCCGTTTAAACAGGCGGTAGATCTGAAACTGATCCCATCCAGTACTGCACTACAGCATTACAGAGTCTGCACAAGGCCCCAGTGCTGGAGCGTTTTTTTTTTTTACCCTGTTTTCTATCAAAGCTGAAGAACTGTCTGCCACACCATCTACATTTTCACGACTAAAGAGCTTTAAAAACTTTTGTTGTTGCTGAAGGCAGAGGTCCATGGTAGTGTTTTGCTTTCCACAGCGATGCAAGTCAACATATGCCAAATAATCAAATCATGACAGAGAAGGATGGGCTTCCCCTCTCAAGAGGAGTTTTTCTTTGCCACTGTCGCCACAGGCTTTCTTTTGTGGGGGTTCAGGCCAGGGCTTACTGTAAAGCGTATTGTGGCAAATGTTTGTAAAATGCACTATACAAATAAAAGTTGACTGATTGATTGACATAAAGACCATTTTTGGGCAGAACAAGCTATCAAACAACCCATACGCTGCACTTCTCATGTTATCCTGTCAATTGTTGGGATGTCACTATCACCATTTCAGTGCCAATGTTTTTGCTAGGTGAATATCATCGGCTGTTGGTTAAGTTTCCTTTCGGAAGTATAACCAAAAAATTAGATAAATACGATCATTTTAAACATACTGCACACTCGCAACACATGTAAAAGACAGATGAAAGGCTTCATTTTATATTAGCATTACATTTAAAGCCCAGTTAACCTCTCCACAGACATTCATGGATACAGCTGCACCACTGAAAGAAAAGTCGGGCATGTTCAACAGTTATTTTAGTTTCACTGTAAAATACACACCCTACTGAGCCAGCATTCATTAAATCTGTAAGAAACACATTAGATCATCAATAAAACGAATACACAAACGTGATACCGCTCACCTGTTTTAGTTCTGACATTATCTCACCTCTGTCCAAGTATCCACAGTACATTTGAGGACAGAGCGGGAAAATAAAAGAGTCTTCGATAATAAAAAAGGAAGTGCAGGAAATGAGAGAGACAGATTGCATGGTTTGAGTGGGAAGCAGCGGGAGGCCGGGCTGCACACCCATTCCGGAACCCGCGGCGGAGAGAAAGCTCCACTGTGCAGGAACATGTGGGCCGGCCAGCTACCCGCACAGCAGTGTGGATCTCTGATATGAGAGCCGTACCTGAGGGTTCTACCGCAGTGTCAAACAAAACCATAGTGCGGAGCAGAGCTGTAATGAATAGTCGATTAATCGATTAGTCAATCGACAGAAAATTAACTGCCAACTATTTTGATAATCGATTAATCATTTACATCATTTTTTAAGCAAAAATGGCAACAATTTGATGGTTCTACGTTCTCAAAGGTGAGAATTTGCTGCTTATCAAGGTCCTACATTATAGTAAATTGAATATTTTGGGGTTTTGGACTGTTGGTCAGACAAAAAAAGACATTTTTCCTGGCGCAAAAAGACTAAGAGAGCATGTGATTGGACCAAGAACTTTGCTTGTGCTGATTACAAATCATGTCACTGAAATTGCATGAGCAAAAGGTTACATTTCAATCACATCGTTGGGGAAGAAAGAAAAAAAACTACTCATACAAAATGATTGTAATAGAGGGCTGGGTGTCAGCACTGAAACACCGAACCTTGACCATACTATACAGCGTTTGTTTGGTGTTTTCCGTTTTCCATGGACATCTGCCCTTAAACTGCTAAAATGTGTGCACACGTGAAGCTACCTCCCTGTTTCTCGGTTCATACACGCAAACACAGCCCTCTGCCAGTTCATATATATACATAATAATATAACAAACACATGTAAATGTCGTTGAAAACAACTTTATTTGTACTTATCGTTGTTTGCAGTGCGCGGTGTTTGTGCCATTCTCCTTTCTTTGTTCGATGGGAACGCCGAATTTGGGCGCTTCGGTGCAGTGTTGGGGCAGCCAAAATTCAAACAGGAACAAAACGATTTGGGCAGGATAAATCGCGCCTGACCCGAGTTGCACATGCGTGGTTGTGGGCGGGATGGTCGACACCATCCTTAATTTTTTGTAATTATTTTATGATGGTAAAAATAAAACCACTATGTGTGTTTCAAAGTCATTATGAAAGAAATTGTATTGTTGTTAAATAATTAATTTTTACCATTAACTACCATTTGTATAGCGACCTATATTTAAAGCTAGTTAAGGCTGGTATTTTCGGGAAAGGAGGGTCTTGGGGTATAAAGTACAGTAATCCCATTTTCCAAGAAACTGGGAAGTTAAAGTTGATTTGATTTCTTTGGTTTTCGTGTGTATTGGAATGTTTTTCCTTTTCATGTTATATTCATTCTTTGGAATTTGGTTCACTGTGTTTGAACTAGATTGGTTTTTTGTGAGTTTTTGCAGTGAAGATAAACTTCTTTCACCAATGCGCTATTCACGTGGTCATTTCTTTTGCTGGTCAGACACTTCTAAGGCACAGCAGTGCCCAAGGTCTTCTCAGAGTGACTGTCACAGAATCCCTGTTGATAATATTTTTTATTTAATTTTTTTACTTATTAAGTGTTTTTGAATGTGGTTATACATTTGCCTGAAGTACATTTTTGGGAAACAGCCTTGACGTTGCTGTTCCACCTAATAACCACATGGTGGAGTATACCCCTATATACTATATGAACATACGATACTGTACTATAAGTATGGAGATGTAACATGACAGTCTCAACAAGAAAAGGATCATGTGAGTATGGTTTCAGAAAAGTCTTTAAGTAAGTTAGTAAACCCATGATATCAATTTGTGTTTATAAAATTGACAAAAAACATAGTAAAATAATTAACTGAATAAGGATAATTAAATCAAACTGTTTTCTCTTTAGAAAACGTAGATATTACTGGTACACCTTTGCAAGTTACAAGCTAGATCTGAATTACAAGAGCCCTATTTATACAGAAGATACTCGTCAGAGACAAAAAAGTGTTTTTATAATCACAGGAAAAGCTGTGTTCCCACTGTTAATACGTAACATAACTTTGAAATTCTCATGAATTTCTATAATTGGTTAAAATTTCATTAAAAATGAGGAGTCAAAGCCAGACCTTCCCTTCAGTTTAAAAGAACAAAAAAAAAAAAAACTATTGTTTGACAACTATGCAGACAGCCCTGATTTAAAACATGTGCATTCACGACAAAAATGCAGACTTTCTGCGCAGTCATCTAGCGCTGTTTGTCGCAGCCTTGCTGGTCTGTGGGAATCATCTTGCTGATGTCGATGTTGTTGCTGGTGAACGTGACCTTGGCGCTGCTGATGGTCGCAGGGGGCAATGTGCGCGTGCGGCTGAGGATCCAGGCGAAGTCGACGTGAAACAGCCTGAGGATGTCGGTGCAGGAGTAGACCATCGCCATGCTGACGTAGTCAGTGTACAGGACCCAGTATGGGCTGTAGGGTGTGACTGCTCCACAGAGAGAGAGAATGGAGAAGGTAATTTAAAGTTTACTCCTATCAACAACGCAGTTACACTGGGTCTGTTCAGTGAAGTGTGTTCATGAAATTTTTTATGTCATGATTTCCCCTCTGCATTGGATAGGGAAAGTAAAATGAGAACTGAGATGAAGATTGCAGGTTTGAATCCAGGTAAGCACACAGCTCTTGCCGATTTCACTATGGCTACTCTTGTGAATTGCTTTAGATTCCAGCTGTATTAACTGGGTAATGTGTAAGATGTCAGCAATGTGAGTCTGTTTGTATAACCCCTATGAGCAAACCTCCGGGCACACAGTCTGCCAAACTGATCTCACCGCTGTTCTCACTTTCCACAGTAACTCACAGTAAGAGAAGCTGACCTCATTGGCCACAGCAACTCACAGTAAGAGAAGCTGACCTCATTGGCCACAGTAACTCACAGTAAGAGAAGCTGACCTCATTGGCCACAGTAACTCACAGTAAGAGAAGCTGACCTCATTGGCCACAATAACTCACGGTAAGAGAAGCTGACCTCATTGGCCACAGCAACTCACGGTAAGAGAAGCTGACCTCATTGGCCACAGTAACTCACAGTAAGAGAAGCTGACCTCATTGGCCACAATAACTCACGGTAAGAGAAGCTGACCTCATTGGCCACAGTAACTCACGGTAAGAGAAGCTGACTCCCAGCTTTGCCGGCTCCCTGATGTCCTGCACCACAGCCGTCCCCTCGACTGTCCTCACTTTGCCTCTCCTGAGAGAGGACAAACAGTGGCAGAGAGAAAAGGTGAGAAAATACTAGAGAGAGAGAGAGCAATTAGTCCTGTAATCCTTGCCATTTTCTGTATTATACCTGTAATTCATCACATTCCTGTATTGTTCATGCCATTTGTACATATTGGTATTAAATAAATACAGTTTAAGTCTGAAGTCATAATAAAAATTGTAAAGGATAAAAATGTGAAAATCCTGGGCTATTGTACAAGAGGTTTCACTCCGGTCACAACTGGACAATCATATTTACCCTGCTATTTGCATATCCCTCTTGATGAAGTGACCAGGTCAGCTGGAACAGATGGTTGTGTGAGTTATGGTTGTGAATATTTATGCTTTGGAATGCGATTTATGTTTTAAGGGGCCAATCACATGCACGGCCAGGCAATCAGGGCCGTGGTTCATTAAATTGCATGTGAATGTGTTACACCCACTCAACCAATCTGTGCATGTCATGGAGAGATATAGCATCCAGGGAAATGAGAGGTTATAGTATGTATCTGTGTTTTTTGTTTATTACACATTCAATTTATAGGTGTCCTTGTAGGTGCCTGGGAATGATTAAACATGGAAAATGTGAAGTCAAAACACTTCAGTCACCATTACAGTCTACAGCACATAACCAGCCACGGCACAGTGCACAGCACGGCCCCTGACCCAGGCCCTCAGCAATACAAACTGATTGCTGATTTTAACCGAAACAAGGCTGGAGGAGAAAAGTTGACTGCATTCTTAAAAACATAAATCGCCCAGGATATGGTTTCCCGCTGATGTTTTTCAGCTTAATGCCAAATCCTGAAGCCTGTAATTAGCAGCTTCATAAGAGCATCGTAAGAGTGTCATATGAGCGTCATAACCCCAGTCAGCCTCATAAGCACTCACCACAGTTGTGAGTTGAACACTTTGATTGTCCCGTCGGCTCTCACAGAGTAGTTGGCCTCAATGCACTTTCCCCTCTCAAAGGACGCAGGCAGCTTTTCAATCTCAAACCATTTTCCCAGGTACTGTATGAGGAGGCAAAATATAATAAAATACGCTTAAAGTATTGCAGATTACACATTTTATTATTATTGCATACTACACACATTAAATTGATGTCAGTTTAATGTCTCTGACATACCTACACAGAGTAAACCTGATGTTACAACACAAACTAGACAAGCCAGGGCACAGTATAGACACTGATAGTACACAGACAGACAGACAGAAAGAGAGACAGACAGGAAGTGCTGTCATACCCTGTGGAGGTCGAAGTTTTGCTGGACAGGCGGCTGTGGGCAGGGCCCCCAGTGGAACACCTGACTGCTGACCAGTGGAAGCAGCAGGGTCAAAAGGAGGTTGGAATAGGCCTTCATCTTCGCCCTGAAGACGGTTCCTCCTGAAACGGTTTCCGACACCTGTCACACCTCACCAACAGCGCAATGGCCATGAGGAGTCAGAGCTGTCTCTCTCCATGTACAGGTAAGCTAGCACACCCCTCCCAGCTAGGGGTAGGGCTGTCCCACACCCTAAACAGTATGTGTAGCCTGAGTCACCTCGGGAAAACGTAGCGCTGTTTAAATTGGGCATAGTGAGCACCTTAACCAGTGAAAAAAAGAAAATACAGGACTGGATTTAAAAGATGTGCATGACAAATTTCACACTTTTGGCAAATAAAGTTTTAGTTTTGTCTTAGGTAACAATCTGAGGTTAACTGTCACAACTTGCCCCCAGCTCCGGTTAGCACACATTTCTGTTTAAAGCTTGTCATTTTCCACGCCTTTTGTACTTCGTGTTTTTTTGAGTGAGATGGTTGGAGATAGCATCTCCCCCTTGCTCTTGGTGGGGTTTGGAAATCATCTTATGTGTTTGGCACGTGCTCCGCTAAGTACCTAGAGTCCCATTCACCTGCTGCCTTAGCGGTTATACCTGCTTAACCAGTCCTGGGATTGTTCTCAGGACGGTTCACAGTACTGCACCGGCAGGTTCTGCGTTCCTGCTGGTGGCAGCTGTCATTCCCGCTAAAGAATGCCACAGCCTTCACAATAGCAATGACAGACTAATCCTCACTGTGCTCGTCATTGGTACAACTGAACCATGCTGGGCCGTAGAACACTGTTGTTATGATTAGACACTGTTTTCCATGAGGCTGAAAAATAACGCATTCGTGATTGAAATGTCATGGTTATACACTTTAGGTATCAACAGGCAGCCAGTCGCAGACACAGGTCAAGTATCCTTTCAATGGAGGACTGGTACAGCCCAGCTGTGTTTAGCAAAAACATGTAGAAGAGTCAGCAAGTAAACACAATGATATTGCCAAAGGAGAACTGACCTCATGTGAGACATCCTTATGCATTACGCTAATGATGTCTTCTTCTGTGTATTTTTGTAACTGCGTTATCAGTAGATGTACTCGTTAATATGTGGCTTGTAATGGATAGAAATGTTCCATCTCCACGTCACTGCGGACAGCAGCTCAGTGTATGCGCTTGCATTCAATTACTGTCAGTTAAGGAGGAGTCGCTCTGACCACATCCTCGTGGCCACACTGCTGGCCAATGAGCCCTACTGAGCGATAGGTTTGTGTTCAGAAAAATGAGGAGACGGTAATTCCACACAATGTATTAATGGACACATTACCGCTGATTGCCACCCACTCATGCGTTTACTACATTTATTAATCAGTTCTAGACAGGGACAGAAATGTGTCATAGCGTAGCCCCATCACTGGTACTCTCAGCGATATGATTTTATTCAGATAAATGTGTAACATTTGGACACAATAATTCCTTCCAAGAAAATTAATCACGCATGCCAAAATTTATCCATGAATGTTTCCACGACTACCATAAAGTTAGTGTAACTAACTGCAGACTTGCGGCTGCCCGAGTTTTATCTGTCGACTTGATCGTACGACTGCCAGTGGGTCGTGTTGTCGACATTACTTTACTCAAGATTCTTAAATAATAACCTTGCCAATGACAGAAACAGAGTGCTTAGAAATACGTTTGAAAGCATGTCTTACCTAAGCTTCGTTTCAAAGACTGCTCACCGCTGCAGGATATGTTTCCACCCTTGCTCTCAGGAGCATCAGCTTGGATGAAGGAAGACAGCGCAAGACGTGAACGACGAGTTTTTTTTTTTTGCTTCAGGAAGCGATTTTAACACGAAGCAGGTGATTAGCTGAATTAAAGTCATGGGACATTCCAGGCGTAATGTTGTTATACGGACTGCCCTCTTTCCATTTTTCTTTCTTTGGTTTACTTTTTATACATGGATTTAAACGAACTAAAATAATGTGTTTTTTATGCTTTGTTTTCCATAATATTTATCTTATAATTAATGCATCCTGCCAAAGCCGGCTTGCATTTGTTTAAACTTTCATTGTCACCTTTAATATAAAATTATAAAAACTGTATATCTCTCAGTTGTGCAATGTAAATGTTTAATCACGCCTAATTCAGGTGTGAGAATAGCCTTGAAAGTGCCTTTTCTTCAGGCAGTTTACAAAAGCTTTGTGCGGAAATAAGATCTCTGTAACCTTGGTATTGGTCTTTGTTCAATGTTTTCTTTATTACAAACGTCAGATTCAGATTTCATAGGCCAGGCAATACAAAATAAGTACTGCTTTCAGTAAGGCTTAGGGAATATCTCAGTTAACATGAAGGAGTCCTAAAGGATCCTAAATAAATATGCCCCTTTTAAGACCTTTTCATGTATAATTCCACATTTCAAAATGTGTCTATTTTATTCTTTAAGGTGAATTGATCCTGTTTTACAAATACATCAGTTTTAAATAGTCTTGGTAATTAAACTTAAATATTAAATGTGTAAAATTACTGTTCAGGTCATGTGTAATTATTTCATAATAAATGTCTGATTCACAGGGAATGACAGCCTATTTTAGACGTTTCCTACACACTGCCTGAAGTGGATTATGAATAGAGAAAGGTAGCCCTTAACCAGGACATGTATGAATCAAGGGACCTCGTTGGATTTCCGCCCATTCTACTCAACATTCTTGCTATTCTATGTGAGAGCGAAATCTGCGTGTTCTTTTAATAAAGCAATAGGAGAAGCTATTCGGTCATTAATCCTTCGTTTTATTCAGCAGTAAATGAATAAAGCATACAGAGCTCTGGGTCGAGATCCTCCTGCCCCTGACAAACAACGGAGTGTGTCGGTTCACAAAGTCTGACTGACTACACTTCCCTGACCCAGTCTTTTTATAATACAGAACATGGTATAGTTTCCTGGGGCATTCTTCCTTCTGGCCGGCTCCTTGATCAGACTCCCTTCTTCATTCACGCCACTGTTGTCCGGCAGTTCCTCTTCGTGACATGCGGTGGTCCCTGTTTTCTAAACAATTCATCTTACACAAACCATCTTGCACTTACATCATCCATTATCTTTACACATACATGGTCATCGCCCCTGTCCTCATCCCACCTTCCTATCTGCCATTTTCGTCACTCCCTTTATACTGTCAGTACATAACGTTTTTCCTTCTTTCAAAACATGCCTGTTCCCCTTGTCAATATCTCCTTGTGAGTTCCTCTTATCCTGTGTGTCCCATTATCATGTCTATTTACCAGCCCTCCTCAGTACTTTTCCACTGTTGTTCTGAAATGTTTTCTTATTACCCAAATATCATTGCATAGCACACTATCTTATTTTGCAAGCTTATCATTCATGATTCACATAACATTTTATTTAATGCGTACACTTCTTCCCCATCACCCTCTGTTGCCTAGATGTTGCTTTCTAAATTCCCCGTATATCTACAACCTTGAGATTAAACTTTGGAGTTTGTTTTTTTCTGCACTTTAAATATCCTTTTGAAGTGGCTTAAACTATTCTGTTTTGATATGATCTGATAAATCATGGCTTTATTTAGAATAAGTACATTCACAATGATAAAATTGCTGAATGAGACTGTGAGGTTTTTTTTCAGCTGGTGTGCTTTCATGAATGCTTCTAAATTGAACTGAACATAGCTACCAAGACAGGGTTAACTCCTTAATACCATTTTGTGAAGTCCCCCCACACCTTGCAGCTTGGTAATTAGATAGATAAGCAACTGCTTTTTTTATCAGTTAAGTGCTGTTGTCATGTTCATGTTTACGAAGGTAAAGGAGGAGGTTAAACATCTGGAGTGGGTGAAAGTTTATTGTGAGCCCAAAAAGACAGCTTCACTTTAAGAGGCCTGAAGATAGCTTGGTATGCTGGGGCAGCCAAAGGCAGTAACCCTGAACATACCCTTCATCTGACCCGCTGTGGCAGAGTCCTCTACCACACACACCCCTTGTTGACTGAATAAAAAGAGGCAGTTTGGGCCGAAGCCAGAAACAAACAGGATACGTGATGTTGCTTGTAGTGCATCTTTAATTTTACAGTTCAGTTTCACATACTGCGCATACACTGTCAGCATTCTGATACACAAGGGTTTAGTGACGCTTAAACAGTGTATCAGTGACATTTTTATTTCCCGTTCACCATAAATCTCATTTGTTTGACTCAACTACTCAAAATTTATTTCATTTTATTTTTGCAGTAAGTCTGGTCATTTTTATTTTTGCACTAAGCTTTGAGCTTGCGATTACAGGTTCTGTCAAGATAAAATGTATTGACATTGAATTAAAACAATACAAGTTTGAATGTGTTACTAAAAAAATGTTAAGCTTTCAGAGCTGTCGGGAGGCCAGTCTTTACCCCCTGCAGATTCTGTACCATGCCTCACAGGAAACATCATGTACTGTAGCAAAGGAAAACATTTTCTTGGAAACAACAGCTTTCAGATTCACATGACATACATGGCAATCATCATTCTGTTGTTTGAATGAAATAAAGGCACTTATCCCTATCATTTTTCAAAAAATATGTTTTTTTAAAAAAAGAGTTATAACAATATGAATAATAGCTGCAAGAAGCAGCTTCAGGTTCTGCTGGATGGCAGCACAAAATAATAGCCAGGTGTCATCATCATTCGATTGGTGTGACTGGTGTGCTACTGTTACACATGTCAAAGGACATGTTCGCCTTTCACCAGTAAAATATAACATACTCAAAGAAAACTGTGTGGTAAAGGCAGTCTGTTTTGACCTTGCCTTTTATATGCCCTTAAAGAGACAATGTGCATTTGATTGAATCTATCCCCCAGTGTTTTTATGGACCTGTTCATGGTCAGTGGAGTGGAGTGGGCGGGGTTATCACGGGCCAATCACACCATGTTCTCACATCCTGTCTGGTCGGTGACCGTCATCCTCTTGACGCTGATGCCACTGGAGGTGAGCTTGCCCAGTAGCTCAGTGACGGTCGCTTCCGGAAGAGTGCGGGCCCGACTCATGATCCAGGCGAAGTCCACGTACAGGAAGCCCAAGTAATTTGTGCAGGAGTAGATGAGGGAGTAGTTTTCGTAATCTGTGGACACCACCCAGTAAGGGGCACCAGGGGTACCTGGGGGAGGAGGCACAGAAATATCTCTGGAATCTCCAGCAGTGGTATTTTAAAATCAATGTTTTGAAAAAAAAAAGTATGGTTCCTCATTCTTCGGTTAGTTAACAGTTCACCAATATTTAGTAATGATTTACCTTCAAAGAAGTTCACTTCCAAGATAGCTGGCTCAGAGGCATTCTTCACCCTTGCTGTGCCTTCAATGGCATTCAGAATCCCGTCTGACCTGTGAAGGGATGGCAGAAACAACACACAGGGCCAAGGTCACACACTCACATACGCACGCAACACCTGCAGAATCCCTGCGACAGATGGCAATGTCACATGCTATAACTCACAGGAGCTCAGCGTTCACAACCTTGACCACACCGTTGGGCTGCAGGGTGTAAGTAGCCTGGTTGCACTTCCCAAGCTCAAAGAACGCTGGGAGCTTTTGAACCTCGTACCACGTGCCCATGTACTGCAGAGAGAGAACACAGGTGCATGGGGACAGCTGTTAGAATCTCGCAACAAGACAGCTGAACAATTCACTCACAGCCAGGCAAAACTGAATTGCCTTAAAAAGACATGTGGACCAATTCAGCATTCACTCTACATTGTAGAGTGTGTCATTCTAGTTGAATATATTTAATCTTAAAAGTGGATGGTGTGTGAGAACTGCATACATTACTTTGGGTAAGCGGCATCTGTGACATGCTTTAAATGTAAATGTATGCTAACACACAGGCTGTGACACAGCTTAGAATTGTCACCTTGGCAACATCAAAATTCTGCTGAACGGGAGGCACGGGACATCTTCCCATGTGGAGGGACTGGCCGTTCACAGCCAGAAAGGACCCCAGGGTCAGGAGCAGAGCGTGTAGTACCTGCATTTCCTCACTGTATCAGTCAGAGACCGAAAACAAGAAGGGTTTTACGCAATTCTTTCAATGTTTAAATGACCCATCACAGAAACATTCATGCATTCAGTCTGCTACTTTATCCAGTGTACTTCCTGCAGGACGCTGTATACTCAGCTGTAAAGATATGCCCTCTGTGTCTGATGAAGCAGAAATTTACATTAATAAATACAAAATACAAATGCATATTAAACCAGAAAACCAAGTAAAGTCCTCTCCTTACCTTTGAAATTGTTGGGCTCTAGTCGGATCAGGACCTGTTTATATGTAATAGGTGGAGCTGCGGCTTATATAGAGGTGAGGGGCTGTAGTGTTACTTAAGCTTTTGATTAACGTCATGGCTAACACCTTCACAGTGATAACCCCGCTTACAAAACTTGTTGACATAAGGCTTGAAAAAAAAGTATTAAGTGATTTTTACACATGTGCAGACAGGTAATGAATAAATTCACGTGTCAGAGAGGCACTGTATGGTTTGTACTTTATTATGAAACGTGTTTGAGTAGCTGGACATTCATGCATTTATTTGCATTAAGCCCCAAGAAGTTGACTCTCTCACCTTCAATTTTCACAGTGTTTTCAACGAAGGACAAATGACCTACCAGGACTCAAAGTGAAAACTTTTAGCTGAGAAAAAAATATTATATAACCCTAAAAACCCTACATCTCTCATTTTACTAGATAAAGTAAATTTTAAAAAATAAAATCCATGAAAATATGTTCTACAATAGAAGAGAATTTGAGAAAAATTTGCAATTCTAACAGGGATGTCTATATATCTCTTTATTCTTTATTCTATTCTATCTTCTATGGCCTTAGCATAGTTAATTCCATATGGTCGTATCTATTACTCTACTTCCAAGAAAACAAACCTGCAGTTTCTGTGAACTGTCCGTTCAAAAGTAGAATGGTTTTAAAGGGACAGTCTGAACTTCAGAAGCTTTCATGTTTCAGTTTAAACAAGAAAGTCAGGGGGCAGCGGTTATCTGGTTTCATTTCAAAGATCACATATATGGAATGATGGATAAGAAAGTTATATAACCAATGTTTTGTTAACAACCATGTTACAATGAAGCACCCAAAAAGGAACAGATGGCTTTCACTTTCTGACTATATAAGTTAAAGGTGGTGCTCTGGCAAAGCATACACCTGCTGAAATATTCAGTTACATAAATGTGTGCATCCTAGTGTGAAAAGTTCCACATGACTAGAAAAATAGGCAGCAAATACTTCCTAGCTTCATGTGAAGGCTCTGTCACTCTAATGCGGTATAACACTGCTCGACCTGCTTGTGCGTACTGGTTAGTTGATTAGTTGTGCCATTGAGGAAGTGGTTCACCTGAATTGCTTCTGCTCCACTAATGGATAGCATATCTAAATGCAAGTTATGAAGTCACTCAAAACAATATTGCCTGTTAGGTACCCAAGATGTAAATGAAATGTAATTGAAATCACAATCTTGTGTATGAGGGACTTCAAAAAGATTCAAAGCCAGATTATTCCCCAATGGTACATATGAACACACTGCAACTTGTACCCCATTTATTAAAAATACAGGACATATTATGAAAAGATAGCTTTGGTTGAACACGACCTTGGATAAATGTCTTATAACAAAACTGCAGGCCAGGCCTGACATTAAATATTTCTGATATCCTGTTATGAGTCCTCAAAACAGTTCAGAGGCAAGACAGGTGGTTGCCACATTGGGAGGCTCCAAAATGTGTGATTTTGGAAAAAAATCCGTGGGAGATTTTTAATTGAAAAAAAAATTATGACTGTAAAACATTGGACGATAACATTTTTGAAAAATAATAATAATAAAAAATAAGATAAAAAAACTGAATTAAAAAACGCTTCAAATATACATAGCTTAAGTTGAAACAGGTAGAGCTATCTATATATGTCTGAGGAAAAAACTATCGGTACCGTTGAGGTGCAAGTAGCTAGCAACTTTGAGCTTACACAAATCGCTAGCAGAGATACCTCTAAACTTGGATGGAAACTTTGATTGCTCCATTGCCATTTGACGGCATTTGACAGCTTGTTAAATGTGAGTGAAACATGTTAAATACAGGTCAGTTGTCGTGTTTTCTACTCCTTACATTTGGTGCTGTGGTAGTTAATAGCTCAATTCGATAGCTAGCTATCGCTACTTTTATTGCTGCTTTCCATTCAAGTACAGTATATAGTTAGCTAGCGTTATCACGCTAACGGGCGATCATTTTTTGTTAGCTAGCTAGCTGGTTAGCCAGATATGGTGTCAACCGATCGCTAGACCTTTTCTTATGGGTTTAGGATAGTTTGTTTTATGTGATGGATGTTTGTGGTTGGACAGTGACACAGTTTTCAATTCGGCGTGGTGTGGAGCGGTCGTTTGGACTATCTTACAGTAGCTAAAGAAAGCTAACGTAGTGAATGGTAGAAAATCTATATCTACCTGTTGCCGCCGATATTTTTGCTGTGGTCCTTAGCGGATATCTAGACAGACAGAGGTTTGTTAGGCAACGACACGTCATGATTACAGCTAATGATAGCCTGCCTTTCTGACGATAGCTAGGCTACCCCAGGGTGGACTTGGCTGAATATTAAGGTTTCCTGTCTTGCTAATTGTGTTGATCTCAGTGGCTAATGTTAAGTACACTAGCAAGCTATGCTAACACACCGTTAACTCGCAGTTCCACCAAAGTGCTGTCTGTGGTGTTGATATTTTAGGGGGAAACTGACGGTCGTGGAGAATTAGGGGAAGATGCTTCAAAGAAGTCTCTCACCCCCTGCCAAGAGTCTTGGCCACTGTGAAACTGGTACAGCTGCAGACTCGGTGCAGGATATGTCGGCCTGCCCTCCTCAGGTAGGACGGCACCTGGGTGAAGACGATGCCGCGAAATGCAGGTGGGCCGTGGGGAGTGAGGAAGAGGCCCGTCTGTGGGAAGACGAGGGTGGGTTGCTCGTTTCACCACCAGCCTGTTCTCAGCAGTCAAACGGTAAGAACCAGCCCACGGCAGCCGGGTTTTATTTTCTTCCTTTCAGAGTTTACTGCTATTTGTGTTATCGATACAGACAAACTTGAGCTCATTTAGCATTAGCGATAGACTGATACCGACCGGCTGACTTTACATGGAGTTGAGCTGCAGAACTCACAATTTACTTTAAATAAAGGAATTTTATAAACGTTTGAAAATGACCTGACATTTTGGTATTATAATCATTTAAACAGTAAACTATGTAATACGTTAAGTTACACAGTTTTCAGAGAATGTAATTTGATACAGTGAAGAAAATAATTGGCAACTGTGATACCCTGCAGCTCAGTCAATACTGTTGTGTGTAGCTTGTTCAAAATTGTACCTTTAGAAGCCGACCAGTACAATTCACTAATTCCAACCCTGCACACCGTCCTTTTATGAGCTGCCTAACTTAGCATTGTTTTGGTCGTAGCTAAAGCAGGTTTGAGTAATGACTGGATTAGCTAGCTGGCTCCTCTTTTCAGATCGTTTGGAGGGTCACAGTGTTGATGGAAATGAGAAGGATTAGCTTGTCAGCAATCAGAGTTCATGAATTGTGCTAATCGTTTAAGTGTTGGTTTGGTTTTCTTTGAACAAATGTGCGTTTCATTCTTGTTTAAATGTTCATTAGTTTATGTCATTCTGTGCAGGGACAGGGGTGAGATGGAGAGCCGTGTACTGCAGCACAGAACAGCTCAGGTGACCCGTCCGCGAACTGAGATGTCAAATACCACTGTGTAATCAAGTGTTACACCGGGGGTGAAGTGAAAACAGTGCAAAAGACCTCCACTATGTCAATGTAGATCCATTGCACAACACAGTGAAGCTGGAACAATGGGTACTCGGTGGTGGCAGGAGGCAGCAGCAGAGTGGAGGTTCATATGTTCCAGAGGAGATTTTAACCTTTAGTTTTTCGCTGTCAGGTGCAAACTCTTTTGATTGGTAAATACTATGGCAGTCAACAGTGTAATCAATTCTTTAAGTGCTTGTAGGTCTAAATATGTCTTCCTCTTGTGTCTCCTAATGGTAACCAAAATAAATTCTTTTAAATTAAAAGTGCTTTGGCTTTGTGTGTAACCATTCTACTTTTAAATGGACAATAGATTTTTAATGTGAAGGCTTTCAATACTGCCATGTTTGAGGTATGCATAGCTTGGCTTACTAGGATGCGGTGTACTTTTGGTGCCAGTTCTGTGCAGTTTTCCAGTCCTACCAAAAGAGTTTTTAAACCCTGTTTCTGTAGCACTTGCCTAAAACTCAGATGAACATCTTTGTTCCTCCTCTGTTTTTGGTTGCAGGTCTTTGGCAGATGAGGGCGATGTTTGTAGACATGAAGGTGATACCCTTTTTACATTTCTTCTGTTCATCAAAAATGATACACTGAAGTGCTACATCTGTTTAACATATTCCTAGTCCATTGCATATTGCTTCATGACATGAAGCCATTCGCATTATGACTATGTGAACATATATTACAGTTAGTTCACCCAGCAATAGAGTGGGCTTAAATTGGCCAGGATATTTGTCATCGCTAATAAAAGATGATATCTTCTCAGTTTGGCACTTGCTGTTCTGTAGCACTTTGTGGCCCTTGTAGAGTAAAATAAATAGTGGTTTGCAGACACACGAGCTAGAGAAATACACACATTCGGCTGCAGTAATGCACCCTGTGTACATGTCGTCAGCAGGCACAAGTTGGGGAAGAAATGCATTTGAGAGACAAAAGTGTAATAGCAGGTGATATACTTGTGTTCTCAGCTGTTCCTTTCCTGTTTTCCCTGTGCGTGAAGTAACAGGAAATCTTTAGCTATATTTAACACAAAGTGCTATTTTTCCGCTTCTTTTTCAGAGGTCAGAGTGCCTGATGAAACTCTCACAGAGGATCAGCTCAGCCCAAACTCATATGATCTGTAAGGGAAAAATCCAGCCCGCTCTCAGCTTGAAGGCTGAGTCACTGCTTATGAAAACAGAAATGTGTGTGTCACCATGTGACAAAGTACGACACCTAAAATATTATATGTACAGAAGAACCTCAGGCATACACATGTGCTGGGAACGGACGTCACTCAGAACTATAAAACATTTACAATTCTGCATGTAATGTCAAAATGCACAAATGTAGTAAATTTAAGAACTTGATTGATCACATAATTTTTCTTTCTAACAGGAGTACAGAGGGAGAAAGCAATGTCGTGGCCAACCTGGTACACGCAAAAAACTGCCTTAAGAGGATGAATGCAGAGCTACAGGAGACTGTGGATTTGACAGAGGACTCTAATGCCGTCCTGCGCTCTGAGAACAGCATTCTGAGGAATCAAGTCAAAGGGTGACGAAGCTACGCACACATTTTCTTTCTGAGGCGTGTGCCTTTTCAGTGTGAGAAGTTCACGTTTGTGCTACAAGGCCTGCACATTTTATCTGTGAGACCATTGCATTTTTAATGCAAGACCAACTCCTAGTCAGTGTCAGACAGTTGCATCTCCAATTGTGATGTCACATTTGGAGTCCATTGTGCTTAGCCAATCATATTTAATCTTTTTCTTCTTGGATCTCCTCTAATGGTGATGTTTGGTTCTGTCTGGGGTGGGTGGTCACAGGATGAAAGAGGCAGTGGACAGTGCAAAGCAGCTGATGGAGGAGCTGGAGGAAACGCGGGGCTCCCTGACAGAGCAGGCAAAGGTCAAAGCCAAGCTGGAGACCAGTGTAAAACAACTGGTATGTGGCAGGAGACATCCCATAAATACCTTTCAGGAGTTTTTCCACACATGATTCAGAGAAAGTTTTTAATGGTTAGGCAAGGTAGTTTTTGTACAGAAAAATAGGAGTATAAGAAACCACAGAAGTGTTTCATACTTATAATACAGTGCTCCATGTTAGGTGTAAGCAAAAACAATGACATTGAAACCTCTACCACAAACTTCTGAATAAAGTACAGATATGATTCCATTACCAATGACACTAGTTGAAGATAACGCAGCTACAACTGTGCAAATCTTGGTTTAACATCAGGACAACACCTACAGCACAGTGCCCTCTTCATTGTCTTGAGACAATGGATGTAACTCTGTCAGAAAATACAGATAGGAGTATATCTTTAGCATCAGGTCTGGGTGGGCCTTATCCTATACATTTAGGACCTATCTCATTATTACTGACAGAAAAATTAATCTGAACTTGTATGGCAGGAGAAAGAAAACGAAATCCTGAAATACCAGGTTGAGGCTCTCACCAATGAGGTATGTGCCTCACTTTGACTTCCGAATCTTTCATGCTTTATTTTCTTTCTTTCTGTGATTCTCTATTTCTGTAGCTGAGGTGCTTCTTGCAGTGAAGACATCAACTTTTATAATGCCTTTTTGATTTATTACAGATGTCTAATACCTCTGAGAGACAAATAGACAAGGAGAAGATCATTCATCTTAGCAGCCTTCTGCTGGAGTTGCAGGTGCTACAGCACAAAATGTCCTGATCAGATTTTGTGATTGAAAGCATGATAAGTACAGAAATGTTCCCTCTGTTGATTGTGAGTGGGGAAAAATTACAGTTTATTAAGGTGTGCATCTCCAACAGTTTCACTAAAAACATGGTTTTTATTTATGAAAATTGATCAACCTGGAGTTTCATGTTTTCCCTGTGTTTGTGTGGGTTTCCTCAGGGTTCCCACAGTCAATAGACATGCAGACTGGACTTGCCGAATTGGCCGGAAATATGAGTGTGTGTGTAGGTGTTTGTCTGTCTGGCCCTGTGATGAACTGGTGACCTGTCCAGGGTGTCTCCCTGCCGTTCACCCAGAGTATACTGGGATAGGCACCAGTTCCCTGACCCTATCTTTAATGAAGCCTGTTTAGATAATGGATGTGTGGATAAACTTACCTGTTTTAACTGAACTGGTGTTGTGTCATTTGCTGGCTGGTGTGTTCTGGGTAATGTAGTCCTTTAGTGTGATTACTGCAAAGGACCAGAGCAGTCCTTTGTGCTTTTGCCGGAATTACCTTTTCATCTTTGATCCTTATGCTCTGAATAAGCTCTACCCCCTGTATATGATACACAGTTTGTGTTTTCCAGCAAGACATGGAGGAAACCAGACTAACTCTTGCCCATAAAGAGGAAGTTATTGAGAAGGTATATATAGATTTATATGTATATATAGATCTGTTGAGAATTTAAACTATAATGCCATGGTTGTTTTATGGACATTGACATGTATATGTTTTATTTTTTGCAGAAAGATTTCCAGATTGAACAGTTAGAAAGCTCCCAGGCAGAGTACTCTTTAATTGTACAGGTACATGTTCATCATAAGAATGATTGTGTGTGTGTTTGCCACCTGAAATGTGCTCCATTCACTTTATTCCTCTGTGTTTTTACCTTGGAGGCAGCAGACACATCATTTGTTGTGGATTGTTTTATTTTGTTTGTTTAGGATCTGAAAGAGAAGTTGAAGGATCTGGAGGATCAGCTGGCTGAAGCTTTAATGTATGCAGATTTTTCACACTGATTTCAGACCCGAATGGCAGTGCACTGAATTGACTGTATACCCTAAACCTGGGGCGGCTGGGTGGTGCATCCTGTTGAGACACTGCTCTGGTGTGTGGATGCACCTGGCAGTCAGCTATCAAATACTGAGGAAGGGTATAGTTAACTTTGGAATTACACCAAGGGGAGGTTTTTAGCTGGCAGGATTGTCAGCTCACCCGGGCCACATGATTATTACAAATTTTGTAACTGATATTATTTTGCTAAATATTGTGATTGTGATTATCAATTGTTGCATTGCTGTAACATGAAACAGAGAGTTTCCTAGGTTAAGGGGTGTAAGCTTGGTGAAATAAAGACTGAAAGTACTATTAAGTTGTAAATGCTGTGTGACTCTGTGCCATGTTATTGCCAGCAGTGCAGGGGAGGGAAGCTTCCAGAACCTGGACGGAACTTTCTCCCCCACACCGCAGCGCAGCATCTCGCTCTGTGAGGAGCTTAAACTCGTACAGGATGTCACAGTCCAGGTGCTCGCCCTCAGCAGTTTCACCAGTCTTTACACTTCTGTTCAGAGGTTCCCAAATTCAGTCCACCCGTGTAGCCTGAGTCAATGACAGCAGCGAAGTTCTGCACTGTTTAGACTTGCCTTGTGACATCCATTCCTGAGTGGAATCTCATGCCATCATGTTCACATGCTACTCTGTTTACAGCAAATGAGGCCACCCTGTGGCAGTACCCAGTATTGCAGGTTGAATATGACTTAAAGTTTTGTTGAGTTTTTGCTGTTTAACCAAAAACACCAGAGGTCATCTGGACTGGTCTCTATAGACCTTTTTTAAACTGACCTTGAGACAGTATTTTACTGTGGTTCATGAATGATCTGATATGTAGTGCCAACATTCTCAAATAAAAAAGGGTTTATGGCCATACCAACAAAAATCACAGATGCACTATGAAATTTCTTCCTGAAAAAAAAAAACACTAAAGCAGAAATAAATTCAGGTTGCTGTTTTTAATGAATTATCTTTTTTTTCCATGAAGGAGCTGTATGAGGAAACAGAAGTTGTTGAAGTTGTCAGATGTCCCAGCCTTCCAAAACTAAGGTCAAACCATACTTAACATATATATTTTGTTGTTATTACTGTATTCTTACAGTAACATTTTCTGCACTTAATGGCAAAAATACTCAGTTGTTTTGCATTTTATGTAATAAACTGTGGTTGTGCTGGTCTGGAGCTGCGCTGTGATGTCTTTCTGGTGCGCTTGCTCTTCTATGGACCAAGGATGGATGGCTGCCTCATTTTGTAAATAAAATTTTGGTAAATAACATTCACTGTCCCTCAGCTACAGTATGCCCATGTTTGCCTATTTTCTATATTTATATTGAAAATAGACAAACATTTTTGTTGTATAGAATCTGTGGTGAAGTTCTGTTTCAGCTCTGGTGCTGTGCTGTGGATTTGGTTAGCATCTGCAGTCCCCCCCCCTTCCAGCTGGTGGCAGAAGACACAGGGTGGGCTGAAGAGGCGGGCACGTGCAGCAGGGGCGCTGAGCTTCTGCCTCCTCCTCCCGCTCTGCGTGGTCACTACCATCGCGCCCTGTTACTATGACAACCCGGAACTAACCTGTGAGGAGATCCTGTGGAACGCTGCCCATCGCTTGGTCCAGAAATGCTTCCATTTCCATTACATAGGCCTCCCAGCCATCTAACATATCACACTCACAAACAAACAAACATGCAATTTGACAACTGTGTGTAACATCTTTAACTCCTCCGTCCCATGCAAACACATACACTCACACAGTCTCATACTCTCACATGAACTTAAACACTTGCAAACAAGATCTTTTCACCTTTTCATAACTATTTTAAAATAAGTTTTAACTTCACCATTTTAACATGTATATTTACCACTTCAGTTATTTCACATGCAGTATAATTTTTCTGACACTTTCTCTAGGTTTCACGTCTTGTTTTGGCATGTTTAATGTACATTTTAATAAAAAAAAAAAAATCTGACCAACGAATGCAAATAGTTTTTCCTCTTCCCATAGAATGTGTGTGTGTCCGTCACTACCAAGCCAAACGCTGTCTGTACCGCAGTGGACCATGGGCGTTGTAGTTCGTTCTGTTAGTATTTCAATGGCATTCTCTTCGTTGTAATTGCACTGAGGTTTTGCGGTATAACACCAAAGAACCTTGGAAAATAAACGGCAGGACTAGATTGAGTACAGACCTTAAAAAAAGAAATGAATGGACACGTCCAGCAAAACACGGCAATACTGAACAAAATCCAGTTAGGCTACCTAACCCCAACGAAGGATTTGAATGTTGCAGGAAATTGCGTGAGCTAATGCTAAGCGTATATCCTGTGACATCCTCGGAAAATGGCTGAAAGTTAGAGCGGAATTAAAAAAACAAGGTAACCCAGGTCTGCAAACAACCTGTTATTTGAATCGATAGCCTTACTACACTGTGATTAATAGCCACTGTAAGCTGCTGTGAGAGTGGTTGCATTTATTGGGATAAGGTTGCATCAGCTAGCTGCGTGCGTTGTGACTAGGTTCTCCAGAACGTACAATTTCGAAATAAGAGCTCTGTGTTGATCCAATGAGGCTATTACTGTAGCTGTTTGGGTCTCCTTGTCCGAGAAAAAACGTATTTCCGGTTTATGCTTGAGTTTGAAGCGGTTTTAAAGCGTTTTCATATTTATTCCTCACGTCATTGAAATGCGTGTATAGCTGGTTTAAAAGTGAAAGCATATACGAGAGTAAGGAATGCGACATATTCTGTCCCTGCACGTTGTCTTTTCGTGACCGTGAAACAGAATGAGTTTCAGTTGTAAACACAAGCAGAATGAACCTCAAATTGTGTTTATGATTCCCATGATTTTTCATAGTCCTCAAACGCATACCCTTTTAACAGTTTTGCTCCTACAGAGTTAGTCACGTACATTTTGTGAGTGTTCATTTGAGATATGTACGTGAGCCTTAAAATTACGTCACACGCTGCACACGACTCGTTATAATTAATTGAATTAACTTCCCCGCTCTCACTTTTCTTTTCTGGCTCTTAGCCCCAAACCGCCCTCATTCAGTGAATTCTATTTTGTTATTTAATCATTATTGGTGCGGTGTATTCGTTGCAGGTAATACAGACTGTCTGGCAGTGAATTAGTCATGCAGTATCTCCCTCACGGCGAGCGGCTCCTGGACCAGCTGAAGAAGCAGCAAGAGTCCGGCTGCTTCTGTGACTGTACTATTGCGATTGGAGCGTCGCGGTTTCGAGCTCACCGCAATGTGCTGGCCGTGTTCAGCGAATACTTTCGCTCACAGTGCCAGAACGCAGGGGATGACGACGTTACTATTTCGTTGGATCCTGAGTGGATGACCGAGCAAGTATTCCAGGGTCTGCTAAACTACGTGTACACCGGGAATCTGCACGTTGACAGGTGAGATGATCGGTCACGTATTAAGTAGGTCCTGAAAGCGATTGGCACGAAACAGTATATAGTTACGTAAACACTGCTGCCATCTTTGAGACTTCCTTTAGTATGGCATGTCGTCCTTCTCAAGTCGTGGTCACAGTGAGTAGGCTAGTCCTTGTTTGTGAGTTTTAAAAAGCCAATAACATTTCTGTGAGAGTTAAGATATTGTTTGTTGCATTAGTTTAAAAACAGTAAATTCGCCTTCCTTGACTAGTATCTTTTGGATGTGAAATTGTCAAGACAACCCATATTTTTTTTTATTTTGGTAAGAAAATCAGAAACATCCATAAAACTTTTGAAGAGCTGGCATCGAAAATGACACTTTCCGTGCTATTCCTTGTTGTCATTGTCTTTGTATGTATGTGTGGTGCACAGTGACAACGCAGAAGATATCTGCAAGGCAGCCACTTTTCTGCAGATGGAGGACGTCGTCATGCTTTGCATTCTGGTCCGGGAGGACATCAAGCCAATCTGCATCGAGCTGTCGGACACGAGCGACACGCAGGAGAAGGATCGAGAGCCGGGGTCAGTTTCGCCCGCCCCGGATACCACCAACGACATCGACATGGCGGATGATGAGCTGGAACCTGAGCGTAGCGATCCTGAGCCTGTTTCGGAGAAGGCGGAGCAGCAGCAGCAGGTGGAGCAGGTGGAGCAGGAAGAAGAGGTGACACCAAAGGTCAGGGTCTCGCAGAGGGCCAGGAAGCCGAAGGTAATGTCCGATGGGAGCGTCCTGAGCAGCTGCACAGTCCTCCTGCGTAAAGAAATCAACCGTCTAGTCAAGCAGCCCAAGCTGTCGTGTGACACGCCGAACACGGCGGCCAATCAGGAGCTGGTGGCCATCCCAGAGGATGCGGAGTGGTGCCCGCCAGTGTCAGAGGACAGCCAGGACAAGCCTGAGCCGCCCCCAAAGAGGAAGAGGGGCCGGCCGAGGAAGGACAGGTCCATAGAGAACCGCGCGAGCAAGCCGCCGCCGCCGCCCAAGGAGGCGGAGGAGAACAACAGCAAGGAACACCTGACGTTTGTGAAGGGCAAGCCCCTCTGCAGCGTCTGTGGGAAAACGTTCTCAGAGTCCAGCAGCGTGCGCAGGCACATGCGTATACACAAGGGCGTCAAGCCGTACCAGTGCCAGCTCTGCAGCAAGAGCTTCCGGCAGGGGAACCAACTCAAGACGCACATGCGCATCCACACAGGTGAGACAGACCTGCACATCAACACAGGTGAGACACACCTGCACATCCACACAGGTGAGACAGACCTGCACATCCACACAGGTGAGACAGACTTGCACATCCACACAGGTGAGACAGACTTGCGCATCCACACAGGTGAGACACACCTGCACATCCACACAGGTGAGACAGACCTGCACATCCACACAGGTGAGACAAACATGGGCATCCACACAGGTGAGATCCACACTTGCATCCACACAGGTGAGGCAGAGGTGTCTGTTTCCTGCCGTTTAATATCTTTTGCCGAAATAATCATTGCTCTGCCTAATATTCTCTTATTTTTATTGGCAATGTGGCTCCTCCACACAGGGGAGAAACCCTTTCAGTGTCATACGTGTGACAAGAGCTTCGCTCAGAAATGCCAGCTGGTGTTCCACTGTCGGATGCAGCATGGGGAGGATAAACCCTACAAGTGCGACACCTGTGGCCTGCAGTTCGCCACCTCCAGCAACTTCAAAATACACGTCAGGTGAGAGCTGCGAGGGTCTGCAGGGAAACGCTGATGGCAGAAGGGTGCTTCCATGAATGAGGTGAACTGTTCATTCCTCAAGAACAGAATAAAACTTTGAACATAGTCTGCAGAGCATATAGTTAAATCATTAACACACCTGCTCACCAAAAGTAGTAGTTTTGTGAGTACTTTTTATTTTTTTAGCCAGCTTAAACCTCCTGAAAAAAAATATGATATTTACTTGATTTGACAACTTTTTAATTGAATGAAAGGCCCAGCCTGTCTTACTCTCTGAACTTATTTAAAGAAGTAGTCCTGAAGTGGAAGCAGAGATCATTAGTGTAGGAGGTTAAGAAAGTAGTTGGAAAAAGTTGAAGAGATGGATAAATAACATCCTGTCTGCTAATGGGAGGGGGCGTTGCATCACTCACTGTGTCCCGCCTGCTGATAGGAAGCACAGTGGGGAAAAGCCGTACGAGTGCGAACGCTGTGGGAAGCACTTCGCCCAGGCCAGCACGCTCACCTACCACATGCGCAGGCACACAGGGCGAGAAGCCGTACGTCTGCGACACCTGCGGCAAGGCCTTCGCCGTCTCCAGCTCCCTGCTGGCCCACTCCAGGAAGCACACAGGTGAAGGAGAGCGTCCCGTAGCACTCAGCAAAGCACTGTCATACTTTCATACCAAAAAAAATGCTTATAGCACCCCCTCTCGCCAGTCAAGCACTTACAGTTTGCCTGAAACTGCTGCTCGGAGTGTTGCTTTCCATCTGGGAAATCAATGCTGATTGATTGAATGGTTGATTGATTGATTGAGTGATCGATTGATACATCAATTGGGAGATAGTGAAAAATGTGTTTCTCTCCCATCGCAAATGTAATTAGGAATATCAGTAATACTTGAAATTTTGTTTCGTGATACAATAATGTTTAAAATATATCCATTTTTTACTTAACATTACATTTCTTAACTGTTTGCACACTTTAGGATTGCATGCTGCCTTTTATTGTGTTTAGAGACCTTGGGTTTGAAAAAGGCTCTAAATAATTAAACTGGGTTATTCTTATATTTTGAATAGTAATGTACAAGATGCATCTCCACAAAAAGGAAACAAAACATTGGATATATCAAAGTAGTATTTTATGAAGTATAACCCCATTTTAAAAGGCCTGCTGATACAACAAAACAAAAATGTCCATCATATGTGAGTCCAGTGAATTATTTTAGTCCTTTTCCTGCTGTTGTTGTTTGGTGGTTTCTTGATTGTCTTTGGTCTCATGCAGGTGACATGAGCTCCTTCTGCACAGTGTGTCACAGAAACTTTGGGTCTGTTAAAGAGCTCAACAGCCACTTCCCGTGTCAGAAAGGTGAGTGAGGTGTTCATACAGACACCCTTTTTCTTTTTGTGAGAGAATCTCCAAATACAAAGCTTAATACAAACCTTTTCCTGATTCATGCACCAAATTGCCATTGTGATTCTGTGTCTCTTTAAAAAACAAAGCGAAATTGATTACAAGCTTAGCATTCTAGAGTCAGTAACAGGTAAATACCACATGAAAGAGGAATTTTTTGTTTACTTCCAGGTGAAAAGCGAGTTGGGTGTGACATGTGTGAAAAAAGTTACACAGGTACAAAATATCTGAAGAAGCACAAACAAAAAGCTCACAATGGTAAGCCCAAACCATAATTCTCTAGTTTCAGAGTAAGATAGGGCTGCACAGTTATAATGAAAATACTAATAAATAAGCTCACTATTATGATTTTGTCCATTTTTAACATACACTTTTAATTGAAATACTGAAACATGAAACAGAAATCACAAAATTAAGCATATATTTTGTGACCAATTATGAAAACGCAAAACATAATTAGTTGATGATTCTCACTTTGTTGAAATTTTACACACCTGAATCAAAACTGTATTTCCGGTAGTATGACTGCGGTCATTTATAATCGGTTATGTATTGCCTAAAATCTAACAAACGGTGCTTTATTTAATGCAGTGGCTGTGTTAAGCAGAGTGTTCATTGTACTAAAATAACTGTTACCCCTCGTGATTGGTTAATTCGACAAGCCGTAGTTGTGATTATAGTTGATATAGGACTAATTTTGCAGTCACATCCGATCGCGTCTGACTGTCATTACTGTCTCTGTTCTGAGGCCTAAAGATATCCTGTCTTTATTTACTTTATTTCTCCTGCGAAGTTCCCAGCGATGACACAGGGCTGCTTCCGTTCTCCCAAAACATCCCCATCGATCACCAGGCCCTCCTCTCCCGAACCCCCCCGGGGCCCGGCACAGTGGAGCTGCTGACCAGAGCTGCAGCGGTCGCAGCCGAAGAAGCTGCAGCAGCTGCGGCCAAACTGGCCGAAGCTGAGGCAGCTGCGGGAGCCGCAGCCGCAGCGCTTGCAGCCGCCGAAGCCAGAGCACAGGCCAGAATGGCCGCGGAAACGGCCAGGGCTGAAAACGGCGTGGTCGCGGCAGTCGCAGGGGGGGCGTCCGTGTTGACTGCAGCCGAAGCAGATACGGCTGCGTCCGAACTGACTGCGGTTGAAGCGGCTGCAGTCGAAGCAGACGCGGCGGAGGCTGCCGCGGCCGCCGCTGCCGTGGCTGCCATTGAGGACAGCGGCGCTGTCGTGCTCGACGCCAGCGGCGCCGATATCGACATCAACACCAGCACCGCCATCGCAGCTGCTGCCGACGGCACTGACCAATCACAGACTAGGATCATCATCTTCACGCTTGAATGAGACCCTCCCCTCCCCACCACCACTTCCTGCTCATCTCCCACTGTTCCTCACTCTAATTTGTGTCCTTCCATCTCAGAAGACTACATCCAGATAATGGACTGCAATATAATGCCCCCTTTGCACTATTCAGATTCACAAATTGTGCTGATACCAGCTTGTTTCTTTTTCTTTCTGGATTATTTGTTGTTGTCAATGGTGTCTCAACCTCAATGCAGGGTCAGGGAGTGTGCTTTGGGAAGTGGGGTGCAGAGAGGAGGGGGGAGAATGGTCCAGGCTGGGACCATGCGTCAGAGCCATACCACCCTAGGAGCCAGTGTCGAATGGGCTGTGACATAGATTAAAGTTTCAGCACTGGACTGTGGAATGTTGTAGTATTGGGACTGTGGAATAGACCATTCTGAATTCTACCTCTGTGTACATTCAGGTGGCAATGGTAATGACAGTATCCAAAAGAGGAGAATCTCCAGCAGCAACACTGAGGTTAATCAAATGGACTATTCCATGGAAAAAATTGTGTGATCTCACTTTCAGAGGAAGAGGGACTGTCCGGACAGTAATTTGAATAGTGTGACACTTGTTTACTTCTTAATCATAGTAAACCATGATAAACCTTTTATTATCTAATTTCTCAGGTTCAGTGAAGTATTTTTTTTTTAAATAACAAAACTTTTGGGTTTATGCTGTGTACACCTGCCAAAAATTTAGAACAGCACCATAACAGTGGCATTGTAGAAGCTCTTTAGAGATGAGAGACAAAACTGACCTTAGCTACACAGAGAATGAAGGCGCTTGATGCTGTTGCATATTAAAGAGGTATTAGTAAAGTGTACTGCCGCAGCCATTTAGAGTATAAAATTGTGTGCGAGGTACACCATTGAATTTGGTAAAGTGAGAAGCATAGATTGGCTGACTTGCCTGTTCTTGTTCGTTAACAGTATGTTCTTATAAATGCACATTTTGTATGCATTAAGAATATTTAATAAATGTTCCTGTTCTGGCCTTTTAGTGCCTCTTCATATGGTTTGTATATTTACCCTGCACTTCCTAAACAGAACTCTAGTCTTCATACGATTAGGTGTTGTAGTTTGAATTGACCTTATTTTCATCTGTGAACACACTTTCTATCGATGTTAGTGATAGAGAAGAATGTGGTAGAAGCTCTTTAGAGATGAGAGACAAAACTGACCTGAGCTACACAGAGAATGAAGGCGCTTGATGCTGTTGCATATTAAAGAGGTATTAGTCAAATGTACTGCCGCAGCCATTTAGAGTGTAAAACTGGGTGCGAGGTACACCATTGAATTTGGTAAAGTGAGGAGCTTAGATTGGTTGACTTGCCTGTTCTTGTTCGTTAACAGTATGTTCTTATAAATGCACATTTTGTATGCATTAAGAAGATTTAATAAATGTTCATGTTGCAGCTTTTCAGTGCCTCTTCATATGGTTTGTATATTTACACTTCCTAAACAGAACTCTAGTCTTCATACGATTAGGTGTTGTAGTTTGAATTGACCTTATTTTCATCTGTGAACACACTTTCTATCGATGTTAGTGATAGAGAAGAATGTGTCTATATGGACATCTTGGCACCTGTGCATTGCCATGTCATTTCTACTCAGGATTATCACGAAAATTGTGTTTGTTGCCCAGTGTCACAAATCGCTGTGTCGATTTGATTAACTGGCACGTTTAATGTCAGGACTTTGAATCGAACGTATGAATTCTGTAACTATTATTGTTAAAGGTGTTCGATATACTTCTATCATTCAAGGTCTGATGGTTTTGACACGCTTCAAGGGACGAGGTGATTCCAAGAGCGGGGAGATTCTAGTGCGCTTGCGTTGTTGCTGTGGGCAACTCAAAACAGTTTATTGGGCGAGAATACGTGAGGCCAATTTCAGGTAGCATCGTTTGAGACAGCTTGCGCTAAATATCCCGTCTCTCATTTTTGTAACGTAATATACCAAGCTGCTTGGCTAACTAAGGTTAGCCACCTAAACTGCCATACAGGGTTTCGTTCCTAATTGAATTCTTCCTTGAAGTTGACTAACAGTTATGGGAAGCATAAAAGAGCGTTACTCCGCAATCAGCAATGAGCTGCAGTTGCCCACGAATCCGTATATTTTGCAGGTCCTAGGAGGAACAGAGAGACAAACGGGGTAAAACGATTGCATTTACTGTTGAATTGCATTCACATTTGTTCAGTGATACGCAGCTTGTACACCTTGTTGCTTTAGCTGTCAGGAGCTTAGTTTACGTACATGTTTGCATACTAACGCTACGCTTGTTTTGATGAAGGGAGATTGTCATCAAACTCACAGGAAACGACAGGGTACTGCCCGTGCAGAGTTTGACCGACCAAGATGTCTTATTGCTCTCGAAGACCCTATGTAATAATGTTTCTGTTAAAGGTATGCCGTCACACACGAATTTACAGAAGGAAGTGCTGTTTTTTCAGTCGCTTACCTCTACGAAGTGTGTATTTTGTATATGGTCACTAACACGAAAACTTCTTACTGAACTCCCACATTTGCACTTGATAGTAAACTCTATCGCGTTTTTTTATTAGTCAGTAAAGCATTCCTTTTATTTACGTGTTAAGGACACTATTATCCTTTATAGGACACCACTCTTAATTTTTGGATGTTTAAAAATGACGATAGCCAAGAGACGTAGACAGCACTTCAGAGTCGATCTGATATGTGTTAGGATCTGTATTTCTTCCCAACAAAACCGATATTTCCCAAGAAGTAAATCAGTATTGGGTAGAGTTTGTTGCTATTCAAAGTTTTCCTCTTCGTAGTTCTAGATTTGAGGTACAACAAAATCACCGACGAAGGAGCCAGCCACCTTGCTGAACTCCTCCAGGTATTTTATTGAGCCTGCATAACTCTGCCTGCGTTCATTCAAGTCACACAGAAGCATCAGCAGCAAAACTTCTGCTGTTTTAAACTTTTCATTTTACAAATCCACCACCAACATTGCATAACGTAGTAGATAATGCAAATTTGACAGATAAACACATTTTACCTGTGTGTGTATGCGTGTTTCACAGACTGGTTTTCATGTGGAATATTATTTTGCAAGAGTGGCCATTCGCTGCAAGCCTTATTTTACTGGAGAGCAGTATGAACAGAATGTTCATTATTGGATCATGCTTGTTTTTTTACAGGAGAATGGAGCCCTTGAATCTCTCAACCTAATGGGCAATGACATAACAGCAGAGGGTGCCAAGCTTCTTGGAAGATGTCTACATGTGGGTACCAGGTGATTAATTTGCTTTCAGCAGACCAGTGTAGCAGTTGTTGAAATTTGACCCCTTCTTTTTTTCCTTTTCAAGCTGAATAAAACCTTGAAGACATTACGGTTGACGGGCAATAAGATTGGAAACCGAGGCGCCATGCACTTGGCCTCAATGCTGCAGATGAATTCTTCCTTAGAGGCGCTGGACATCTCTGACTGTGATCTGGTAATGTGTTAAGAGTGGCTTAAAATCCTGTTGGGTTAATAGATAAGGTGTCCCTCTGAAACCGGCTTTGGTCCTTTTAAAAGTTTCTGTCTTATTGGTCCTTTGAAACCGGGTTTGGTCTCTCTGAAGTTTTATCTCTCTTTGTCAGGTGATGCAGAGTCTGATCGCCTTTGCCATCGTCCTGTGTAGCAACAAGAGCATTCGCGCCATCGACCTTGGCCGGCCCCTGCTCTTCAGCCAACAGGTATCGCTCAAAGACGAGCGCCGTTTCCACAAGGGGAGTGTGCTTCTGTCTACAGGTCAATGGTCCAGATGCGGTGTGGGGTCTTGGCACAGTTCCGGTTAAGTAGCATGGGGCCTTCAAGCAGGGAGCACCATGTCCCATCCATGCTGTTGCTGGCTATGGCAGAGGTCCACATTGAGGGATACAACAAATGTCGCAGTTGTTGAGGCTGTTGTAATCACTGAGCCTGGCCAGGCACCTGCAGGTTCCTGATACATTGACTTGGTGTTCCTTTGCTAGCATTGGCAGCAAGCGATTTGTGGAGCATCTGCAGTGTGAGACGTAGGAAATGCTCACTGTGTCAGTATGAGGGATCATACATGTGGAGCAAGAACCAAACTTACATGGCATGCTTTAAATCTATAACATATGGGTCCTCACCTTTTTACTGTACCCCCCGGAACAGGAAGAGACGACCTTGCACCTTTGTCGGGCACTGAAGGTGAACCAGCACCTGCAGGAGCTGCACCTGGGGAAGCACGGCATAACGGACACAGGTGTGGAGCGACTGTGTGAAGCGCTGAGGGAAAACGAGACCCTCCGGTACCTGGACCTCCGATGGTACATCCTGCTGGGACACCCAAAGAATTTTCACTTTCACTGATCTTTAATTTTCCATACAGTAGTGCAGCTTCATCTCTCAGTTGGATGGGTTAAATATGTTTTTGTTTTGCAGAAATAGACACTCTTATTTTTTTTGCAGATATTGCATTACATTTGAGGTGCTTAGCAGATGCTGTTATTCAGAAAGACTTACACACTTTACATTATCCATTTATATAGCTGGGAACTTTCCGAAACAGTGTTTTACTCAAGGGTACAATAACAGTGTCCTGTCTGGGAATTGAACTTCTGAGTCACAAGTCCAGCTCCCCAACCACCATACTGCACTGCAGTCGGATATAAGCATGTCATTATTATCTTTCATTATTATTAACAACTCGAATTAAACAGTATAGGGTATATAAGAGGTTATTTGACAGCTTTTCACCATTGTATTCACAGAGCAGATTTCATAGATATTCTCTAAATTGTCAGCTGTGTGTCATGCATTTGCTCTTGTGCTCTATGCATGTAGCTGTCCAGGGCGCAGAGAGGTGGCGCTGCCGCTGTATCCTTGAGTGAGGTAGCGAACATGAAGCGCTTCAGTGAAATACCCAGCTGTTTAAGTGGATTGCATACACAAAAAATGTAATTTGCTCTGTATCACAGCATCTGCTTAATGCCTAAAATGTTCAGTTAAAAATAGTTGAATTACTGCCTCATGCTGATCATTTAACCGATGGTATATCATTTAATGTACACGCAGTAGTGTGGTCATTTATGAAGAACCCTTTTAAGACCCATCCCTGCTGTTCTGAGCCAGTGTGTTCCCTCCATTCACAGTAACAGCATTGCCCGAGATGGGGCCCGGTATCTGGCTGACCTGCTGAAGCAGAACTCCACCCTGGAAATACTGGACCTATCCTGGAACAGGATCGAGGACGAGGGAGCCGCCCACCTCAGCCAGGCCATCGCCCTGCACAACAGCAGCCTGCGAGCGTGGGTCCTTTATAGTAATGACCTGACTGACTGACTGACTGATTGAGTAGTTGATTGGTTAATTGGACAATCAGCTTGGGCAGAGATTGCAAGGGATTATGTAGCCAATCAGATATAGGGGGTATGTAGGCGGGAAGATGTAGACAGCCAGTCATTATGGGAATTTGACCAGGACACCAGGGTTGACACCCCAGCATCCCTGCAAAGAGCACCATGGGATCTTTTTTGATTGATTAGTCATGTTAAACTGTTCCTTCCTCAATATCTCTGTTCAAAATGGCACCTGCTCCTTCCTCAGTATTTCTTTGTTCAAAATGGCCTCTCTTCCTTCACCCCAGGCTGTCCATCCCAAGCAACAGTATCGGATCAGCAGGTCTGGTTCTGCTGGCTAAAGCCATGGATGTGAACTTATCCCTGTCTCACATGTACATCTGGGGCAATAAGCTGGAAGAGCCAGCCTGTGTGGTGAGAGTTTGCCTGTCATTCTTTCAGTGTGGAAACACACTGCATCTCAACAGAGTCTTCTGAGTCTTCAGGGTCATAATATTACAGTATTTTACTGTGGAGAGCCCTCAGCCACCTCCAGTGTTCATGCCCTGTGTTGATTAGGTATAGAGAAGTGGATCCTCTGGACTGGAAAATACAGGTTTCCTCTTAAGACATGCACTGTCCCTGATTTTGAAAAATTCTGGTCCTGAGCTTTTTTTTGTGTGTAGTCTTGAGAAATGGGGGAAATACACAATATATTGTCAAAGTTTGTGCAGCTTATCTCCATGGTTGATGCAGAACGTGAAAGTGCCCGCTGGCGGTTTGCTGTTGTTGTGTAATGGCTTGTTCTGTAAGTGGCAGAAAAATCATTGTTTTATTCAAAAGCTAAGCCTCGGAAGGTTAATGAACATATGTATTTGTGTTTTCTCACACATGCTGCGCCCCGCAGGCGTTCGCCGATCTTATTAAAAGTGGACGACTGAGCGAGGGGTGCACGGACGTCTCGCCTTATGAGGTCGACGGGCGCATATATTTGGCAGAGGTGTTTCACGGACTACGGAGACACTACTACTGGACTCCCAGCTTCGGCCAGGACGGCGATCCAAACTGCAATTCAGCGCTTGCCTTGATAGCTTCATCTTAAAACAGCCGAAAAGCTTACGTTTACATTACCTTTTCTTTGTGACTGTTAAGAAATGGCGCATGGTTGGAGCATTATGTGTATCTAAGTATTTGTTAAATGCAACAAATAAAGCAAAGATGTTTGAATAAAGTTAATTTGTAATGTTACACCTTTTTTCAAGAAGTGATCATTAACCTAAACACCATGCAGACGGTAGAATAAAGGAATCTTGAATATGAATGTTTTGTTTTTAAAGGCAGAATATAATAATGATGCGGCCATGTTACAAGCAATACGAATGTACTAAGATACAAATATTTACTTTTGCTTCATCCAAAAAAAATCACTTTCCAAGATATATGGTTTTGAGGGTACAAAAATCATTAGTACAAAAAGAAATTGCACTCATGCAAACATACTAGCCGCCTTTTATCAAAAGTTAAATGATACTGATATGTTCCCCACAATTTTACGCAAATCTACAATGAGATACTGCGATCTTGGCAAATGTTCCGCAGTCTATTCGTGGTTAGGAGACAGAAACTATCTCTCCGGGGATGTAGACTCCATGGTGTTGTGAAAATAAGTGCAGCTCAACGTAAACACGGGTTGCGTCCACTGCTGCCATGGATACAGGGAGGAGTTAGGCGCAAACTTCTGAAATGGAGCTGTGGGAGTCTTCTTAAATCTTCAGTCTATCTTAATCGGATTTGTGCCAACTGGAGCTGAATGTGCTGGTACAATTTAAAACAACGATTACGTTAACAATAACTCTTTAAAAATATCGTAGTAATCAAACGGGTTTCTCAGATCTCACAGACCTCACATTCGTTTTTCTTATGCGAAGTAGCTGATGGAAATAGTAAAATTGGTGGAACAATGTTATTTCTAGTCAGATGTTATCGCAATTAGGATTATTTCATTCTCTGATTCAGCATTAAATGTAAGTATATTTGGTCCTGAGAAAGGACTACTGAAGGCTGCTGATCTGGAAGTTTTATTTAATATTGAACGTATATAGTTGTGCAAATCCTACGCAAATTGAGTTTTGTGCTGAGTATATTTGCTGAATAAATTTATTTACGATTTCATTTAGACGAGCCAGATAAGATTTGTCCACCTTTAACTAGCTTTCACTTTCCCTCCCCTCTGAACACTAGCTTTCAGAAATTTCACTTTTTATGAAGTTAGTTTTTAAGGACTTTTTCTTTGTTTTCTCGCGACTCTGTGTTCTTTTCCCCCTCACCATGTTTTCGATCCGATTGTGTGACCGTGTCGGCACGTGGCTGCACAGTAACTGCAAAGCGGACTGCCAATCTGAAACAGCACCGGCGCCTGCGCCCAGAGGCCCTGCTCACAGGGTTCTGTTCTTGGACTGCTCTGCCAGAGGCCTGGTGGCTTTCCCCCAGGGCCTGCTGCAGCTGGGGGACCTCGAGGAGCTGCACCTGGAGAAGAACCACATCGGGGCCATTCCCCCTGAAATCGGGCTACTGCAAAAACTCAAGGTGCTCTACCTCCAAGACAACCGCCTGGAGTGTGTGTGTGAGGAGCTAGGGAGTCTGGCACATCTACGCTCCCTGGACCTGAGTATTAATCCAGTGGCTGAGAACGCTCAGCGCCCCCTGCTGGCGGTGGTCCAGCGGCTCACAGAGCTTCGGGAGCTGCGTGTCCATGGCCTGGGCCTGACAGAGCTCTCACCGGGGATCTGCAAAACCCTCCACAAGCTGGAGCTGCTGGGTCTCTCCTGCAACCACCTGGCTTCCCTCCCTGCCGAGATCACCAATCTGAGGTATCTGAGGGAGATCTACCTGGGCGGGAACCGCCTGGAGGCCCTGCCGGTCATGCTCGGTGAGCTGCCCTGCCTACAGATTGTGGACGTCAGCCA
Organism: Albula goreensis; assembly: GCA_022829145.1. Taxonomy (NCBI): domain Eukaryota; kingdom Metazoa; phylum Chordata; class Actinopteri; order Albuliformes; family Albulidae; genus Albula; species Albula goreensis. Next base: position 3,090,706 of record CM040753.1, on the reverse strand, counting down.
GAACCTGCTGGCGTCCCTACCAGATGGATCATGTGGGTGCTCCTGGAGGAAGCTCTTTCTGGCCTCCAATGACATCACCTCCTTCCCAAAATCCTTCTGCCAGCTCAGGCAGGTGGCCATCCTGGACCTCTCCCATAATGGCCTCACCCGCCTGCCTCGCCCTTTCCACACCCTCACCAGCCTGGTGGAGCTGTCATTTTCGGACAACCCTCTGCAGACCTTTCCTTCTCAGATCTGCCAGCTCCCCCTGCTACAGGTTCTGTACCTGAGGAACGCCCAGCTGTCCGCCCTCCACCCAGATTTTGGCTTGCTACAGAGACTGCAGGTCCTGGACCTGAGTCAGAACCAGTTTGTCGAATTCCCCACAGAGATCTGTTCCCTTAGCTGCCTGGAGCAGCTGTCTTTGGACGACAACTGTTTGGAAAAGGTTCTTGTTGTTGTTGCTGTTATCACACTGTTTAACTTGCCTGAAGCACTTTTTTTTACTTCTTTTCACCTATCATTTTTAAACCATTACCATTATCAATTTTTCATCTGCAGATTCCCGCATGCATCCAGGGCCTCTCCATGCTGAAATGTCTTGGTTTGACAGGCAACCAGTTTTCTTTCTTCCCAGAGGCCGTGTGTTGCCTGCGGTCCCTGGAGAAGCTTTATCTAGGCCAAGACCAGGGGCTCAAGCTGACATCCATCCACCAGAGTATTTCCCAACTCCATGTAAGTCGCTAGAGCTCAAAATCATATTTCATGAGTGGCTTTTTTCATAAGCTTGTGTAGAAAACTCCTGGGAGTAACCGTGGAGATGGTGATGCTCTTCTTTGCTTTCAGAGTCTCAGGGAGTTGTACCTTGACAACAATGATATCAAGCGTCTACCTGAATCAATTGGAAACCTGAAGACCTTAGAAATCCTGGACTGTCACAACAACCAGCTTGAGACCATACCAGATACCCTCTGCCGTTTAAGTGGTAGTGCACCTTTTCCATTTACATGCTGCTCTCATTTTGTTTTGGCAGAAGAGCTGGAAAAGAAACATCTTAATTTCAGAAAGTATAAATATTAACATGTATTAGCTCATCCCATGCTCCAAACCAGCTGGTTGTAATCAGCATGGAGAAAATGCATGGGTATACTTCTAATTTCTGAAGCTGAGGTTTCCTACAACTGGAAACCTTGACATGACCAGTTGTTCTCTGCCACCAAGGTTTGAAGGAGCTTTGGCTTCAGGAGAATCAGCTGAGCTGGCTGCCGTATGGCTTGACCAAGCTGCAGGCGCTCAGGGTGTTTATGCTGGGAGGAAACCCCCTGACCGATCCACCCTCAGAGGTGTGTGAGCAGGGCCTGGCTGCCATTTACCTGTACCTGCAGGAGAAGGCCCGCCTACTCACCAAGACCATACAGGTATCGCCACGGTTTATGATCCATGTTATTAAAAAATAGAAAGAGCTAGGTGTACAGTAGAGGCTTTAATAGTTGCTCGTTTATGCCTTGTTTTTACTTGTGGTGACCTGTGGCATGTTTTGGACTGGTGGACAGTGGGTGTGAGCCCTAAGTATTCTGTTGCAGTGTGTGGCATGCTCTTGGTAACTGATGTTTGATCTGAGTCTATATGGAAAATTATAAAAATATAGTTTTTATAATAGTAATAATAGTGAATTTGTTGTGAATTAGCTGGGAACTGAGTTATAAAGTGACTGAGTGGTTAATGAACGAGCGTCAGTCAGTCAGGAGGTGAGTGAGTCAGTGACTGAGAAAGCAGATTCCACAGTGACGTCTTACCACGTTAGACCACTGTAGTTTGACCACAGCCCATAGATTTCCCTGTGTGGCCAAGCTTGTCCAGGGCTTCCGTTGTATTTTTATTGCAATCACTCACAAAAAGCACATTTTCAGAAACAAAGGTGACTATCAGGCCAGTCGTTCCATAAGTACATTGCCGCTGTTAATACACTACCCGTTCACCAATCAGATCCAAGCTTGGTGGCGGGGGACGATGGTGCGAAGGAGGCTGGGGCCCTTCAACTGTCTGGAGAGCAGCAAGAAAGGAAAGGAGAAGAAAGGCAAAGACAAGAAGAAGAAGAACCCTGCGAGCAGAGACAAGAAAGGAACAACCAGGAAAAGGAAATGAAGCATGCCGTTCATATCAAAGAATATATCTGTGATCGTGTTCCGTGTTTGGTGTGAAATAAACAAAATCTTACATTTAGCTTTTTAGTCTTTTATCAGATTTGTTGTTAGAGCAAATATGTACAAAAAGGTCTCATTAGCATGATTGCAATCATAAGGTCTGCATTTTTTGTTTGCTCTACAAAAACACTGTAGGCCTATCGCAAAAAAGTCTTGAAATGCATCTGACCACAGACAGTGTGAGCCTCTGCAGATCACTGAGAGGGTAATGCAGCAACAGTAACGTGAAATAAAAAAAGTATGTTTTGAAATAATGTTAAACTCCTTAACTCCACACAGTAAACTGAAGTGGAAAATTTGAACAATGACAAATTTACCAAAAGTACTGTTAACTCCCCAATCCAACTGCTCTGGTGCAGGTAAACAAACTTTATATATAAGTAAATATTTATTTTGTATGTGTAGAACACTTGGAGTGGTGTAGTGGAGACTGAGGAGGTGAAGATACTTTTTGGGGAGGCAGGCATGCTGTAACTCCAAAGCCCATATGTATTAATGGTAATGAGGCTAATAGGTGAGTATATTGTCTGAGGAGGTGGGCATACTGTAACTCCAAAGCCCACATGTATTAATGGTAATAAGGCTAATAGGTGGGTATACTGTCTGAGGAGGTGGGCATACTGTAACTCCAAAGCCCATATGTATTAATGGTAATAAGGCTAATAGGTGAGTATACTGTCTGAGGAGGTGGGCATACTGTAACTCCAAAGCCCATATGTATTAATGATAATAAGGCTAATAGGTGGGTATACTATACATCCCCAGATGTCTGAGTGGGTATATTCCATTCGGTTCTGCATATACCCTTCTCAACACCACTGCCTGGGAGACAGACATTAAAAAGGTATACCCTCTTTTCCTTCTCTTACTCTCTTGACCTCCCTCACTTTCACAACCACCTCTTCCATTATTTTTTGTCCTACTTCCCTCTGTCTTTCTTGTCTTTCTTCTGCCCTGTCCCCTCCCTCATTAATTCTCCGAGCTGCCAGCCTCTCTTCTCCCGGCCGTATTCCACGTATCGAAGTCGAAGTGGACGTTTCTTTTGCTGTCCTTGTTGAAGGCCTCCAGTCTGTCCCTGTCCCGGGCGGTGAGGGCCCAGTGCCTCATGGAGAAGCGGCTGAGGAGGGGAAGTCGAGGCAGGGCTGCCAGCAGGCCGGGCAGCCAGGGGGAGGCCGGGGGATGGCCGGAGGAAGGGCCGGAGGGCCGCTGGCTGATGTCCAGCTCGGTCAGTGACCCCAGGCCGCCTGCCTCTTTGAACAGGTGAGTCCAGCCCTGCTCACCCACGCCATCGTTACACATCAGGTCCAGGTGACTCAGGTGCGCTAGGGCTCCACGCTTCGCCGCCGACGCTATGGACACAAACCACATGTCAGAGAGGTGGACATGGACCACTGACACAATCCACACATCAAAGACACCAAACCAGACACCTACAGATACATAACACTCATAAACCACTTTTTTATGTGTATGTGTGGGTGAGTTGGTTTGTGTAGCATTGTGTGTGTGTGTATGTGTGTGTGTTTCAGGGGTTTATGCGTGTAATGGGCAATGGAGTGTGTGTCTGTGTGGAGAGGGTGCGTGGTTGTGGTGGGCAGTATGTGTGGTTGTGTGTGTGTTTGTGTGTCACAGGGGTGTATGTGAATGGAGGGCAGTGTGTGCAGATGTGTGTGTATGTGTGTGTGTGTTCTGGAGGGCTGGTTTCTGAGTGAGACAGACCCATGATTCTACCCTACCCAGGTACAGCAGGTCCTCAGTGTTCAGGCCGCAGCTCCCCAGCCTGAGCTTCCGGAGGGGGCAGTCTGCCTGCAGGGCATCCAGCACCAGTCTCAGGCCTCCTCCCACACTCTTATTCCAGGATAGACCCAGGCACTCCAGCTGGCCCATACTCTGTACTGCATTTGCTGAAACAAACAGGAAGGGTCTGTTACTGGCCAATCACAGCTGTCCTTATACAAGACATACATACAGCCCAGCCAATGGGCATTCTCCTTTCAGCAAGTGTGCAAACACCCTTCCTGAGAACATAAAACCTTTTCCTTGCACAAGACATGCAGGAGACAACCAGAACCAATGGAAATTCTACTTTCACAGCGCTATATATGCCTACTTCACTTGTGCTCCAGAAAAGCTACTATTTACAGAAGACCACTGATTTCAAAATATTTTAACAAAACACAAGGAATCTGGGGTGGGATGGACTTGGGATGGAGTCTCACTTAGCAAACACTTACAGAGTACATTTATACCTGTCTATTCTCACCTCTATAAATCAGGAAAGGTAAGTTTAAAGTCAAATTACTCATGGTCAAAAGTATACAAAACAAAATTATTCCCAGGTCTCATCCTACACATGTTTTTTGTTGCCTTTGGGCTAAAATAGGTATAAATGTGCCCATGAGGAAATGCTTGATAAATGAAACCCTTTGAGTGTGTGTGTAGTTGTAAGGCAGCCTCCGTCTACAGTACCCAGAGAATGGTAGGACTGTTCAGTCAGGCAGCAGTTATTCAGAGACAATGTCTTCAGCTTTGAGAGCAGGAGTCCAGGAAATAGCAAGTGAGACACGCCCCCTATCTTCTTATTGGAGGATAAGTCCAGCATTGTGAGGTCACCAAGAGATGGAAGGACCTGGACTGTAGGAATACACACAAGCACAACGGTTTTCAGTGTTGCAGTAAAGATGGGGTGAACAGTAGCAGATATATACTAGCTTCATGTTTCTTCATCCACTCCAAACCACTTTGCACCAATACTATACTTACGCTCACACTTTTCTCCAACACTTTGATGTTTTTTAGATTGAACAATTTAGAAATGTTTTAAAAATATTATTTTGCTATTTGGGTTGGCAATAGGGTTAAAATATAACTGATTATCTGTGTTGTATATTTTGTGAAGTCTTATTTTTTATTCATCATGGTTAGCAGTAATTTTGCCGTTGACTGTTCACACACGGTTGGATCCAAAGTGATTATGTGAATGGGGGCTCCTTAGCTCCAGACTCACCCAGGGCCTGCAGGTCTTCCTCCGTCAGGTCACACATGTGAATGTCCAGACTGCGCAGGTGCGTGAGCTGCGCCAGGTGAGCGCTCACCTGTGCAAACCCTCCACTCACCCCCCTGTTACAGGACAGGTCCAGATGCTCCAGGGCCAGGAGGAAGGGGAAAGCTGAGCCTGGAATACACACACGCAGGAGGAGGACTCAGAGGGACCACCAGCTTAGAGGAACCACTAGAGGGCACTATTTCAGGTGTAGCTACCTTGTTTGTAAAGTTACTGCGGAAAGGAGGGAACATTACTTTCTCAACATGTTCCATAAATTCCTACACCACAACTCCCTGCTTCCATTTTATTTATTATTTCTTTGAATGACATCACAAAGTAAGTCTGACTGGACTGAGCCCTGAACTTACTTCCTCCTGTGGTCCTTTAATAAAAATAAACATTAATCTAAAGTGACGGGTGGCTAGGTTCTGTTGGACCCCAAACTCCCCCTGAACCAAGCACTGTCCCTGGCCTCAGCTCCAGGACTGGCAGGCCCTTACCCAGTGTCTGGAGGCTATCCCGGCCCAGTCCGCACATGTGAATCCGCAGCACCCTGAGGCGGGGGGTGCCCTTCAGCTGGGGGGCCAGCTCCCCGAGCCCCCCCTCCAGCAGCCTGTTCACAGAGAGGTCCAGCAGCTCCAGGCCAGGCAGCAAACACAGCGCCCCTGCTGTGGAGAGGAGGGGGGAGCAGTGCAGTGATATCAGCAACCCTTATGGTATGGCAAAGTGAGGTCACATTCTTACTGTGACATCACATTCTTGTTTCAACCAATCATGATTAGTTGAGGTAGCTGAGAAAATGCATACATCTGTTTACAGAATTCTTGTGCTTTATTCACTTAAAATTAAAATTCTCCTCATTACAAGTTGCTTTTTTTTTTTTTTTTTTACAAAAAACCCTTCTTCTCCAGGATAACTAGGGATTCCTTTTTAAGGGACTTGGAGATTTTGCCTGCAAATCAAGCAGTGGATTGACCATTTGCCAGCTGTTCAGTATAGCCCCCCTTTACAGACTAGTGCTCAGTCAACGTGTCATTAGACAACTGAAACACTTACTTCAACAATAAAAGATGAAGCTGCAGTATACACAGGGATACCCAGGATGGATGTAGGGAACACCCTGCTATATCCATCTTCAGCTTCACACAGCCCACAGGGAGTATCTTACCCAGGTTACACTGAAATGGACTGCAGTTTCATTTTAGCCCTCTGGGTTATAAACAGAGGTTCATACATCTGAGCCAAATCAAAATTGTTTAATCTATATGTAATAATATGTCTAATCTGTACTGTATTTTGGATTTGCTGCCATGAATTATGTTATTTAGTAGCCTACCTGAAAATAGTAATACTGAATACCTGTGGTGTTGCTTTAGATTTAGGGTATATACAACTGCATCAGCACATAACTCTATCTCACAAATGTAGACAATGTGTAGAAACTTTCAAATCTTTTAGCTAAACTGTGATTGAAAAAAAAAAACACTGAGCAAATGTCTTACCCAGGGCTTCAGCGTCCGCTGCAGTGAGCTGGCACTCCACCAGGTGGAGCTCTTTCACCCTGTTGCCTGGCCGAAGGCCCCTGGTGAAGCACTGCAGGTTCCCCCCAACCCCTGAGTTCCAGGACAGGTCCACCACCTCCAGCAGTGGAATAAAGTCCAGAGCCTCCCCTGTGCCAGAAGCAACAGGGCTAATATTACACTTAAAAGCACGACATAAAGCACCTAAATGTCCCAAAATTCACAAGGCCATCATAATTACAAATATGTAATAAAGTATCTGCCTATGAGGTTCTTTTCACATAGCTGTCACTATCACTGCATTTATAAACATGTAATAAAGTACCACACCTGTGACAATATGCACAAGGTAACATGCAGCTGTACTTATACATGTTATAATGCACATCCTCTGTCACAATAACGGCATGGCCATCTTCATGGTTATTAACGCTTTTTAAAGTGTCTGCTGCTTTCCCAACTAGGAACTCCTACGGTGCCACTCTCTGCTTCTGTTTTAAGAGTGTTTCATTGGGTAAAATCATGAAGTACATTTGGTGGGAGTGAGTGCTTACAGATAAAATGATGTTAGGAGGGTAATCATCTGCTGCTTCTGCATGGGTGCTGGCTGTTATGCCCTTCAGCAAACTCACAGGAAGTTCGGAAAGGGAACAGGAAGTAGAATCCTTTCCTACCCAAAGCAGTGAGGTCATCTGCCGTCAGCCTGCAGCTGCTCAGCCTCAGGCTCCTGAGCCTGCTCACATGCTGGAGGTGAAAGGTCAAAGCCCTCAAAGATCCACCAATCAGGTCATTCCAGGACAGGTCCATCTCCTCCAGCAGAGAAAGGAAAGGCAGCAGCGTGGCTAAAAAGGACACAGAGAGAGAGAGATCGGGATGAAAGGAATGGAGGGACAGATGAGGGAAGAAGGAAAGATGCAAGTTAAGATCTTAGGAGACTGGACTGCAGAAAGAGATTCAAAATTCATTGGCTATGCAGGATGGAGGTGGAGTGTAATGGGTAAGGAGCTGGGCTTGTAGCTCAGAGGTTACAGTGTAGTATAATGGTTAGGGAGCTGGGCTTGTAGCTCAGAGGTTACAGTGTAGTATAATGATTAGGGAGCTGGGCTTGTAACTCAGAGGTTACAGTGTAGTGTAATGGTTAGGGACCTGGGCTTGTAGCTCAGAGGTTACAGTGTAGTGTAATGGTTAGGGAGCTGGGCTTGTAGCTCAGAGGTTACAGTGTAGTATAATGGTTAGGGAGCTGGGCTTGTAGCTCAGAGGTTACAGTGTAGTATAATGGTTAGGGAGCTGGGCTTGTAGCTCAGAGGTTACAGTGTAGTATAATGGTTAGGGAGCTGGGCTTGTAGCTCAGAGGTTACAGTGTAGTATAATGGTTAGGAGCTGGGCTTGTAGCTCAGAGGTTACAGTGTAGTATAATGGTTAGGGAGCTGGGCTTGTAGCTCAGAGGTTACAGTGTAGTATAATGGTTAGAGAGCTGGGCTTGTAGCTCAGAGGTTACAGTGTAGTGTAATGGTTAGGGAGCTGGGCTTGTAGCTCAGAGGTTACAGTGTAGTATAATGGTTAGGGAGCTGGGCTTGTAGCTCAGAGGTTACAGTGTAGTATAATGGTTAGGGAGCTGGGCTGGTAGCTCAGAGGTTACAGTGTAGTGTAATGGTTAGGGAGCTGGGCTTGTAGCTCAGAGGTTACAGTGTAGTATAATGGTTAGGGAGCTGTGCTTGTAGCTCAGAGGTTACAGTGTAGTATAATGGTTAGGGAGCTGGGCTTGTAGCTCAGAGGTTACAGTGTAGTCTAATGGTTAGGGAGCTGGGCTTGTAGCTCAGAGGTTACAGTGTAGTGTAATGGTTAGGGAGCTGGGCTTGTAGCTCAGAGGTTACAGTGTAGTATAATGGTTTGGGAGCTGTGCTTGTAGCTCAGAGGTTACAGTGTAGTATAGTGGTTAGGGAGCTGGGCTTGTAGCTCAGAGGTTACAGTGTAGTATAATGGTTAGGGAGCTGGGCTTGTAGCTCAGAGGTTACAGTGTAGTATAGTGGTTAGGGAGCTGGGCTTGTAGCTCAGAGGTTACAGTGTAGTATAATGGTTTGGGAGCTGTGGCTTGTAGCTCAGAGGTTACAGTGTAGTGTAATGGTTAGGGAGCTGGGCTTGTAGCTCAGAGGGTACAGTGTAGTGTAATGGTTAGGGAGCTGGGCTTGTAGCTCAGAGGTTTCAGTGTAGTATAGTGGTTAGGGAGCTGGGCTTGTAGCTCAGAGGTTACAGTGTAGTGTAATGGTTAGGGAGCTGGGCTTGTAGCTCAGAGGTTACAGTGTAGTGTAATGGTTAGGGAGCTGGGCTTGTAGCTCAGAGGGTACAGTGTAGTGTAATGGTTAGGGAGCTGGGCTTGTAGCTCAGAGGTTTCAGCTAGGGCCATGCCATTGTATCCTTGATACTAGCTACCTCAGCTGAATTGCTTCAGTAAACACACAGCTATATAATGGATTGTGTGTGAAAAATGTTAAGTGTGTACATCGCTCTGGATAAGAGCATCTGCTAAACATCTGAAATGTACATGTAAACATCTCTGCCAAAGAAATGTTCATTTGCAGTTCAATTTATGCGGCAATGTGTCTCACCCAGCTCCAAGACATCGGTGGCCGTCAGGTCACAGTGGCCGAGGCTCAGCGACTGGCTGTCCGGCTTCTTCCCAAGCTTCTGTACGAACTGTTTCACTCGACCCCACCCCACTGCAGAACTCACTTCAGAGTCTGTAGGGTCACCGTTTCCTGAGGGCAGATCAGCAGCCGTAAAACACTGCACTTATTCAAATATACACAATATTTCACAAACACTGAGCCAGAAAACATCTCACTGGCTCTAGAACATAGAACATCACACATTCATTTTAATCTGCAGTCCCTTGGCAGGTGAACAGAAACTTACTCTGAAGGGAGCAAAGGAAAGTTAAGTTCATATTAAATAATTGTGCATACTATGATTATTGATGATTATTAATGAGAGAAACTTTTATTTCCCTTTAATTATGACGTAAGCTTATTCGTAAAAGAATAGAAAAGAAAAAGAATAGAAAAAGAATAGAAAAGTCTGCCCACCTTCAAGCGCAGACTGAAGACTCACCTCTTCAGGATGCACCTCTCTCCTTCTCTCCCTAGCTCTCCGACTTAGCCTTAGTTGCTTGCTGTAGCTACCTTAGGGTTATTACAATTGTTGTTCCAGAGCTATTGTTTATTAATTATGTTTTCTTTTTCCCTCAACAGGTCATCCATAGGGTTCAGCCCTTCTAACCCTACTGGCACTTGAGACTTGTACCCTTCCCTAGCACTTTAATAATCTTGTTCCCAAAGAAATGCACTTTGTGTTGTAAGTCGCTCTGGATAAGAGCGTCTGCCAAATGCCTGTAATGTAATGTAATGTAATGTAATGTAATAGCCAGACTCCACACACAAGACTGTACCTTGTACACCTTTACGTACCTTACCGTAGGAAAGTCTAACCAATTCACAGTGTAAGGAGAGATTGTGACAGAACAGATGGCCGGAATTAAACCACATTCACCCCTCTCCCCACCCCCCGACCGCCGTACCTGCCCTGTCCTCATCCCGCAGAGCTTCTGCCTCTCTGATCCCAGGAAAGCCTCCCTCTTTCCGGTCTGAGTTTTCCGTGGGGCGGAAAAAGCGGCCAACTGAAGTCTTGGGGCGCCGGTCGGTGAAGGACTTCTTCCTGCGTATCTGGTTCATTATCAGGTCGAACGGGGACCTCTTCTGGGAGCATTCCCGTCCCTTCGGAGAATCTGATCGTTGGGGCAAGAAACAATATACAAACTTGCTATTGCGGTCACTGTCCGGTTAATCTTAACTGTCAACCTTCATCACAGTCTTAATAATAACATCCTGTGGGTGGTGGTGTGGCAGTGTAGTATAATGATTACGTTGCAGGGATTTTTACAAATTGTAGGTTCAGTTCTTACGTGGGACACAGCCGTTGTACACTGATGCAAGGCACTTTACCTGAATTGGTGTTTGTAAATATTCAGCTGTATGTTTGACATATCCTACCTGCAGGCTCCATTCTGACTCAAACGATTCACCAAAACAAGAGGAACACCCCGTGATATCCTAGGAATCGGCAAGGCAAAAACAATACATAAAATAATTCACATGTAGCCTAAACTCCGTAGCTAAACGTCATATAAACACAAAATTAGGCTAACTTTTCTGTGATTTCACATACGTCAAGATTTTACTGATGCATAGCTAAGTGTGGCAATGATGACATTTTATCCGATTAGTGGAATTTTCCTGTGTCTCACCATTGAGAACTTGTACTTGAATGTGAGGCTGTGGTACCTAGTTACCTATTGCTTTGTGTTGGGAGCAGAACAGGTGCAGTCACGAAGATCCGGTTTCTTTTCAAATGTCACGCAGGATTTTCTCAGCACCAACTACGACAACGAAAAGATTTGACTGCATTCACGAGAACACACTGGTTTCATTTGCTACCGTTTCAAAGACGATAACAGTTTTTCTGCCTGCTGTTTACCTAATCTGTGAAGCTAAATCGATGCGGCTCATTATCTCTTTGCAAGACCAGTTTTCGATAATGTACTTCTGTTTAGACGACGGAAGATCCAGGAAGTCCGTCTTAGATTGTACTTTGAAACTGGCAGTGACTAAGGCGTATCCAGATCAGGTGCTTGCTCACTATTCTGCCTGCTCAGCTTTGTGGAGAAATTATAGTTACTGTGTTGTAAAAGAGTAGTGTTATTTCTTTCTTGCTTTAGTAACAGTAATTAGCTTGGTAGTAACTGCATGCAATTACACGTGAGTACTGCTGCTAAGAAATTGCTCTTGTTGCGGGAAAACTTTTGTGTATAAGGTTATGATAATTCGCGTTCTAGGGTAGCTACCCTGGTGGTAGAATACCACAAACACAACAGGTAAAGATCAACACGCAGGTAATATATGAACAGGAGGTATGCTTGCCCAAACCAACATTTAATGCACTATGTGAAAATTGTAAACCCTTTATATAGAGGACACTTCATGTTAAGATTACTAATTTTAAAACAAGCATTAACTTTTACAAATATTGAACAACATTTTTGTTCATATCGTTGGGAAAAATTGGGAGTCATAAAACGTTTCAATAAAATGTTAATGTAAATGTTTCATTTTTTTTTTTTTTACTTTGAACGAAGAGTAAAGACTTTAACATGGAAATTGCCATGTAAGAAAAGTGTCATTGAGTCAGTGTCCAATATTGTATTTAGTTACAGTATTTATACTCTAGGTACAGCAGAAAACACCGTATTCACCATTTATTGATTTCATTCAAATTAAAATAATGAAATGATTCTTTTGTAAGGAGAAAGACAGGATCTGAACATTCCCAAACTAACAATAGCCCAAACTAAAATGTAAGGGATTACATTTTATATAAATGGATTGTGTGTGAAAAATGTGTTGTGCAAGTTGCTCCGGATAAGAGCGTCTGCTAAACATCTGAAATGTAAATAGGCTATCTCTGATTGTACTTTGAAACTAGCAGTGGCGTATCCAGATCAGCTGCGTGCTCATTATTCTGTAACCTGTCTGCTCAGCTCGGTGGAGAAATTATAGTTACTGTGTTGTAAAAGAGTAGTGTTAGCCTATATATTTCTTGGTTTAGTAACAGTGATTAGCTTGGTAGTAACTGCATGCAATTACACGTAAGAGTACTACAAGTAAGGAATTGCTCCTGTTTAGGCAAAACTTTCGTGTATATGTACACTAACTAAGGATGTGATAATTCGTTTACTAGGGTAGCTACCCCTGAACAAAGTCGCGCCTCTATTCACATAGGTCCTATGTAAAAAGACGGCTTTTCTCAATAGTCTAGGTCTTGTCTTGTTGGCTACTGTATTTCACAAATGAAGGAGTTAGTTTACTGCAGGCGATATTTTTTAATTGAACTGAATGAATGATTGCCCTCTTCCCTTCTACAACAATTGATGTAGGTCTACACACATATGTATGTGTGAATATCAGAATAAATACTGTTAAAAAGGACCCATCTGCGCTCCCAAACCCGACATTCTGATAGACCACGCCCACCTCCTCGCGCTCTGCACCCATGAGCCCGCGCCAGTGGCGGCAATCCAGTTTGACCCTGCAAGAGGATGCGGCTCCACTGAGGCTAATACTGTTTTAATCCGCTGGTGTTTCAATAAATCATTATTTCTGGTAAACCATGCTGGGGACGGTAAGAACAAAACCTCAGATTAATAGCCGGTTCTAAAGATAATCTCGACAAGATGTTTAGGAACTGAAATCTGTTTTGGAACAGGTTGTCTTAGTTGTAATGAGACTGACGAGGCTGGTGTAATTAAGGGTGCGCAAAGGAGCTTTAACGCCACAGAAAACAGGTGCCGTGGTGTTGGAAACACCTTCTATGCGGTTTATGCGGTTCACTTAGAGGGGCTTTAGTCTGTTCCGGCTAAAAAAAAAAAAACCTCTTTCCTGTGGTGTGCAGTTTTTGTAACCCGTAACACCACCTCCCTCTGAGCTGCCCTTATGTCAATCCTCGGAATTGCAGTGCGTTAATGGACTGGTGCATTCTGGGACATGCTTGGGAGGGTTTGGCTAAAACTGACCTGACATTTAGAGCTATATCCTGTAACTGTGTTTGTGCATTGACGTCCCATTGAGGCAGGGGTTGCAGACCTAGGCCCTATGTAAGCCTGCTTTGTGACAAAGGTATTGTAAAAAGTGCTCATACAAATAAACTTGAATTGAGAATGAAATTGACTTACAGCTGGACAAGTGTTATTATCATCAAGTTCAGGATTGTGACATACCAGAACAATGGTGCCAAACCATAAGTAAACTAGCTATTTTAAGAAGCGGTGGCAATGTATGGTTTGCATGCTGTGTGCAAGAAACACTAAAAGTGTACCGATGAGGGTACCGCCCATTTTCATTGTAATGCTCGTAACCCCTCCCACACCCCTTCTGTTGGGAATATGTAGAGAGAGACCGATTAACTCCTCTGATTAATAACAGATTTACCTAGGCTAATGCTCTTTTCATTTTTAATCCCACCACCGTCTTAATACGATTTTTTTTTTAAATTATTGGAAATGAAGCAGAGCATGCAGAAAATGGATAAGCGCAGAGTGTCCGTTAGCTCTCAAGAGATGATCTGTGGATGCGTGACTCAAACCCCCATGCTCAGTTACAACACCCAAATCTTAAGAACCTGAAACGGAGACAGGAGGTAAAAGTGAACAGAAGAGAAGGAGCAAAACGTAGCTTCCTCCCTCTACTACTACTACTACTATTATTATTATTATTATTATTATTAATAATAATAATAATAAAATTATCAGCGTCATCATTATCATTATTACTTAATTGTTCATACATATCATTTTATTGTTGTAATTTAGCCTAGATTTCAAACTCCAAACTAAGTTACTGTTGTAGGCTATAGGTGAATCGTTTTTTTTTTTTTTTTGCCTTACAATTGCTTATTGCCTTGCAGCCTGCCATCGAATAGAAGAGGATTATTCAAACTAATTCGACCAGCTAAGAATGCATTTCCGGTCAATTACGCGCATTTAAATGCTAAAGAAATTTAAATGGTGGAATGATGAATTGATTAAAGCAGGGTCGCATCGGGGTCATGACATACATTGGTATGTTAATAGCGTATGCCAAGGCTAACACTGATGGGAAGTTGTCAGTCAAGTCAAGTTCAGGGTTTGAGACACGGATGAGAAAATGAATCGCCAGAGTGCCACCAGGTTTTTGTTGTTGAATATGCAACTGGAATAAACAAATTTCTGGTGATTTGTCTATGTTCATCTGCAACGTACCAAGTTAAATGAGCTACTCAGTGCCATAATTGGTGTCCCTAAAAGACTGTACAGGATGAAGGTCATTAATTTTTTCTGTTGCCTAAGAACAAACTGTCCGCGATAATTTCATTACAACTCCCAGCCGTCGCCATTTTACTTAAGTGCAGTAAAGTAATTTGGGATATATAATTACCTGTTAATATCCAATCGCCTTTTAATACTGACATGTTTCGGATGTCAGCGTTTTTTAGTGCCTCATCTTCACCTGATTTGCTTAAGACAAGGGCCAGAGGGTTGTGTCTCTAGGGAATTTGACGTCATAGTTTATCATCTTAATTAGCCAAGTTTCATACCAGTCCCTAGCACATGTCTTGGGTCTCTAGGTCACAAATGCTAGCGTTTAGCACAGAAATAAAGTCACCTGAACATTACACTTTATTTTCTATGTGAAATTATTATTGTTATTGTTATTATTATTACTATTATTATTACATCGCTGGTTGAAGCAGTCAAATCTTCGACTTCGAGGAAAACATTTCTTGTTCATACGATTTCAGTGACAACGTTAAGGTGAGTCTGTGCTTCATTATTATTATTATTATTATTATTATTATTATTATTATTATTATTATGTTACTTTTTTAGTTTTCATATTTTGTTGGCCAGTCGTTGATCGTGGTGCTTTTTGCAATTCCGTGTTTCTTGCTTTCCTAGTGGTTCCAATCGAAGCACGTTATTTGTACGTAGTTACACCCTCACGAAAGGTTAGTCATAGTTATTATACCTGTTGCATTTTCTCTACACATCGTAGTAATCTGTGTAAACTGAAGAGGGTGCTGTAGTAACAGCTCAAAATCTACCAGCATGATAATAAGTGATTTAAAGTTACCTGGTGTGCAGGTAAGTCATGGAGAATGGGTGTGTTTTCTCTCTGTCTTAGTTTTATTACAGTACTGGTGAGTGTAGGTTAGCCCAGACTATTTATAACAGGACAACTGAAACAGGGTTCACACGGGATATCCCATGATGTATTATAGTTTATCTTGAATTAATCTTGAATTAATTCCCTTAATATGGCTATCAATTTGATCCCTAATCCCATTAACAAGGTTTTTTGAGATTAACAAGTGGCAAATCCAGATATCCAAACACTTGTTTTAGATAAAGCTTAATTGCTAAAACGTTTTTTTTGTTTGTTTATTTGATCAATTAAGTTAATACTGGGGAGACTATGTCCTGCTAATCTGGCATTTAGCCAACTACAGTTCATGCACTGTCTGAGTGTAACACAAGGGTATGAAAGTCTATGAACACTGGCAGAGGGTGCTCTATGTTTTCACTCCATTGTGTAACAATTTTTGGACATTGGCAAGGATACCCCCTCCCAGGTTACACCTGTGGTGTATGAATACTTTTCAAGGTGTATATTTTGCCATACAGATTTGTATTATCTGTTGTTTCTTGGAGCTTTAACAGCTGGACACTGTTCAAAGAGTAATCCAGTGAAACAGAACAGCCGCAATTCGAGGTTTTACTGGACAGTAAACCTGCGGCAGTGAATTCGCCATTTCACTTACGGTTTTCTGTGACGGAAAGGGCCTTTGGGGCAAAGCAATGCAATTTCCAAAGTTAACCCTATTAAAGGGCTAGAGCCAGGACCCCTGGCACCCCAAGGGTCCCCTAGCCCTCGGCTGTCCCAGGCACCCTTGGGTCACGGTGCAGGTGATGACATTAGGCGCCATTAAGGATGATGGGTGAGCGGTAATAGGCGAGGGAAGGGAGGGGGGGGGAGGGTTGGAGCATGGCGCTGGAGGGAGGGGGTTTGGCTCCAAACCCAATGGATGCTGTCCCAGATACACCCAGAGGATGAGAAAAGATTATCTTCCCAAGTTACACAGCAAATAGATGCTTACTGACCAGATCTCTGGATGGTAAAGCCCTAAAACGGGAAGATTAGGCCCAACACTGTGAAAATGCAGCACAGCCAGGATTTAGGATAATAAGATCAATGAGACCACAAGTGCCCTTGCAGTATAGGGTTAGGGTGTTAATTAGACCAGGCTCAGAGGTCAGCATATGTTCTGGACTAGTGTACGTTGTATTGTTTTGAGAGATTAGTTTGGCTCTTTAGTGAGCTGTAAGGTAATAACGTGGCAGTAACATAGTGGTGCACAGTGATCTAATTACCTTTGTAATTTGGGGATGTTGGCCAGTGGGGTAGGAACACTAATTAACTGGGGGAGTTTAGAAACTAACCAACATGTTTTTTATATTAGCAATTATTCCTTTCATTGCAATGTACTGTAGAGAGATCCACTGCACACCTGACAACTTCCAGCTAAGGTACTGGAGGTTAAAAGTAACATAAAGAAGAGATATCTCCATATCCAGATCTGATGCAAAGTGTGAAATCTCTACTCTATATACTGAAAGGAAAAAAAAACGCTGGACAGTTTGGGGACAATTATCATTTTAGAGGTAAATTTATAATAGTAATGGATCAGCATTGCACAATGCTGAAAGGTTCCAACGGCATCTTGTTCTTAATGCTTCAAGCATTTGGAACTCAAAATCTGATCTGACTCTTTTTCTCACAGGGTCACTGTTTTCCACTCAGAGTCATGACCACGTTGGACGGATGTGGACAAAAGGACCAAAATCAGTGGTATAGACTGGCCAATGGGATGTTCACTGGTGGTAAGGCCAGCCTTCAAAATCAGTTGTGTGGTGAGGTGTGGTGGTTTGTTAATTAAACGGTGTGGTAGTGCATAACAGGAAGTGCCACAGCGTGACAGGAAGTAGCAGTGTAAGGCAGGAAGTTGTGTGCTTGACAGGAAATGGCAGGAAGTATAATTGCAAGACATTACAGGGGCTGCGTTCCAATACTCAATTTCGTCTCCTCCTTTCCTCCTTTCCTCCCCTCCTTTCCTCCGTGCCCCGGAAGCTGATTATGTGTCCTCCTTTCCTCCACTGTTCCAAAGTGCAATCTCGCCTCCTCCTTTCCTCCTTTTTTTTTTTCGTTTCCTCCAAACGGAGGATACATCGATGTATCCTACCGCGGAAGTCTTTTCACCTTTCTGCGTGACATCATTGTGCTCACGACCAGTCAGATTAAAAGACCATCCCACTGAATATTTTGATTGGCTTTGGTATCGTCAGAGTCAGTCGAAATTATTACTTCATCAATAGCCGACGTCGACTTTGATGACGGGCGAATCGGATTAGCTGTTCCAATATTCGATTCATCTCCTCCTTTCCTCCTTTCCTCCACTCGTTTCCTCCCCTCCTTTCCTCCATATATTTCCGGCATACTTCCGGGGTAGGAAAGGAGGGGAGGAAAGGAGGAGACGAGAAAAAGTATTGGAACGCAGCCAGGATGTAGCAGCACACAACAGGAAGTGGAAGAGCATGACAGGAAGTGCTTGTACTGGTTTGCAGGGGTGAGGCAAGAGGTGATGGATCAAAGGAATTGGTTGGCTCTGATACCCCAGCTACCCAGGGTGCCCCAGCCCAACTTCAGCTTCAGCTTCCACTCAGGGACAGGTGAGTTCTCTTTACCTCTCACTTCTCCCTCTTTGCTGTATCTTCTCTCTTGTTTTCTCTCTCTATCTTTGTTTGGCTTGTCTCTCTCTCTGTTCTCCCTCTCTCTCTTCACTGAGAACTTGTATCTTGGATCTTTCTGACTCCAGTGGTCTTGAATTTGAACTCTCTGTGTGACTGATTCATACCTAGTTCTGGCTCTGGTGGGCTGCATGAGTGAATGTGTACTGGGATGTTTTCATTATTTTTGTATATCTCCCTGAATGACCTCTCAGCACATTCAGACCGATAAGACACTGTTGCATTTACAGTGCATTACATGGAGATATGACATATCCTCCCCACAGCCAGCTGCCAGTCCCGTCTGAGATGTTACCTGTGGGGGCAAGGCAGTACCTGGGCAACACCTGAGCCCCCCTCTGGCCCACCAGCCAAGCAGTATGGCCCCTACAGGTTACTCTGTGTCAGGTGAGAATGCATATCAGAATGTCATTACCATAACTAGGACCCATTTCTGATTTCCCTTGAGACATTCCCATATTTTGTAAAAAGGGAAATTCTGTTTAAAACAAATTTTGCCTCTCATGCATCAAAAACCATTTACAGTTTGTATGAGATAACTGCTATATTTTGGTAAAAAGTGGCCTCTTGTGGAAAACAAAATTTGCTTGGAAATTTTTATAATTATAAATAAAGCCAAAAAATGATACATTGTTTCTGCCAGTGTTCTCCACATCTCTTAGTGCCACTCCTTCTGTTTCAAGGGCACAAAATTCCACATTCAAAAACCATGGCGATGGTTGCCCGGCAACAGGAGATCATGCACAAGAGGATCATGGCCAGGTACAAAGCATGTCAGCTCAACAACAGCTAGAATGTAACGTCTGGACAATGCTGGGGTAGGGGTGGACTTGCACTGTCAGACATGCACAAAACTAATGATGTTGATTACGAAAAATATCCAGTCTGACAGTAAGTTTATATGTATTTTTGAAATGGAGATTTTCACCTATTGAAGTCTCGATTCAATAGATAGTTGCCCATAACTGCACATAATAGTGAAACATAATTTAGAGTCCCGGGGGAACTAAACCTGCAGAGTGACATCATTAACAAAGAGGCTAACTAGCTATCTGGTCTTGTGCCTAAATGTAATCTGTGTAAGTAATGTTCAAACTTAATTTGCTAGATTTATAAAGTAAATACTGCATTGGAATGACTTTATGCCCTCTAATATAAAGTGTGTATGAGAATAATGTTAGAGATTGTTACTTTTTCCCGACAGACTAGAGATAAATTCCATTCTGCAGGGGAAGCAACAAGAGAGCGCCCAGCGAAACGGTCTTATTGGTCTGGGCTATCCCATAATTCACCAGGATCGGGGGATACCCCAGAAAGCCATTTCATTTTGTGGGAGCCATCGTCTCCCAGAGGGGCCTCTCTCAACTGTCTTCATCCAACACAAAACCCCCGGGAAGTCACAAGCCACCAACCCACCATACCTACCAATCAGCCAGCTGCAGAGGGAAAGAATGAGGAGGGCTCAAAGCATGGCAGCCAATCACTGTGGTGCCCACAAGTTAATGGGGGGACAACCTGAGTACATGAGCCAATGGGAAGACGGGAATATGGAGGACTACAGGGAGGAGCCAGTGACAGCAGGGGAAGGTGGTGTTGGGGGAGATGACCAATCAGAAGCAGGCCACAGGGCTCCATTACTGTCAGTACACAAGAGGAGCAGCTTAGATAATGAATCCCAGAACTGTAGTGGCCAGAACAATTGTGTCAACATCTCCACGGAAAGAGAAATGCCAGAACACACCTGTTTAGCTCTACCTGAAATGCAGTTGTGCCCCTCTCCCTTTGCTCAACTCACAAAACTTCCACACCTGTGTCCAGCACCAGAAAATGGTCCCCTTTCTGCAGGTGAGTTCTTATGACATTCTTGCTTTATTAAACTAGAGCAGTAGCATGTAGTAAATAATAAACTGTGAACTTATTCAGTGTTATACTATGCCTGTTGGTTTAAACTTTTTAAATAAAAATTTTTTTTGTTTTTTTAATAATTGCACTGACCTAAAATGATACGTTTTGGTGTTTCATATGTTGTCGTTGTTCTGAAATTAAGTCGGGAAGTGGACGGTGGAGGATGTCTACACCTTCATCAAGGACATCCCTGGCTGCTCTGAATATGCGGAGGTGGGTGGCCATTTTGTTTGATATTTTTACATTCATTCATTCATGAATACATTGATTGATTGATTGATTGACGCATGCATGCTGTCTGGAAGTGTCCTTACTCCTTAGACCCACAGGACATTGACAGATACTCACAGATAGAAGTTCAGAAAGTCCGGTCTGAAAGATGATCTGAGAGCTGATTGTCATTGTTCTGTACCTGCGCAGGTGTTCAGGGATCACGCCATAGATGGGGAGGCTCTGCCACTGCTCTCTGATGCCCACCTGCTGGGCACCCTGGGAGTGAAGCTGGGTCCCGCACTGAAGATCAGATCTCAGGTAAAACAGCACCTGTGTGTCAGCTCAGGTCAGCTCAGTTTTATTTAACGATGACACTCACAATGGTTCTGGGTCTGAACCCCACACCTTAGCAATCATAGCAAGAAGGTGGCAAGGGAATACACCTGGGGTCGAAGGAGGAATCCTTGAGTAGAGCCCAGCTTAGAGGGGTTACATTACAAACCTGCAGTCTGTGAGCTGACTGTGCTGTATTTATTACAGTCCCTGTAGATTCACAGATTCTCACCCAAAAAAATGTTTATCCCAAAACTGAAGAACCAACACAAAGACACAGAATGCTGAGACCACACTGTATATTTTAGTCATAAACTTTCCTTGTACGTTGCTTTGGATAAAAGGGTCTGCTAAATGAATAAATGTAAGTGTACTTTGAATGTCTGAGGTCTTTATTTGCCACCTTTCTGCTGGTACACATTGACTTTCTGTCTCAAACAGACAGATATCAGTGCTTAGAACAGCTTGACAGGTCATGTAGTACAGGTAGAGATCCTTGGAGTGTTAAAGTGCAGTGTAGGACTTTATGTTCTTATGTCCCTGGCAGGTATTTCGCCACCTTCACAATGCAGTGGATGTGTCGACCAACGTCCCTACTGCTGTCCAAAACAGCGGCCCAGAGGGGGTGTCAGAGACCAGCCCCAACCTCCCAGCTGTGACAGTGTGCAGCTTGCAGGAAGTCACTGTTCTGATGCCAAGGTGTGACCTTCCAGCAAGTGTCAGAGGTTCTGTCCTCATAACAGTGAATATACCTCAGGAGCTGTGAGCAAGACCACGCTCCCAACCAGCTAGACAGGTTCTAACCGAATCAAAAATCTGTTCAATGACCTCAGCTTAACAAAAATCTATTATGTTCACATTTCAAAAAGAAAAAATGAATATTTAGATGAATTTTGAATGTTCTTCTGGATATTTTTATGAGAAATACATTTTGTATACATTTCTTGGGATGTGTGCTGTTTTAGGAATTTGTCTTCCTTGTTTCGGTGCATTTCTGTGTTTCCAAAGAGCATAGTCTTGAAACAGCCAACCTCAGCACTCAGTGCCCAGCATCTACTTAATTATCAGAGTGCCAGTGGTCAGTGCGAGAGCTGAGAAATCTGGAAGTCAGCCAGCTGGCTAACATCAAAATATTTTTTTTTGGATGAAGCTTTTCCTCAGTATTTTGACTTGAGCTGGTTTGTACTTTTTGGTGTCTAGCTTTCCCTTGACTGAAATCACAGCAGCAATGACAATATTCAATCGATGCCCCAAACAGAAAGCGATCACGGTCATAGATAAGAACGTCAGCACATGAAAAGAAGAAGTAGCAGTTCTGCATTTACCTGCGGTTACCTGTATAACAAGATACAGCTCAACCCTCTCCACCCCCCCATCCATTCACAGGTTCTTTGTTGTTTGCTCTGCTTTTTGTCCTAGTCCAGAGATTCTCTCAGAGCAGCCTGAACTCATGAACCCAACCTGCCATCAAGTTCAATTTTTTAAATAAATCTCCCACCCTTCTTTGTTTCCTTATTATGTTAAGTAGCACTTTGAAAGGTTTCTTGGATTATTTCCAAATGATCTCCCTTTGTGCCTGAATTTGAATGCAAGACCATATCGGTTTTCCATCATCTTGAATTCTTGTTTTTATCCAGTTTGATGTAACATGTCAAGGGTGTGTATACAATACAAGCACAGAGTCACAAAGAGTTTGGTACACAATGGCCAAACTCTTCAGATTAAAACGCTGTCATCTTGGCTGAAGTCTTGTTTAGAAACAGGGTGTTCCTGGTGATATGGACTCCATATAACGTGTTAAAGTGCTACGGGCCTGACATGCAATCAACGGCCATTTTATAACAACTGACCAAGCCAGCCAGTTCTCAGGCTCAGTCCATTTCCTGTTTTTCCCACAAATTTCAAGTTGGTAATAAAATGAATGACAAACCTTTGGTAGTAGTGTAACAGTGATTGACATGCCTGACATACGTTACATTCTGTTACATTATGACTTTATTTTCATTCAATGAACAATAATTTGTATTGGGCAGCTGTAGTCAGAGTTATACCGCAGAGGTTGCTGATAATAATAATCAATCCCTTGGTTATACATTATTGTTTTAAAAGCCAAAATATTATTGTCCATAATTTTTCTTGAATGTATGTATGTCTCTAAAATAAGTTGTCCATTTCTGCCAATGTCTCTGCCCTTTGCCTTGGTCCATAACATAATGCAAATGCCAATCTCTCCACACTGTATCTGTCATTAACAATGTCCATCCATTGGGTCACTGTAGGATGCTCTCTAGAAAGCCATCTCCTTGTGATGGCTTTTTTAACTTGCCGCCAACAGGCCTTTCAGCAAGTATTTGTCATAGGTATGCCATGAATTCACCAGGCAGATCACACTGATACAGGGAAGCAAGAAAGCGGTTAAAATCAAAACCCATTATCTCACTGATTGAGTTACCCACATCCTCCCAATATGGCTGGATAAAAGCGCATGACCAGAAAACATGTGCCTTTAATGAAGCTTTCAATATCTCCATCCCGCATAGCTGTACAAATTGCTGTCATTCCCTTTCTAGTCCACTCCCTAAACCTAGAATCCTGGGTTGCTGGTATAAAATGTGAGTCATGTGCAGGCCCACTTAAAAGTTTTAATTTTAAGTTTGTCTCAATGAAATTGTTTTACCATGTTAAACCAGGTTCTTAAGGATAAATTTACCTAAGGATTTTGCACATTATGTACCTCTGCTGGTAAATATTGGCTGTCTAAAAATGATTGCAAAGGTTTCTCCATCAGGAAGAATATGCTCTGCTTTTATATTTTAAACAAAGTGAAAGTGGTCCAGTTGGTGGATCCAGTTGAGGATATTGTTTTGTGCTTGGGCATGTGCTCTTAAGCGTGATAAGGGATGGAGGAAACCCAGACCACCAGTGCTGATGGCGGCCAGGGATCACACCTGTCCAACATTTCCTAAGGTTGTCCTAGGATTGTATCCCCTGTTCAGGAAAATATTCCTGAAAACACAAATTTTGAGCAAACCAGGTCCAGAGGGCTTGTTCCTTGTTTAATGTGACAGTCACTCTCAAAATGCCACCCACTGGCTCGAACCTGGGAGATATTTCTAATGAGTGTTAATTACGTTGGACCTTTTGAGATACTGTCCAGCAGATGGTGATGTTGAGCACATCAGCCCAACTTGTTTCCCACAAAATGCCAAACACTTCTGGTGCTGGCAGGTCAAGTTTGACCCAGCAGTTTTAACATTGACTATCAACAACAATTATCATCCAGCATAGTGTTTACCTCAGAACCAACTTATCATCCATTCATAACCATGAAATCTACTTTTAATTTTGTATTTTTGATCCCCAAATGTACCTTACCATTCATTTTCAGCACAAAAAGAGTCAAATTGTATCTATGTTTCGTATGAGAGCTGAATATATGTTATGTGACTATAAGAGAATAGTTTTAAACTAGCAAATGCATTAGACCAACCTTTACAGAAAAAAAAATGTTTGTGTTTTGTAACTTTGCAATATCAACTATAGTGACAAATAAGGTGTTATGAGTTGGAACTGACCCATATAGACCTATGTCAAAAAGGGTATAAAGTCATAATTTATTGGGCCAGATTTATCAAAGCCTTTGGCACATAGCAATTGTTTTGTACTTGCAATTTCATGATTCAAGTGACATGATTTGTGATTGGAGCAAATTAACTATGTTAACCAAGAACATGATCTGTTAGTCAGCGGGACAAGATTTTTGCACATAGTAACTTGCATATACAAAATGAGGTCCATTGTGCGCAATTAATTGCTCTGATGCACAATGCATGTGTCTTCTTCTCGCCCCGACTGTTTTTGTGTTAAGGCTGGTTCATACTCTCTCACTTTTCTCTCTCTTCTTGCTAAGTTGTCCTCGTACCCCATGCAGACTCTTTTCCCGGTCTGCTGACGTCATGTCAACGGTAGGTAGCTAGCAAAGTTGGGCAACATCGTTAAAAATTTTACATTATGAATGAAAATGAATGGATTATTAATGACTATTCTTTATACATATAACGTACATTGTCATAATCATCATTATTTTCTACCGTTTGAGTGAGCTGTCTAATTTATATCGTTACGCTGTGGTAGTTACCAACTATCCTACGATATCCAACGTTATGTTTTTACCTCAGGTTACCTTGCTAGCCAGTTAGCTACAGCGAGCGGTCATTGGTTATTTATTTTAATTTGTTATAAATGTTTTTTTGTTTTTAGTATCTGTTCGGTGTTCCCCTGCTTGGTGCCACAAGACTTCTGACAGTCGCTTGTTGTGTCAGGTATGCGCTATTTTAATATAATATGTCTCTGGTGCAGTCATCCCAGCATATCTGCTGTTCGGTGTGTCCCCCGTGTATGGTACTGCGAGATTTCTGTCCATCACCTGTTGTGGCTAGGCTAACATCACGGCCGTGGCACTAACATATGCCAAAGGGAATGTTATCGACTGCTCTTCAGTTCTACCATATATCACAACGGAGAGTCAAACAGAGCAAAAAGCAGCGACTCCCCGCCACACAATCATACGTATTCATATTCATCTCACGCGTGCTCATAAAGTTAAGGTTTCCCCTTCCCCATAAAACCCTTCATCCCTCTTATTATGCACCTTAACTCTGTTCTCTTCTTTCATTCTTCCTAAGGTATGGTAGAGAACAAATGTAATTCTGCCAGTCGAGTTAGACTTTAATGGTATTAATCCTAAAAAAAGCCATTTTGAATTAAGTATACAAAGCCTATGGGCAGTCAAGTGCTGGAGAGCTGCAGGCACAGTGGGCTTTTAAAAGATAATCATACTATACAGTCATCCTTAAGCATAAAAAAACAACTTATCATTTAACAAACGTTATCATCTAACTAACAGTATTCAAGATAGTGCTTCATTAATTCAATCAGTTTGCATCCATGAATAAAATTAGGTAATTAAGTGTCACTATAATGAAGCTGGAAATCTAACAAATTGAATCATAATATCTCATTTTTATCTTCATAAAACCATGCATTTAAACTAGTACTTTTTGTCTGTATTTGTTTCCCTAAGTGGAACATTGGTGCTACTGAATGTATTTTTGGTAGTCCTTTCTCTGCTCCAATGTAATGTGGTTGCTGTGACAGTCATATATTTGTAAAACTGTAAGGGACTTTTTCTGGCTGGTCTTATGCTATCTTAAATCTCAGATTCTCCCTCAGAATCTCAGATACACCCGCACCTCAGATAATATCTTGCAGGAAAACAGTGTCTTCAAGTTCTGTTAATCTCTCATCTTTAAGAGAATGTATATATTTATATATATAATTGTCTGCAAGAGGGTCATCCCCTCAGCTAGGACGCCACTTCAGAAACAGTTTTCAATAAGCTGTCTAACTGTGTTTTTTTTTTTTTTGAGAATTATGTGTGTTATTATTATTTTTATTATTATTAGAAGTATTTGTAATATCAGTAGTTGTTGATGTTGCACTATAACTAGAGCATGCACTTTACTTTTTGAGATTATAGTGTGTGCACATTTATAGTCTATTATTATTATTATTATTAGAAGTAGTAGTACTAGTGGTAGCTGTAGTAGTAGATTTTGTTGTATAACTGCACTGCCAACACTCTTCATTCTCTTCTCTTTTTCCTAGCATTGTTAAGAAAACATACTTTGAGTGGTGTGTCAAATCAATTTTGTTTCCAAAATTAGAGGGAGGTTGAAATCAGTGCAATCCAGCGGTTGCTTTCACATTTGCAGTTTGTTTCACAGACAATACCCATTGTTACTGGCTAATTAATGTGAATGGATTCACAGAACACATTCCTGAACACAACATCAGCCTTTCCGTTGGGTTTTGGACAACAAAAAAAAAAAAACATATGAAGGTATCTCTGAAATAAGTTTTTCAGGCACTTGTTTATGGTCCAGCCTTGAGTCCTGTGACTGGGTGTTGACCAGAGGTCCACATTGGCAACACAGAAAACTGGCTCAGCCTCACTGGGCCAAGACAGGGCTAAGACGGTAAAATGTCACCACTCTCATTACTCTCTAGCATCCACTGCGGCCAGTCATGCACCTGCAAATATGTCAACCAAGAATACGTTGACCTTGTGTTCCTCAGACAGAATTGGAAAGATGTAGCTGGTAAACGTATCCACAGTGTAGTGTAGGAAATGGCAAATTCGATTCAGGCATGAATTGGAGGAAATCACATGAACAGCCACTCTTTCCTGAGCCTGTGGATATATGCCGCTCAGTCCCTAGATAGAAGTTTTGTTGTCTGGAAAAGTAAGATCATACTGCTAAGACAATGGTAGCTGTGTCGGAACCGACAATTATCTTGCCCGTATGGATAATTTATTACCATGGCTTTTAGTTCTCAGGAAGTACGTGCTGGAAGTTGATCCAGCGAGAAGAGCATGCTGGTCCCATTCTGGGCCAGCTTTGCAGCAGCCAATCAGCAGTCAGTGCTTTGGATCCCACAAGGGACAGCTACACTCCTGCTTGGCAGACCCTCCCTTTGCACTCCTTTCATCCATTGATACATCCATGCCTGTAGGGGGCGCCCCCAGAGAACGCCACTGGCAGCATCCATCCAGGTACACAAGTCTCCCTGGTGGCAGACCCCCATTGGCCATAACACAGACATGCCCCAGATGAGGAAGCTGTTGAGGAAACACAGCCAGGGCACATTCATGTCCAGGAACCCTGGGACATCCACCCTCAGCAGGAACAGTGCCCCCAGCAGGCCCATGAAGGCATACCAGGTCCTCAGGAAGACTGCCAGGCCGCAGTAAAGGCCCCTCCATGGCCAAGCTAGCCCGTTCCTGTGCAGTGCAAGCACCACTCCACACCACAAGAGGGCGCCAGCCACAGATAGCAGCACCAAGGCACCAACCTGAGAGCTCTGCGGGCCGTGTGGGACCCAGCACTCCTGCAGCAGGAGGTGGGACTGTGGCCCAAAATCGGGGCGCAGGAGCTGGGATGTGGGTGGACCCCCCAGGATGTACAGGAGAGCGGAACCCCAGACCAGGCAGGTCACTGTGGGGTAGCCCAGCCATCGGGTCCAGCCAGGAGGCCGCAGCCAGGGGGTTAGGGTGCAGTAGTGGTCCAGGCTCGCCAGCAGGACGACAGGCCACTGTAGCACGTCGTACACCAGGCAGGTGATCTGGACCAGCAGGCAGATGTGGTACCTGGTCAGCCTCAGGCCCACAAGGCTTAGGTCGCTCAGGGTGAAGATGGCTGTGATAGCCAGGGAGGTCAGGGTGTCCATCACGGCCAGCGAGACACAGAAGGTGCCCAGAAAGCTGTCCATGTTTCTCCTCTGGGCCAGGACGACAGCCCAGTTCAGCAGGCTCTTCCCTCCTAGAGCAAACACCAGGGAGGGGATGGGAACATCCATAGTCCCTGATAGCCCACTGCTGGATCCTTAGTGATGATGTCGACCGTGCCTGTAGCCACAGAGTCAGAGAGGGTATGAGGACAAACACAGGTGTACAAATGACACACACACAAATAGGGTCACATACATGCGGACACAAACACATACAAATACTGTCATACAAAAGGCTGAAATGCTGCAACATCCGAACCCTGCAACATTAACCCAAGTTAAAATTACATCCAGGGCTTTCTAGCAGGCGATCAACAAGTTGAACTGCATTTGGGTCTGGTAAAAAAATAAAAATAAATAAAAGTTTAATAATTGATAGTCACATCTTGAATTGCACCAGTAAAATATGCAGCTTTTTCAGTAAATCTTAAAAAATTGTTTAGATAATGGTGTCTGATAAGCACATAAGTATGCAGAAACAGAGCATTCAGAAAATCAAACACAGCTAATTCAATGTTTTTCTCTCACCAATAGCCAAAATATGTAAATAAGATATTTTAATATATGTTGAACTTTTATAGCAGGTGCTCTTTTTTCACTTTTTTTTGGCCATGGTTAATGCATTTCAGTGCGTAGCTTTCGTCAGAGCAAACAACCAAACAAGCTTTGTGAGCCGCCATCTCCATGACTTCCAGTGATAGCTTTTTTTTCCACTATGCAAATAAGATTGTGATGTTTGAAGAACAAGTTCTAAAAGGCTTGCACCACTAAAAAAAAAAAAACTTGTTATTCTCAATATCAATCTCAATTTTCAGACTCATGATAATCAACTAACTGCTTTCAGTTCACTCCATTGACAAAGACAGCAGAATTTGCACATGTGACCAGACAAACATTTAGGTTCTGACAGAGATATTTTGTGTTGCTAACTTAGCTCAGTACAGGCTAACATTTCAATTATTTGGGAATAAAAAAAAAACCTACCTTGATCGTACTGTCTCCATAACATAGATGTGATTCTGAGAATGTTTTATAAAGGCACATTGGGTCTGGAGGGGATCCACTTTCCCTCAGACTTCATCCTGCAACCTCAGTCACCAGCTCGGAACAGGAAAGGACAGGGAGCAGTTACATGTTCTGTTGCTTGTTATTTTTGTTCCCCTTGTAAATCCTGACAGGGAGGGATCAAGACTCTCACTATGACTGAGTACACTCGCTGAAATGAGCCCTGCCATGTGACTATGTGTAATCTATTCTCCTGACTATTCTCTAAAGACTATTCTATTGCTCCTGCAATCAAACGCAAATGGTGATGAACATTAGGTGTGTTGGGGGTGGGGGAACATGGTTAGTGCTGGCCCAGCCTGGAAGTACCGCTCATCGAGTGCGGTGGATGCACTCACATTTTTCCTGTAAGTCGCTCTGAATATGAGCATCTGCTAAATGAATGCAATATAGAGTAATGGTTTTGTGTCCAGAAAGTTTGAGCACAAAGAGTGGCTGGGTAGTATCCTCTGTGGGAAGGCTACAGGAATACATCCAAACCAACTCCATTTCACAATCAAACCGTTGCAAAACGGCGTCCTGTCGGAATGACACTTATCCCGACTCAAACCAGATGTGTTACATATTGGTCATAGTATTTGAAACCGGCATTAAGTGGAAGTGTTACAGTGTGTGTGTGTGTGTGTGTATATATGTATGTGTGTTCAAAAATAACTTTTAAATAAGATGGCCCACAGAAGAGGGGCTTCACCACAGCCTAGGACCAGGGCAGTGGCTCAGCCAGACTTGGCAGCTTCAGGCGGTTAATAAGAGCAGAGTTGTCACAATCCAGAATGAAGCCAGTTCCTTCAACTGCAGAAAGAGCAGACACTACCGTTTAACATTAGATTTAAAATATTTCAAAATGTATAGTGCAACCAGTTGTTCTTTGCAGTGGTGAAATGAGGGGATTCATAAATGTTGAATTTTGTATGTACTTTTGAATTGCAAAGAAAAACATACAAGGCAATTTGTGTGGTTATTATGTTTTGACATAAAAACTTCCTATGTCTTGCGTATATGTTTAGCTTTTGCAGTGCAGCGATTGTTGTCAAGTCAGTAAAGCAGAACAGAATTGAGACAGAGTTTGACAGGAAACAGGTTCCCATAGGGACCACTTCAGAGTTACATGCTCTTCCATTCTGGCACAGCTCCTCTTCCTACTTCCTTTCTCCTTGGTGAGCAGGCCAGTGATGCCTTTTTGACTTATCGGCAAGTCAGCCATTTTGATGAAGGGAATGTAGCAGATGAAAGCGGAACTCACCTTAAAACCATTTTTCCTGCTTTTAAATGTGGCCATTGCCCTGGCACCATCCCCAAAGCCCGTAGCAACAAAGCTGAAATTTTGATAGTTATGTTTGTGGGTTGAATAGGATTGTGGGATATGTTTATCCTGGAGCCATTTCCCAAAACTCCAGCTAAACTCAGGAAGGAAGAATACAAGTGTGTGATGTTTGATAAGCTTAGTGTTAAAAATCCTGGAAATGATTCTTCATTAATTCACCTCATCAGCTGTCCAAAGGTCAAAAAGAATGTCTGCACCTGACATGGGGATGACAATAATTGGCACAATGAAAAAGGAAACATAGTCAAACTGTCATGAACAGTATGCTTGTGCAGACACAAAACACAAGGTGGAGATATGAGTATTTGCATATGTCTGTGACTCCAATTTGTGACGCATATTTAATGAAACCCAACCCTCATTGATCCCTACTGCCCAGTGCTGTAATAATAAATTAGGACCATGTTTAAGGCTCAAATCACATCCTGTAGTTTGAAAATGGGTGTTTCACAGCTACCCAAGTTTGGAAATTGTCTTGTCATTGAAAGTGATTATTTAGCTCATGAAAGCCCATTTTCTGACCTCCTGCACTTCTTTGTATTTCCTGGTGTGCCATGAGATATGTTCTTGCATACACATGTGATGCAGCAATCCTGTTTGCAAAGTTAAGGGTCGCTTTTCCAGTGATCTCCATGAACTCCTAAATCACCACATTTTCTGTTGTATGAGCATTTCTTTGAGTATAGTCAGGAAGTGCATTTGGCTGCAGTGGACAGGAGTTAATCCCTGAGACCTTCCAGTGTCTGGAATCCCTGTCAGTATCCCTACTGTTAAAATGGACTGCCTGACTGCTTCCTGTAACTAACCTGACATCTATTCTGTGTGTTTTTGTTTTTGTGGAATATTCAAACCAGGGATTCAAATCTAGGACACAGAGTCGGATTTCTGCTGGTTTTCATCCCTCACTTAGACCAGGTGGGACACCAGGTGGGACACCAGGTGAGTGGCTTTCCAAAGCACTTGCACGAATGAATCAATTGTCCGGTACATAATAAAATCAGAAGTACTGCCAGCCTTAAGGGCCAGATTTGCCCACCAGTGCTGCCAGTCCTCTTATTTAACTGATGATTGACTGATGATGTGATTAATAGGCAATTCCACTCACCTGGTGACCCAGGTCTGAATCAGTCTCTGATTGGAGGGGAGCAATAAAACCCAGCAGTACTATTGGCGCAAAGGGCCAGATATGGATACCCCCATTCAGCATTTCTGCTCTTTGGTGCCATCTATTGGTGCTACTCTCCACTCACAGTAACTGAGTGCCATCCTATCAGCAGAACCAAAGTAACCGGTACAATAATAAGAGAGAAGTTTTCAAAAGAAAAAAAAAAAAAGGATGGATCAGGCTTTTGTAAACCTTCATATTCCCTTGATGAATAGTTTTTTCCAAATACCCCTTATGCATGACTTTGACATTTACTGAAGTCCATCTATCCATCATCTACGTCTGCTTCATCAAGTCCAGGGTCACGGGGGGACTGGAACCTATCCCAGCATACACTGGGTGAAAGGCAGGGAAACAGCCTGGCCAGGCTGCCAGTCCATTGCCGACCCACATAATTAAGTCTTACAGGCACAAATGTCAGAGGGTTGCCATGGCGCAAAGGAAAAACAAATAAGGGACTTTTGTTGCCGTGTGTTTTATTCCCAGAAACCAAGCGCCGAACTGGAGCAGGGTGTGATCACACCACAGAAACTCTGGACAAGTGACAGTTTCTAGTCTTTTTGGGCCACATACCAAAATGACAGATACATATTGCTCACTTGAAAGTTTTTATTCAATTGGAGGTCTTTCCTCTGATGGTTATAGCATTTAGAATTTTATACTATAGTATTTAGTGTAGTGTGGTTTTTGTTTTGAACATGATGGTTTATGAAACAAGCATACAGCTTGCAGGATAAACTAAAACTTCACTGGGGAATAATAAATACCTTCTCAGTAGTTAAAATATGTATTTGTTTTTATATTTATTAAAGAGAATCACACCAAGACAACGGTTAATTTGACACTACAGAAGTTTACTTGAATTTGATCCAAGTCAATGGTCTATACAAGGATATATTTACAGAGGCAAGAGAGGGGCAGGAACACAAATAAATCTTTACAATACAACTGAGGTATCGGCTAGAAGCATAAATGCATTTCTAGTAAATATTTACTGTGACAGACAGGCTTGAGGTGCAGTGTCATTTGCTTAAAAATTTGCATTTATTACAACATGAGGTAGGAGGACAGTGTCTTTCATGCAACACTAGAACAAATGTGCCATCGCACTCTGCAGAATTGGCCATGTATGCAATGATCATACACAGACACAGCTGTGATTTGCGCTTCATTTCAGCAATATATATATATGTATATTACTTTGCATGTTCTTTGCATCTCTTTTCTTATAGCTGACAGCCTCTGAGTGTGCGTAGTTAGGATTTCCATCCGCATGTCAGATCATATCCTGTCAGTCATGTCTAACCTTCTTGCTCCTGTTCCATGTCGTTTGACCCACATTTCTAAAAAAAAAAAACCAGCTGTCATGTTCACTTATGATACACACACACACACACACACACTCTGTTTATGATTGACATTTCCTTCACCCTTCGATCGCTCAAGGTTATTTTTAATGTTGAAGAAATAAAAACAGGTAAAGTTAATTTTTTTTTAAATGACTATTATCATTAATACATTGCACTGTGCTCACAGGGATAGAACTCTTGTTCACCATAACGGGCACAAATGAGTTTCTTTTAGCTATTTACATACATCCTGTGCAACTATAAAATATGTACTGTAAAAATTTACATCCGAATTTAATTCCCATGAGTCTGTAGGTCCCATGACCTATGCTGTAGAAAGTATTAAGACGGTGATATTACCTATATACACAGCGCCCTCCTGTGTACAAAATGCATATTAGAGGACAATACATATCAATTGTTCTTGGACATCAACATTGAAATATTCAAAATGAAAAGCTGAGTATTGTTGAATATCCGACACTATTCAAAAGCGTACATTTTTTAGTGACTGTCCCAGGGTGAATAGTTGGGTCAGTAGCCAGACCTGTCAAAAAAAACAAAACAAAATTTGCTTGGTGAGCTATACAATCTGACCTCTAATGAGATAACTATATATGGAAATGAGGTAGCCACAACTAACATTGTTGTGACGCTGTAAAACAAAAAACATTCCTGAAGCGTTATGAAAATTGGCCGGTGAGGCGTAACTGGCGTAAGGCTCACGTAAGAAGCACGTGTGCCCAGCCGGTAGCCCCTTAAGTCACATGAGTCGCTTCTTAAACCAGACTTTACCATTTATTCCAAGAAAATTGGAATTACTTATCACTTTTTTCTGTGCCACATATCAATGATATGACAAACCAGTAGCTGTTATCGACTTTTGGAAAATCCTGGTAGCGTATGGTGTTTTGATTTTATTTTTTGTGTGAAAAGTTCACCAAATGCATTTAATTTTTAGGAAATGCAAGCAGATGAAGATGTCGCTCGTTATGGTAAGAAAACAAAGCACACACTTAGCCCTTTCACCATTGAATCCAAACACACAGCTACCTAATACCAAAATGAGCATTCAGCTCTCAAAGGTTCAAAACCAATTAAGAAAAAAAAAAAAAATCAGGAACCTGTTTGCCATTACATCATGGCAAATGTATTAAGAGTTGTACTGCTGCTGCCTACGCCTGCTGAAGCTGTGCACTAACGTGACTAATATATTAATGACTACACTGTATATACAAAACTGAATATCAATCTCTTCGTGCATACTTAAATACATTTTAGTGTATTTTATGAAAGGTTACTTTGTGTAGAATTTCATTTTTTGGCATTGTAAATGTATTAAAACAGAAATCATCGAGTGTGAAATAACGATTTATCATATGGAAAAAAATAAACATTTAAATATACATATACTGTTTAAGAGGTTTTAAGATGTTGAACTGAAAGGTTCACGTGTAATGAAGCTTATTTAACTTCATTAGGTCTATATAAAATCCATTACAAATGTACATGAATCTGAGAAATGAATATGCTGAAACATAAGTTTCCACACATTAAGTTTTAAATACTTGACCAGCATTGAGCTCTCAAGGCATACATCAACTATGCCACTTTACTGCCAGCCTGAAAAGACTGAAAGCAATTCAACAAGTAAAAAAATGGGGGGAAGATATGGTAGTAGTGTGGTCTTGTTACATTGGGCCACCCATAGATAGAAGTTCAGATTAGTGTTTTATGGAATTAGATTTCATCAATGCAATTAGGGTAGATCCACACTCAGCTGTCACTCTTTGACTTGCCTGAGCCAATCAAAAATGGCACAACTATTGAGGTCTTTAGTCCGAATAATTACGTCAGTGATGTGGTATACTATAATGGTAGCTCCACCCATTTTTGGTTCAATGAAATCAGAGACTCCTATCACTAGTTAAGATTGTTTTCTTGAGCAGAAGAATTTATAGTCTTGACCCAATTGACTCAATTTACCTTATGACAGGGGCGCCTGCAGGTTTTGATGCTATGGTACACCAAAAACGATGCTGATGCAAAATTGCAAAATCTGCAAAATTCTTTGACAAAGAAAGTTATATGTTGTACACTAAAGTTATAAAGTGTATGCTAACGGTACACACAGTGAGTACTAGCATCCACCTGCAGGTGCCAATACAAAAAACAACAAACAACAAGCAAAACAAAAAATTATGAAAAATACACTCAACTGTCATGTGTAATTGTTCACTAAACAGCATCCTGGAAGCAGAAATTGCAATGCTTAAAATACAAGGAGTTCCTATTTTTACCATATTTCAGCTTTTCTCAAAAAATAAATAGTGCATTTGCATTTTTAAATACACTTAAACTGAATTGCCATATTACTGTAATACACTGTAGAATATTTGCATAAAATGAAAGAAAATATCTGTATATTGTGTAGCCTACTGTCGACTCCAGAAAAGACAGTTATATTCAAAGAAATTACCAGGTTTTTGTTGTGATATCAATTTGATTGTTTCTGGCAAGTTTAGTACTGAATTTGCTGTTTGAGCCGTGGCTCCTGATTTGAAGCCCCACCTACACGAGATCGAGATTCGTCAGAAGTAAACAATCAGAGATTTACCAGCAAAGCAAATCCCCGTGGCTATGCCTGTTCAGAGACCACATAGTCACACCATAGCCTCATGAGACTGACAAATGAGGGTGTAGTTTTTGTAAAATTTTGTGCCATATACATTTGACATACCTCAAAAGTGCATTCCTGGTATTTTGAGTATACATAAAACCGTATTTTAATTTTCCCGAGGACAACCAGTTTGGATGGAGGGGCAGCTGAGAGTAGCGTTTGCATTTAAGACCGTTGCGAACTTGTTTCCTTTATGTGAGGTGAGGGGTGAAAGATTTCCCTCGAGATGCAGTTTCCAATGCTGGCATGGAACCCTAGGTGTCTGCTGAGAAACTGAGACTGACAGGGGCTCCATCTTGTGTCCGGTGGCTCCATCTTGTGTCCTGGGGTTCCTGTGTGTCCGATGATGCAACCACAAGCTGAAGCCCTCTGCAGAAACAGAGACAGCTGGAGATGGCAAGTACCTGTGTATGAGTGTATGTGTGTGCATGCGTGAGTGTGTGTGCATATGTGTGCGTGTGTGTTTACATGCCTGCCCTGTTTGTATATACCTGTTTGTTTGTGTAAGGACATGTTTATGTAAGGAAGTGCCTAACTTGTGACAGGGCATTGGGCATTGTGTGTGTGTGTGTGTGTGTGTGTGTGTGTGTGTGTGTGTGTGGGGGGGGTTGCTCTCAGCCCAGCTGCTGGTCATGGCTGGAGAGTTTTTTCCCTGATGCCAGAGTTTTTGGGGTCCCTATTCTCTCTGTTTGCGTACTTGGTGCTGAAAGGAGGTTTTGCACCCTGTGATGGGAAACAGCAGTCCGTGTAGAGAGAGGTGTGGGGCTCTGCTTCACCCCTGCAGTGAACGCTTCAGCTTGCCGAAATAAAGACTCAGCTCCAGGGCAGGCTTCGGGTTCCAGTCCCCGCACTTCATAACCAGCTGCCTGTGCTGTCGCACGTGACGACGGGTGAGGATTTTTGGGGCGAGGGGACAGGAGTTTGGGGTAACTGTCCAGCAGCCCATGAAGCAGCTGCCTCACTATGAAACTTCCCCATTCTTTAAAAAAAAAAAAAAAAACCATGAAAAACCATGTCATTTAAAATACTGTTTCCTGGTGAAGCCAAAAACCAACCTGCTGTACTGTAGTGAATGTTTGTTTCTTTTTTAAATTGTTCTTCTTCTCATAAGACATCATAAAGAGATGAACATCTTTTTAAAATTGTAAATCTATAAAACAACATAAAAAGTGTCCTTTAGAAGACAAAAGGAGGGGGGGAGAGAAGGAGTCCTGCGAAGTTGCAGTGTGTTGTGTAGAAAAAGGAGAGTGGAAAGGATGCGTTGTGCTGTGGATGAGTCATCAGGACCAGGCTCTCCTGTGGCTGGGGGGGGCTAGGGGTGTTAGGTCTGGGAGGGGCTGGCGTGGCGCTCTGTGTGGGGGTTGGGGGGCTCTGTTTCGGGGGCGGTGGGGCCCTCTGAGCTGGTGGGCTGGGAGATCTGCAGCCTAAGCTGAGAGATCATGAGCTCCAGCCTCACGCGCGCCTCCTTCTCCCGGCACAGCTCCTCCTGCAGCTGCTCCCGGTCCTGCTCAGCCTGGTCCAGCCTACGCCTCAGCTCCAGCAGCTGCACACACACACATATACACAAGTCAGTTGTAGGAAGCAGAGCTGCAGTCAGACTGTTTTTACATTAGGAATACCCCAGACACTGCAACATCTGAGGGATTAACTCCTGCAAACTAAAGCCAAACGTATTGCCTTATTTCATTCAAATCAAAACAAATAAAACAGAAGTATAGAGTGTTGGTGTGGGAGTTTGTGGATCTAGCACTGATAGTTACAGCCTGCTCATTCACTCATTAACTTTACAAAGAGGACAGCTACATAATATCTGTTATATATGCAAGAACATTCTTCATGGCACATAGGGAATCACATGTTTATACTTTGTTATGTCTTCAGCAGGTTACTCTGCAGGGTCCCAGTCTAATCTCATGTTCTCACTTATGGCACTTGCGACTTTATTTCCCTATAGGATTTTTGGCACTACTGTCCCTGACTAATGCACTTCATAACACTTTGTGTCAACATAAGAGCATAATGTAATGTAATGTTATTTAACAGCTGAAAAATGTCAGGATGAGTGCTTTGGGCCTTTGCCTACCTGTGAGGTGTACAGGCCTTCCTGGCTCTGGTCTGTGCCCAGGTCGCAGGTACAGGAGCTCTGCCTCACACTGCCCAGCGTAGGATCCAGGTCCCCTTTATCCACACACTGAGCACGCTCAGTGCTCTCATCTGCCTTCTTCTGCACAGGCTCCGTATGCTCCTCCCCTTCATTCTGAGCATGCTCAGTGTGCACCAGCGCTGTATTTTGAGCTTGCTCAGTGTATTTTTCCCCCTTTTCAGCATGCTCCATGCACTCCTCCTCCTTGTTCTGAGCATGCTCTGTGTTAACTTCCTTATTTTGAGTATGCTCCATGTTGACTTTCTTATTCTGAGCATGCTCAGTGCTCTTCTCCTTATTCTGAGCTTGCTCCATGCTCTCCCCTCCCTTGTTTTGAGCCTGCCCGGTGTTAATTTCTTTAGTCTGAGTAGACTCCATACACTCCTTCTTATTCTGAGCATGTTCAGTGAATTCTTTCTTCTGAGCCTGCTCAGTGCATTCCTTCTTCTGAGCATGCTCAGTGCATTCCTCCTTCTCCGGTGCATGTTCGCCTATCACTTCATCTGGTTCCTTTAGTGGTCCCGGTTGAACTGCAACACTGCGCAGAGCATCCAGTTCCTGCAGCACATACACAAACAGACCCATCACAACATAGTCATGTCTTCACACACATAGCTTACCCGCATTAAGTTAGCAATGTCCTTGCACAAGCACACAAAACGTACGCACGCACACACGCACGCACACAGTCATACACAGGTACTTGCCATCTCCAGCTGTCTCTGTTTCTGCAGGGTGGAGTGCAGCACCTCCTGCTGCCTGCAGTACATCTGCAGAACCTCCAGCACCATCCGGTCCTTGTCTTCCTCGCTGAGAGCTTTAGCACGGACATCCTCGCCCACAGCCGTTTCCATGGCAGCGGGCCAAGGCGCAGGTTTGACCTCACCTGCCGCAGAGCCGCAGGTGCCGTGGAGGCCTGTAGGAGGGGGGTAAGAGGAACAGCTCAGCCAGAGTGTACACGCGCACACACATGGACGCACACACAGACAGACAGACTGCATCTTCCCATGCTCCATTCTACCAGCTCCCAATTTTTTCACAATGTCAGAAATGGTATGTACAATATCACTGTCTCAGTAACATCTTCTGCCTTCAGACTTTACACACTATGAATTTATACAGCAGTATATTTACTGAAGCAAATTACTTGCAGTACTTTGCTCAGATGAGCAACAGCAGCCCTACCCAGGAATGAAAATTTGCAAAATCCAACTTAAATGTCCAGCTCCCAAACCTTTTGTGTGAAGTGTTCGTGTGTGTGCATGCATGTGTGTGCATGTGCGTGACGTGTGAGGGTCTGTGCATGCCTATCTTTGTGTGTTTGTCTGTCTTATTATGTGCGTTCCAGCACACAACAATATCAAATGAACAACACTCATTACTGATTTCACAGGGAAATCTTCCAGACAGCTTCACTATTGGCAAAAACAAATGATTTCTTTCTGTTTTTTTTTTCCAATGGAACTAAAACATGAGCGTCAGCATGACAGCATCGTTCCTGTTCAGCTCAGTGAAAGGCTGCGCGGTTTGCCAAGGGGACGGTGTGTTTCTGCACAAACACTGATGCAATCCCACTGAGGCGTGAGCACACTCCGGCCACAGGTGCTTCCACACCCCGGCCGCTGCGGCCCGTGTGATCTCAGTCCAGGCCTGACCGCCATTACAAAAGAGCTTCTGCCCAAAGCATGTCCTCTGAGACTCCCCAAAGCCCTGTCCGCCTTTGGCTTCGGTCTCGGAAATGAGGTGTGCCCCCGCAACTCAGTGATTTCATTATCCACGTCAAACGAAATCAAGAGAGGAAAAACAATGTTTGTTTATGTGCAGTTTTGTTAATCGGACAATCTGAAAACGTTTGAATACTAATGTTGGTGCGCGTGCTGGCTTTTAGGGGCACACTTGATGGTGCGTGTGGGCATGTAGGATACATGTAAGCGTATGTGTTTTTTGTGTCCATGCACGTGTGGCGTAATGCATGTTAGCGTGACTGTGTTTTGTGTGTCTGCCTGCGCTGAATGCTGTTTGTGCATGCTTTATTTTCTCTTGTGCATGCATGAACACATGGTACTGACCTGAGGCAGGGGGTGATATTGCGTCTGTGTCCTCGCGCTCCTGGGATGGGACTCTCCGGCGCCCCCCACTGTAGTGATGCCTGTACAGCGCCCCCATCACCTCCATACTCAGCCCCGCCCCCTCCTTCCCCAGGGGTGGGGCCTGGGGCAGGTTAGGAGCGCCCGCTTTATCATACATGTACAGCAGGCAGCTGGAACACAGAGAGTCATATTTCATCACTGTGACGAACCCCCGTTATCTCTCTGGCTTTGAGTTAACAGCAAAATACACACATTTTTCTGTATGTATGTATATGTGTGTGCGTGGGAGATGACCCGCATCATTACCAATATAATCCTTGCTAATTCCATTCCAGCTTACACCATCAAGCCGACAAATGCCAGACTGGAATGCAGGTCACACAGATGCATGCTGGGAAAAAGGACTTTACCTGGGGTGAAGGAGAGAAGATGGCTCCTCTTTGATGTCAGGGTACAACTGGGGACCCAGGACCAGGGCAGGGCGAGGCTTTGCCTGTTTGAGTGACAAACAGAAAAACATCATGTCTGGCGTCCGGCCAGGTAAGGGGTGGTCTAACATTCTGACAGGTAGGGAAACACGACCCATCTGCTGCCTAGGAGATCACAGATGCATCAATAAACCAATTAGAGTGAACCTTCCCTACCACAGTCTTAAGAATACACTCAGCATAATGGTCCTACACAGTCATTGTACTCTTACATGTAAAACAGACATTGGGTACCTAAAACCTTTTTGAAACCTAAAACCTTTTTTTTTATTAGAGTGTTCAGTTCATTGAGAAA
Organism: Albula goreensis; assembly: GCA_022829145.1. NCBI lineage: Eukaryota > Metazoa > Chordata > Actinopteri > Albuliformes > Albulidae > Albula > Albula goreensis. Next base: position 3,050,108 of record CM040753.1, on the reverse strand, counting down.
AGGTTTAGACTGTGGTTTTACGTCTCTTCAAACTGGCTCTGCCTTAAGAACCCAGTGATACACCTTCCACAGCAGTGTTAACGCTATAGAAAATGCAAACGGACCAATGGCAATCTCAGGAAGGCGGCATACTGAGTAGGCCGTTATCGCCATTGAGCCCGTATGTGCATGTGGTTTGCGCAGTAAAAGCCCCTGGGGAGCAGAGGGTTAAAATGCATGAGGTCTCCATTATCACGTATCACCTGCACACAGGGGGCAAAAGGCAGATTTGGGGTTTGGGGAAGGGGGGTGGGGTGGGGGCGTTACCTTTTGGTCTGGCTCGCTCTCCCAGAGTTTCTCATTCTGAGCGCAGATATCAGAGACTCTCTTCAACGGCCTTTCATCCATATCGTCCTTCTGAAGGGGCGGGGGAGATAGAATTTGAATTTAAAATTCCCTGTATTAGATGTATTTTACATGTGACAATATTACAAATTAGGGTTAAAAATTCAAGGCCGACTCTCCATCAGCACATCACACAAAACGTCTTGAGTATCCCAAGTGCTGACAAGAAGAGGTCATTTGTAGCATGCGTGAAAGAGAGATAGAGAGAGAGATATGTGAATATGAATTTGCCAAAGCCCCACGGCCAGCCCTCTCTCTGCTGTACTGCTCACATCACAGAGGAGTTTCAGCCCCATGCAGAGACATCAGCTCCCACCAGAATAACAATCTGTCAGCATGCAACACACACACACCCAAACGTACCCTTACACACACGCAACCACACACACACAAACACACTCACACACACCCAAACATACCCTTACACACGCGCAAACCACACACACAAACACACACACACACACACCCAAACGTACCCTTACACACGCACAACCACACACACAACACCCCACACACACACACACAAGCAAACACACACAACCACACACACACCCTTTACACACAGACACACACACACACACCCAAACGTGCACCCACGCAATGCTGTACCTTTACACACACGCAGACACACCCACACACAGACACACACACCCACACAAATGCATACACATACATACATACGCACATAACTACACATGCATGCACGCACACACACCCACAGACACACCCACACACAGACACACACACACACACGCCCATACAGACACACACACACACACACACACCATACAGACACACCCACACACACACAGACACACACATCCATACAGACACACCCACACACACACACGCCCATACAGACACACACACAGACACACACATCCACACACACCCACACACACACACGCCCATACAGACACACACACACACACACAAGTCCATACAGACACACACACACACACGTCCATACAGACACACACACACACACACGTCCATACAGACACACACACACACACACACACACGTACAGGTCATTCAGAGTGTCAGGCTCCCTTGTGTGGAGATGTGTTCTGTCACATGACAGAGAGGCAGGGGGATCAGCCGAAGCTAAAACCGCCGCCACAGCAACAGGGAACAGTTCTTCTGCCTATCAGAGCTCAGGCTGGACCACCACTACTCATTTTAGAGGGGTGGGGGGTGGAGGCTATGAACAAGGCTAGCTCTTTTCATCATATCATCAACTGTACAGAAAAAAACAGCAGCTGACTCCCTAATATGCTTCAGGAACTAGCAAAATATCTTTTTTTTTTTTTTTGCAGACTCCCAGGTGTGTGAGCAGGCTGCAGTGCCACCGGTACGTGAGAGTGTGGGTGTGTGTGTATGGGTTGTATGTGTGTGTGTGAGTGTGTGTAGGTGGGTGTGGGTTGTGTGTGTGTGTGTGTGTGTGTGAGTGTGTGTGTGAGTGCCTGGGGTGTGTGTGGGTTGTGTGGGTGTGTGTAGGTGGGTGTGGGTTGTGTGTGTGTGGGTGGATGTGTGTGTGTGGGGTTGGTGGGTGTGTGTAGGTGGGTGTGTGGGT
>CM040753.1:3003148-3045648 GCA_022829145.1 Albula goreensis | reverse complement strand
TATATCCTCGGGGGAGAACGCATATTAGAGGTTATAACTCACTCACGCACACCAAACACATAAACACACACTGCCCCGAACGCATGAGCGCATGCATGTAACACACACACACACACACACAAAATACCCACATTTCAATAACATCCAGGTCCAGTCCTGTCGTACATTTAAATTCTCCTGCCCCCCCCACCCCCTTTATAATGCTTATGCTTTCAACATGAGAGGAACCCCCTACGACCCTCTACCCCCCCCACCACAAAACGCACTGCAGGAGGAAGGGAGCTCGGACTGTTGTTGCCGCGGTAACTACAGTGGGGATAATACAGCCAGCCCCCCCACAGTCCCAGCACAATCCCCCCTGTTAGTGTGTGGCGTGCAGCTACCCCACCTCCCTTGTCTTTAGGAGGGGACATAAAACTCAGCCATACCTCCACCATGCGCTGGGGAATTCACCCCCAGCTCCACCAAAGATACGCCAGGGCACACACACTCTCTCCTCCTCTCATTTTCACTCTTATTCCTCCCAGTTTTAACATTGCTCCTTTTTTCTTCTTAGCCATGGCTAATCTCTGCGTTATTTTTATGTATCTGTATATGGGTATGTGCATGCTGACACACATTCATACTAACACACAAATGCGCACACGTGAACACACACGTACGTACATACACACACACACACACACACACACACACAGAGGCATGCACATACAAGTACATATTAATACAAATGCATGTGCGTGTGAGTGTGTGTGTGCATTACAAATCCTCGTGGGACATTCATAAAAACACAACAGAAAACACAAAAATGCATCTTCTACACAAACACTCAGACCAGATACAGTGAGCAACGTCTAGTACATTATTATTGATATTTTAAAAGAATATATGAAAAGAATAATCTCTAAAGAAAAAAAATCAATGAACAGCTTGAAATATACAGCATGGATGTCTCTCTCATTAAAGCACATAATAGCACTGGGAATAAGAGTGGCTGCGCAGCTCGGCCGAATGTTCAGGCCATAAAAACGGTGTGCGTCCACTGAAGGCACACAGAACGTTTTCAAAGACGTCACTCCAGACGATGGCCCCCTGCAGAGCTGTGTGCAGCACAAACTCAGTGTGTTTCAGTTAGCGCCTCCATGGAATCAGGGGTTCAGCCAGTTATGGATCCAGCATTTTCTTTCATTAGTTTGCTCATTCTGCTCCACTCCTCTGTGGTAAAGCTGGTGACCAGTTGTTTGTTTACATTGGGTGGATTGATGGGTGGTTTGTCCTTGAATGGAGTTTTATGGTATGTTTTTTTTCATTATTGTTATTGTTGTTGTTTTTTTTTGGTTCGCCTACTTGTTACTGTTTCCTGTTGTGGTTGTGATTGTTTTTACTGTTGTCTTTTTTCTATGATAGTTTTTTCCCCCACTGTTTTTTTTTTTTTTTTTAATGTTCTGCTCTAAAAAATCTTGGGAGCATGTGACCCTCCACCAATAAATGTAAGTATACGCTCAAATACTTGAGTGGAGCATCGCAAGATGAAGTGAAGTTTGCAGGTGAAGTTTTCAAGGGAAGAAGATTTAACAGATTGGACCACAGCCACTGTGCCCTGAGAATAAAATAATAAAATGGAGGGAACCTCTTCCTTTCTGCTCTGCTGAAGACAGCAGCCCGTCAATCTCATTAACCAGGGAGCAGACACTTCCTATAGTAACAGGCAACATAAGGGCTCCTGTATCATGGTGCGTTTGCCACTTGTATTCCTCCCCAGCGGCCCCTTCTACACAGTTTCCCCGCTGGGAGCGAGGGACCTTTCGCACAGAGAGCGCGGACGTGGTTCTTTATCACATTGCCCAATGAGAGTGAGCCAAACAGATTCCCACGAGCTGCAGGTACAGCAATGCGGCGCGCTGAAGTTCAGATCAGTTGAACTTTCAGTGACTGTGTTTCACAGGCATGTTAGCATTCAAAAATATGAGGTCTTATTACATAAAAGTGTTTCGCTTAAAAGGTCTTCTGTAACTCCACTTCAACATCATGATCAATATTGTGCTTTTTGAGGAAATTACATTTATGTGCATTTGCAATAAGATTATGATAAGATACATTATGCAGCAATGTAAAGTCTGTTTTGACTGAGACCCTTCCCAAGAGGGTCTTATCACTGAAAGGTTTATCTACTCATTTTTATCTCTTACTTCATCTCTCCCTCATGGCTGCCCTCTCCCCCCATTCGGTATTTCATTTCCCCCCCTCTCTGGTTTAGTTCTGGTTTACCTCTGCTGGTTGTGCACTGCAATACTGACCGTCACTGGGTCAGCATGTGTACGTCTCTCAGTCTCTGATTCAGTCTGACTCACTCTTACCATCTTTCTGACTCATTCTGTCTCTCTCTCTCTCTTTCCCCCTCCCCCTGCTCTCCGACCTGCTGCCTTATGTTTCTCACAGGCAGCGTAAGGCAGTCTGTCACAGTGCTGTTTCGGTTACAGTGCGTTTCAATAGAGTGTGCATTTTAGTAGCTGTGTTTGTAAGTCACAGCATGTTACAGTAGAATGTGCTGTCAGTTGCTGTGTGTTATGGCTGCTGTGAGTTTCACTAGCTCTGTGTTTTACAGCTGCTGTGCATTTCAGTAATTTTGCATTTCAGTACCTGTGCATTTCAGAATCTGTGTGTTTCAGTAATCTGTAGGTGCTTTTTTCAATAGCTATGCACTTCAGTAGCTCTGCATTCCACTGCCTGTGTGTTTCAGTAGCTGTGTGTAAGTCAGTAGCTGCATGTTTCAGTAAATGTGCGTTTCAGTAGCTGCATGTTTCAGTAGCTGAGTGTGTCAGTAGCTGTGTGTGCGTCAGTAGGTGTGCGTGTCAGTAGCTGCGTGTTTCAGTAGCTGTGCATTCCATTAGCTGTGTGTGTCAGTAGCTGCATGTTTCAGTAGCTGTGCGTGTCAGTAGCTGGGTGTTATAATAGCAGCATGCCGCAGTTGCTGGGCAGTTCTGTAGCTGCAGAGCCTTGTGCTGCTCCCTGACTCGCAGCTTTGTCCTCACCCCGCAGGCTGGGCACGTTACCCAGCTGTCACTGCAGCTTCTACCACACACCTCCACCTCACTACAGAGCCACATCTCACACACAAACTCAAGCACACACACTTCATAAATACACGCACACAACCACAAACACACACACACACACACACCTCCACCTCACTACAGAGCCACATCTTACACACAAATTCAAGAACACACACTTCACAAACACACGCACACAAAGCCAACATATACACACAAACACATCTACAAAGACCAAAAGAAAACACACACACACAAATCAAAGCACTCATGCACCAAACACACACACACACACACACATACATACAGATCAAAACACTCATGCACCAAACACACACACACACACACACAGGAGGAACATGGCTGATCCAGCAGGTGCGCAGACCCCCTGAAACTCCCCACAGTCCTGGTGATACTCCAGTCTTTGAAAAAAGCAATCTGGCTATGAGCCAACTACCTCCAGCCCCACAGCAGCGGGAGTAGAGCGTGTTCGCCGTGCGACCTCCCGTTTGATCACCGCTGGGATGTTGTGCCGCTGTGATAGCGGTGTAGAAAGTGCAGGGGAAACACTGTAAGAACACCGAGTGTTACCAAGGACGTTGCTAGGCAAAATCCAAGAGGAACAGCATGTCGTGAGGCAACATGTTTCTCCGCTGCGCTGTAGAGAAACCGGAGCGAGCCTGCCGCGTAGGGGTATGCGCGCACGTGTGCTTCCTATTGGCAGCACACACACATTAACCTACATACATAAAGAAATACATAACCTGCAAGTACACACACATGCACACACACACACACTTTTACACTAGCATTCATACACCTCTTTGCCATCTCACATATTGCTATACACATTTAGCTACACCATACATGCAAGAATGCATGCACACACAAATGCACACAGAACAAATGGACATTCATGCATTTCCATAAAAAATAAAACCATAGGTCTCTTCTGCTCTACAGAATACAGATGCATCATTATGCAGGTACAGGTGTGCTTTTATGGCCAATAATCAATAACAACTCACTGGCTACTTGAGCTAGGTAGACTACATGACTTCAACTATATTATATGTTGAAGTCATCTTTTATTTCTTAGCTGATAAATCACATCCTGTAATTTGACAATGGCCCTGCAAAATGATCCAAAATTAACGCTGGAAGTAAAAAAAAAAAAGCATATTTTATCTGGCAACTACAATTGCCTTGCCACCTACAAAAACTATTTCCCACATGCCATCATGTACGTTACTTTCCCAATGTTTTCTTACGTAACATTTCAAACCAATTCCAAGAACTACTGGGTCACTTTTCTGTGCTTCAGTTTTTCTACTGATGTTTTTTTTTCCAAGAAAACCAGCAAGTAAAAACTGGATGGACAAGGCCTCTCAGTTCACTCATTAGGCTCATTCCAACACCAAATTACAAAACAACCTGCATGTACATGAACACACTGTTCAGTGACAGGTCACAATGACAGCTCAAAGCCATCACAATGCACCAAAATAGGTAACTGGGCTTCACAAGGGACTCCCAAACACACCCCATCCCCCTCAATCCAAAATTTGTACCCCTACATCAAGAGAGCCATGACTGCTTCCAGACCAAGATTTTTTTAGTGGTGAAATCATTGGATGCGTTTGCTGAAGCATTGTTGCTCTAATGCCAAAGCCAAAGGGCCGTAGCAAGAGACGCCAGTCTGGTGACGGCTACGCCACAGCAGCTAAATCTGCAGCTTGGAGGCAGCAGAGCACAGCACAGCTAACAGCTGGCCGCAGCCGTAGCCACCCAGGCAAACGTCAGGCTTTCTGTTTGTGTTTGCTGACCTCAGCGTGAACCCCTGCTGACCTGGGGACAGTGCAGTAATCCAGGACAGAGCCCTGAGCCGTGCTGACCCCTGTCAGACTGTGTTACCCAGCAGCCCCTCTGATTCTGCCCAGACTCTCTGTAATGCACAGTCACATACACACACACAAATACAGTACATGCACATACAAATACAGTATCCTCACACATACACACAATTACCAACACACTCGCCTCCAAAACACATATAAAAAAAAACACACTACCCTGACACACAATGTATAATCTGACAGCCACAAGACTACACTGCTCAAACAAGCATTAGCTTTGTAAAAACACGAATATCTGTGTGAGTAGAGCAGCAGTAACACAGCAGATATGTAATTCAGTACATGTGCGACACAATCGGCCTGAGCTGTGAGTTTGGGCTTAGTCCAGTGAGCCTGACTGAGGCAGAGACCGCTGGGCCCCACCACTCAACACTGTGACCGACTTTAGAGAGAGCCGACTGACTGCGTGTGTGTGTGTGCGTGCGTGCGTGCCTGCCTGCCTGCATGTCCGTATGCGTCAGACCCAGGACTCTCAGAATATCTCAGCTTGTTCCTGTAGAAATCTCAGCACCAACCAGTAAAACAAGAGCGAGACATAGAAAGGGAGGAGTAGAGAAAGAGAAAAACAGAGGGAGGGAGGGAGGGAGCGAGAAGGAGATGCTAAATACATACTGACCCAGTGATGGTCAATGATGCAGTGTATGATCAAACTGAAATTCAGGAGGGGGGAGGACTAAAATAGTGGAGGTGGGGGGAGGGAGGGAAAGAAGGAGAGTCAGGAGAGAGAGAGAAGCAGAGATGAACGAGAGGGGGAATGAGAGAACAGAAAAAAATTGAGTAGATAAACCTATAAAAAGAGCAAATTTTCTCAGCGCTTGGGTTTTATTGCTTTTAGTGGGATTTCTTTCCCCAGAATAGGCGCTCTGGGACACATACACACACACACACACACACACACACACACACACACCTGCAAGGCCCCTTGGTCTGTTTGTCACTGATCAGTTCATTAAGAAACCCAGAGCTCCAGCCCTGGATGCTGATTGGGCGATAGGGTGATATACAGATAACACAGCACATCAATAACAGAATGTTAATACATCATATTAATATCTTTACACCTTATACTAACATAAGCATCACTGACACTGAAATTCTGTACATGGTAAACCTCAATGAGCATCAAGACGTTTCACATCTCAATTAGTCTCCCGGGCTCAATTTTCAGGTCGGTCAAAGTAGGCTGTCCTGCGTTTCAATACTGGTGCACTGAGAAGAAAGTAGTTGTGAACGAGAAAAACCAAGGGTGAAAATGAATAGTGAAGATTCGACAACGATCGCTGCACAAGTTCAGAAAAGGAACTCTTGTTGCTATAGTAACTTGACATCATGTGGAAGGAATACATATCATAGTCTGTTTAAGTTTCCCTATCCACACTCTCGGCTTAGCATTTCTAGAGTCTATAAGGACATCTGTGGATAAATCCATTTTTCAAAAAGCCATATACAGGAGACCGACCGTCTTATATAATGGATATCAGCAAGGCTAAGCCGACCACGGGCAAAGGCTTCAATACCATATCTCTTTATTAAAACCACCAGCTACTTTTTTTTTGCCCTGCATTGTTTCCTCTTCTTTTTCATGGCAGAACTGTGTTGTTGGTTTTTTTTTTTGTTGTCAGAAGTTTTGGCGGTGACGTTGCATGACCAAGCCCCGCAAACATTCCTGACTGTGTTTTATTTTTTCTTTCCACGCTGAAGATGATGTCACAGACCTGCCTTCCCTGTTCATTAAAAGTGCTTGTCTAGGTCTCTGGCCTTCTAGTGCCCCAGCTTTCCTTATTTCTGGTCAGTCCTCAGTGCAGTTATTCAGATAAGGATCCCTTTATTTTTGTGCCTGAACATACCCAATTTGGGCTTTTCCTCTGTCTGTCTGATCCTTTGCTTCTTTCCTTGAGCTCCTTGCGTTCCATTGGAGTTTACTTTTTCACATTTAGAGCACTTGGAATTTCTCAGTATCCTTATATACACATTTGACAGACCCGACAGATGAACGACTTTAAGATCAGTCTTTAACAGCTGGCACTTTGCTTTAATTGTATTCCTGACAAAGTACTGCAGTTCTGTGTCACCAGAGGCAAAAGAGTCTTTCTAAATCTTAAATTGGCTGCTGACTGAGAGGAGACACTGCAGAACAAAAAGACCTTTGCTTGAATGATAAAAGTCACAAATCAGTCCACACACTACTCAACTTGAGACACTGAAAAATGAGAAAGAAGCAGACCAAATCGATGGTCTGGGACGGCAGTCTCCGAGCCTTCACTGGGCACGCTCAGCCCTGCAATGTGATTGGAGGAGGTCCTGTGAGGAGGATGAGGTCCAGTACAGGCTGTGGGCAGTACAAGTGGCTATTCTCATATCTAAAATGTCTCCATTTAAAAGCTTTATTGGCATGACACATTTTTGAAATGCACATTACCAAAGTGGGCAGTACAGTCATTAAAAGACAAAATTATATTACCATCATAATAACAGTGCAATAGTGGAATTAATAATCATGAAATTAACAATACACAGCGCACGCACACACACAAGCAAACACATAGGCTCCCTGCTCAAACCTAACACACACACACACAAACAATAAGCATGTGGTGGTTTTGGTTGTTTTGGTTAAAATCAGATTTTTCTCTTCAGGCTTTTATTAATAAACAACTGTAGCTAAATCCATCTTAAATAAAGCACACGCATGCTCTCCCTCTCACCCCTGCGATCGATTGGAGCCGCAGACCGATCAATAATGAAAGGGATTTCTGGCCGCCCCATGCCGGCACGTGGGAACGCTCCAGATTCATGATGATCAGCTTACGGGCTTCCTCTGCCAGCTATGTGTTACTGTCCTCTAACTGGAGCCCAGGGCACTTACCGCTAACACACACACACACACATACACACAGATTAGAGCCGACGTCTGCCTTACACCAGACTGCACCATCAAGAATGAGCTCCACACACAATCTGGGACAGACTCAAGAGTGACAGTCCTCAGACAGTCTGGTGTAGACTATGGGTGGTCATGAGGTAGGACTACAGGCAATATAGTGTAGAATTGTGGTCTCACTCACAGTCTACACTGTTGTCTGTGGTCTTAAGTGAGCTTCAAACAATAGTGTGGACTATGAGTGAGCTTCAAACACAATAGTGTGGACTATGAGTGAGCTTCAAACACAATAGAGACTATGAGTGAGCTTCAAACACAATAGTGTGGACTATGAGTGAGCTTGAAACACAATAGTGTGGACTATGAGTGAGCTTCAAACACAATAGTGTGGACTATGAGTGAGCTTCAAACACAATAGTGTAGACTATGAGTGAGCTTCAAACACAATAGCATAGACTATGAGTGAGCTTCAAACACAATAGTGTGGACTATGAGTGAGCTTCAAACACAATAGCATAGACTATGAGTGAGCTTCAAACACAATAGTGTGGACTATGAGTGAGCTTCAAACACAATAATGTACTATGAGTGAGCTTCAAACACAATAGTGTAGACTAAGAGTGAGCTGCACACAAAATAGTAAAGACTATAGACTGTGCCACACATAGGATGTGTACTGATTTGACATACTAACTTTTACAGAACTACTCCCCTTAACACTGTCTACTAAAGATGATTTTGTTGCTGTAAACTGAAATAAATGTTGCAGACCCATCCATTTTAAAATGGAATTGAAAAAAACATCCCAGGGGTGATGTAAGACACATTCCAGCACGTCTCTGTAAACATAAATAATACGTTTTAGATGCACGTTACTGTAGGTTCAAGGCTGCTTCACAGGGCAGACAATATGACAGTGGTGGGAAGTAGGTTTCCAAGGTGACACGACAACCCGCATTTTATTGCGTAAACCAGTGCTGCAGATGAGTCGTTACCAAGGAGATGGAACATTTAACGAGTGTGAGCGTCCTTTAGTTTAGAATTTGACCTCAGGAATTTCATTTTGTTGTTTTTTTTTTGCTATAAAAATAGAATCTCCGTGTGTCATGAAGAAAATTTGAATGCAAAATACATACTGTGTTTGCTGTGTAAAGGGGCCGGCAGTGTAGCAAACGCAGTGGGGCACCTGTGGTGTAAGAATGCAGATTCCCCTGCCCTGTCAGAGCTAAGAGCCCTGAGTATGTGTATGTGTGTTTGTGTTTTAGCAGGGGGCTGGAATTCCAGCGGGGGATCTGCTGCCTCATCCATATGTAACATACAAACACAAACACTGTGTAACGGCCCCCCCACCCCCACTCGATCATCCAGACTGACACCTGCCGTGCTCTCACAGCGAACCTCTCATCCGTTTTTAACGGGGTCGTGCAAACAGCTGGTCCAGCAGGCTTCCGCAGGTCAGACACGCTGTTTACTAAAAGCCCGTGTGCTTACGGGGTCTGCAGCCCTCAAGTGCATCCTGTCTCACCCCCGCCCTCTCTCTCTCTCTGTCTTTCTGCCTCCTCTCTCTCTCCCTCCTTCCTTCCCTCAGGCTCCATCCCTCTCTCTTTCCCTCTCTGTCTTCCTCCCTCCCTCCCTCCCACCATCCATCTCTCTTTCTCCCTCCTCTCTCCTGGTCTCCCTCCAACTGCCCCTCAGTCTCCTTCTCTCCCTTGCTCCTCTTTCTTTCTCTCCTTCCCCCCCACTTCCTTTCTCATATTTAAATACAAGTTTAAATTTTAAAATTTAAGTTTTACTCGCATGACCACACATCAGCATAGTATTGCCAGAGCAATCAGTTACATGAACGATAACAACAATGTAAGAGATATTTACACCTATTATGTATTTACTTATTTATTTTATGTTGTATTTTTCATGTATTTTTCCACTTCCTCTCTCTCTCTGTCCCTCAGACAGGCCCAGCTGGTCTCCAGTGCAGGCGGTGAAAGTTGTGCCAGGTGGGTGTCTCCCTCTCTGTTCTCGGGCTGACAGTTTCAGACACGCCCCCAACCCCCCCACTGCAGTGCTGGAACTGAGCCGGGGCCGAGCTGGTACCGCACGGCTGCTCTCCCCTTCCTGTTGCCTGTAACCATGACAACGGCACAGGCCGTCTCTCGCGCCGAGCTGACGGGAGTGGATCGACCGCATGGACAACACCCCCCAAAAAGCCCCGAGGTTGAGGTTTCTCTCTCCTCAAGACCTGTCTCTCTCCTCAAGATCCCCACTTCTTCTGTCCGTCTCTGGTTGTGTGCTGCGATCGGCTGCCGTTATTGGCGGTGACAGACAGCCTACTCTCTCTCCGTCTCTCTGTCTCTCTCCCCCCCACACTAAGTTCATCTCCTGTGTCTTTAACGCAGATGGAAACGGCACAGTCACACAGCTCATCGACTTCACCCGCAGCTCAGCTGTTGGACAGACAGACGCAGAAAACCACCAAGAACCAGGTTCCAGCTCTGAGGGGAGAAGGCAACTCCACAGCTGAGGTAGTCAGCGATTGTTAGCACAACATCGGACATGGACACCAACATCGTCCGCTGTGCGGTTGTCAACCAGTTATCACTAAACCAACAACCACTAATGTCACTGCCGTACTACTCGAAACAACAAACTACACTACAGGTTAATTTGGATGACGATCCACTGCTGGTGGATGCAGTGCTGGGCAATCCCTATTGACCTTTGTCAGAGACGAACCCAACATTTGGTCTGCTGACGGAAGTAAGGGCCAGAACTGGGTCATGTCTGCCGGGAAGGTGTGATACTAAAGACTCCCTGGATACCATATGGCGACAGAGCAGAGTCTTTGGTGCAGAATATAAGAGAGCATTCATGCAAAGCATGGCGTCTGAGGATTACACTCGAGTGTGTCGGCACAAGCTGCTGCACTCATGCGCTGGGCGTGAACATGAGCGGTGGGGAGGAAAAAACATACTCCATACAGTAGAGTATAGCAATAGTATTATTTTCTGTTTTAATTTATCTTTTTTCCGCAAAATCTTTTGGTTGTACTTATATGAAACTGTTCAATGTTGCGGAACTTAAAATCAAGTTTTAAAATTGCCTGGTTACAATTTCTATGGCAACCGTGATTCCTTTAACAACCGTGACTAAGAAACAGCACTGAACTGGATTGGTCAATTCCGACTGATAAACAATCCAACCATTAACATTACCAGCATCAGTATCGGCATCTCAATGAATCACGATTTTTCCCTGCAAAATATTTTACACCCATTTCCTAAAACCCAACACACCCTTATAAACCAAAAAAAACAATAAGCTATCTGACCTATGACTCTATGTAAAAAGAATCTCCATGTGTCATGAAGAAAATTTGAATGTAAAATACATACTGTGTTTGCTGTGTAAATGGGCCTTCTGATTTGGCTCTGCTGGAGGCAGGCGGGGTAGCAAACACATCTGACCTGAATGGAACAGGACAAGTCCTGCTGGAATTTTATTGTTTTTTGTGTACTACATTTTTGCTGTCAGAAAAAAAAAAGTCCCTGAAACTTCATTTGTGAAATCTTTCCCGGGTAAAACTAAGAATCCAATCAAACGAAGAGGAAACACTCCAAAAAAAAAAAAAAAGAATAAAAACAGGGTTTGCTCAACTCTAATGTGCCCGCCCCCAACGACTATTAAAAAAAAAGTTAACTAGCAGCACAAGGCAACCAGTAAAGAAACACACAAAGACGCCCCCCCTCTACCTTCCCCCCTCATCTGCCCCGAGACACCCCCGCATCTCATTAAAATTAAAAGGAGAAACAGCAGGCAGGAGGTGCGAGACGTACCCAGACGAATGTGTCATTCTCATTAAACAGCCAGAGAGGTAGACAGGGTATGGCGTTTTATTAGCAGAGCTACATTACCGCCTCATTGCACTACACCGATACTACCCATGTTACCATTAATATCGCGCTGCTTCTTTTTACAAGGCTTTGGGAAACGTGACTGAATTTGAGAGAAATAAGAGAATGAAAGCGAGAGAGGGAGATAGGGTTTAGAGAAGGATAGAGAGAGGTGTAGTACAGCATTGAGGTGAAATACCTTCATTTAATATGACTGTTGCGGTGTGTCTAATATAAATGTTATACCATTACGTTATTACTAAAAAGAGGGAGATAGTATGGAATGACTGACTGTACTCTTTAAGGTGTCAAAATTCTACTTTCAGCGTTTTCTATATTACTGTAAGAGAGTTAAATGGAATATGAATTTAGCTGATTTAAAAAATGATGTAATTTTAACTTTCATTGAGTTTAAATTAAAAACTGAGAACATTCCTCTTTATGTAGTTTATAGGCCCTACTTGCAACACTTCTTAAAGTGTCACTTCAACGCTGGATAAATAGGATGGTACATATACTTTAAAAGTGTTCATTTTGACTCCGTTAAAAGAGCAGTGACACTTTTGCTATGTAAAACTGTTTAAAGCACTACGTTTTTGCACCTCTTCTGTTTGCATGTTTACCTGTTTAGGACAACAGATGCAAATTAGCTGATAGCTAACTCTGGTGCAGTTACTTTTAATTGTGCACTGCCCCTGTAAAAAAGAACAATAAAATAAAGAAACAAGTATAGGGCAGCACAAATCCTTGCACAAAAGCCCAATAACCAACAACAACAGCGACAGTGTTTTCTGATTGACAGGCAGTATTCAGCGGCCATATTGTACAAAGCTCAACACCTCACCTACTTTTTATGTTATGAATTGGTTAGTGCTCAACATTGAGCTCAGTTCATTTACATTACAGTCACTCTTACGCAGACCGATTCACATAGTGGGAGAACATGAGAGCCTTTACCTGATTTAGCGTGAACAGTAGCACCACACCTGGCTGTCAGCGTTCTCAGACCAGCAAGTGTATGTCTACCACCATTAAAGCACCAATATTGGGTAGCTACGTTAACCAGAACAAGAGTATATTCCTCATCACACACAATACATTCATAATGAGAAATCCTCATACCATAAATACCATGACCAAAACCATTAAACGACACAAACTCAGTTTGTACCAAGATTTAGATAGTTCTTGTTCCTAGTGGCTGCCAGGGTAATTAAACTGGGAAGAGAATGCAAGGGCACTGTGCAGCCAATCAGAGTTTGAGGAAGAGCAGAATGTAGACGGGCAGTAAAAGGGGGTGTGGGTGTGGAGGGGGGTGGAGGGCCAGCAGGCCTGTCAGCAGCACAGGAATCTCAGACCAGATGACTAGCCAGACGGCACTTCTGCCAGGGTGCACATTCAGCTCAGTTTAACTCAGTTCAACTTGAATCAATTCTTCTCAGTTCAGCTCCATTCAATTCAACTCAATTCAGCTTAGTTCAATTTGAATCAATTCAGTTCAGTTCAACTCAATTCTGCTCAATTCAACTTACCTCAGTAAACTCAACTCACTTGTTGGTCCATGTGAATTAAATCTTCCTGCGTGCATGCACACGTGGACAACCTTTTGATCTATTTGTCAGGAATCTCATGCATCCTACATCAGCAGCACGTTACCAGAAAAAGCCCTTCTTAAGAGTGATGCAATGCTGAGCTAAATACTGACACTGTTTGCAAGAGCCGGCATCCATGCATGTTTTTACTCAGTAAATAGAATCTTTCAGATTTTTCAATCCATTTTCTTATTCTTTTTTATTTCCCTTTTGGGAAAAGACCGGATTTGAGGAAAGATATCAGAGGACAGGAGATCTCACACCAATGACTTTTTGACCAGTTCCAAGGGTCAAAACAGAACAAAATGTAGGCTATGTTGTCAAACATTCTCATCATGTTTTGACATATTATTACTTGCATATTACTATTTCAAACAACTACTGTTTCTTTTTTAATGGCTTTATATTATATTATTTGATTGTTGAATTCAGGATTCATTTGAATACTCGACCAAATCAGGCTGTGAAGAATTCAGATCAGCTCTTCACATGTCTGTGTGATACTTGGTGACTTTGCTTTATCAGAAGTGGCCAGTAAGGGAATATTCTTTTAACACTTCAAGGTTCCAGAAATTATAGAACACTAGGGAACCCAAAATGCCAGTGTAATACCTGAGTGCAGATTTTAGGCCCACCTGGATTTAAAACAAAAAAAAAAAAAAATCTTCAAAAAGAAATACTAAATAAAGTAATTATTAATGACCTTACATGATAAAAGAAATCAGTCTGTATAAAGTGCCACACATCATTTAGCCTGTGTTTAAGCTGTATCTGAGTGACCTCTGAGTGACCCAAAGCCAGGTCATACAAAAGCCAGCTGCATGGACGCCACCGCCCCGCCATAGAAACAGTCTGGACTCCACCCCCTGACCCCTGTATGAGTGAGACAACATGTGGGCCAGGGCAATAACCCTTTGCATACTGTCTGGGTCAACCCTGGTTTAAGAAAACACTGGAACCACGGGACAGCTTCCTCCACCATGCCTCTGCTGGGTTAGACCGTCTGAAAACCACAGACGGGAAACACCCCCCCATCTACACGCCCCACAGTGATCACCATGCAGTCACTTAGGTCTTTGATTAGGCTGCCAATGCCAGAACCCACAATTTCAAAATGCAGCTCTAAAACTATGTTTTTTTTTCCCCCACATGGTGCTCTGCTGAACACAGATGTACAGGAAAAGGTACATAAATACCGATCTCATTTCCTGGTCCAAATGACTGACTCTTTTTTTCCCCTTTTTACAACAACCCTACAGGGTGCACTGCATTTGAGGCATGGCTTGTGACGGCTTTTACAATGAACTGTGCTGTCTCCAGCTCTTTATGTTTATCCTTTAAACATGTTTAAAGTTCTGTTTTTTTTTCTGCCATTTAGCTGCGGCAGCATGAGCACCTTTGAAAGTAAGGACATTAGATTACAAGAGGATGAATGGGAGAGTAGAGCTGTAACAGTCTTTGAAAAACTCTGCAGAGAACTCGTTTGAATTCAGATACAAGTTACTGATATAAATGAGCATTTCTGTGCTCGCAAACCAAGTATGTTATAAAAGGCAGTGAGTAGATGTGAAAGACTGCCGAAAACAGTGAAATTCCAATAACACACACAGCAGGTAACCTCAACAAGCTGTACACTGTGCTTTAATGAATGGAGGAATCAATGTGCTGAATTTTTTTTTTTACACTGGAGTGGAGGGCGCCCATCTAGAACCATTTTATGGAAAAACACAACATAACATAACAGCATAGCTTGAGGAAAAATGGACTTAGCCATTAAACATGTGGATCACAAAATAACCAAAACAAGAGCGTGCCATTTCAATTTAGGTATTTAGCAGTCTGTCTCATCCAGAGTGACTGAAGCAGTTAACGTTTCATTACCTTCCAAGATGGGCACTGTAGATGAATGTCTTTCCTCAAGGTTATCATGGCAGTTTCCTACCTGGGAATTGAACTTTCACCCTCTGAATAACAAGGCCAGCTCCCTAACCATTACACCACAGTGCCTCTAAGAACTCTTTTGACTAGGCAGATTCGTATCTTTTAAGCTGCACCCACCACCTTCAAATTTACCACACAAAAAGAACCACAGAGTGAAAATGTCTAAAGCGCAATCACCTTGTCCAGAGGCACCCTCTTTGGTGACCGATGAAACTTCTCCTTCACCTCCTCCAGCAGTCGCTGGAGCTCCGCCTCCCGGGGCGTGCCCAGGTGTTTCCGGCCCAGGTGCAGGTAGCGGGCCCACCGGGCGGAGTCGAAGCCCCAGTGGCAGGTGCGTTTGTCAGGGGGACGGTGGGAGTGCATGACGAAGCGCTGCGGGGCGAACAGCAGGTGGCACTGTATGCACTGGATGCAGGGGGCGTCGGGGTGGGTGTACAGCTGCGTGGCGAATATGCCCTGGCACTTCCCCAGGCACTGGTGCTCCACCCGAAAGCTGGCGTCGCCCTCTTTCAGCTTCCCGCCCCCACCACTGCCGCCACCGGGGTCCTGGGGCGGCGGGAGGGCGGCGCCGGGGCGGAGGAGGGCGTTGCAGAGGCGCTGGGCGTCGGTGAGGGTGATGAGGCCGCAAGAGGGCGCGTTGAAGGGCAGGATGCCCAGCACTTTGAGGATGTGCAGCTGTTCGCCGTCGCAGCGGGAGCAGTACACGTAGAGCTCGTCGCAGACGGCGTTGATCTGCTGCAGGGAGAACTGCCGCAGCACCGAGTTCAGCACCTGGGGGAGGCAAAGCCGCTTCTCCCCCCCCACCATGAAGGAGGAGATGGACTCACCCTCCAGGAGGGAGTGGGTGAGCTCCGTGGAGCTGTCACAGGGAACCAGCAGGGGGCCCCCTCCCAAGACGGGCGGGGAGGGTAAGGGAGTGAGGATGTCCTGCGTCCCGCGCGGCAGAGAAAGCGGCCGGCCCGCCCAGGGAGCTCTGGCTGCTGAGAGTGAACTGGGCCAGTGTGTGCTTCAGACCCGGGCTCAGGTCTAAGGCCCCGCCTGTGGACGGAGCCGGACTTGCAAACTGCTTCCTGATCCTGTCATCCACTTCCTCCGTCCACTGCCTCTCCTTCTTCCCCCTCTCCTCCCGTTCCCCTTCCTCCCTCTTCTTTCTCTCCTCCAGCTCCTCCTCCTCCTCCTCGCGCTCCTTCTTGATCTTCAGGGTTTTGGGGGCCACCTCCAGGTGCCTGCGTTTGAGGTTCATCTCCGCCATCACGCGCTTCTTGATAGGCGCGTCCTCCAGCCTCTCGCCGCTCAGCCTCTTCAGGCTCGTCTGAAAGCACGGCGCGTCACCACGGCAGACCGCGTTCATGCCGGCCTGGGAACCCGCCATGTTCACCCCTGCCCTGGCCCTCCGACGCTCCACTCCGCACAGCAGGTCAGCTGAATCCTTCAGTGAAAGAGCTCCTCTTCTTTTTGCCCGTTGCTTAGCAAATCTTCAATTCCGCTGGCACATGCATGTCAGTGATGATGTATGGTGATCTGATATATGCTTAGAAACAAATTCTGCAAAGGAAAACAAGATTCTCGTATTAAGTGATCTTTTTTTGTTCAGATAAACATGTCAAACAAACATTTGCAATGTAGTTGTTCTGCCAAGTAAACATAATGGTAAGCGAATATCATATATCCACTTGCAAAAATGATAATCTATAAAAAGAAAATTCAGATTTATTTACAATAACATATGGCGCGAGAAATATTAGTGAAAAATAATCACAAATCACGGATTCCTTAAGAGGAATTAGCATGTCCTGGTGCGTGATTCTGAAATTGGTGCTTAGTTAACGACAGTCATTTTACACTGAACACTTCACATTACTGAGCTGACCAGCGAATGCTATATTTCACTTGCCATAATACTAATGTATACACCTGATGGAAACTGAGATCTCAGTGAGCCAATCCAAGCCTTGCCAGATGCAATTATCGTGATAAACAGGATGGCGGTATCAACTTTATTCATGCAACTGCTTCTAGTTAAAGCTGAAAAACCTCCATCTGTTCAGTACACTTAATCTCTGAGTTATCTGTCCATACAATTCGGAATTTGACATGAAAAACACAGTCTAGCCTAATCGGTGGCCAACAGGCTCAAAGCGCGGGCTGTTGTGGAAAAACAGCCTCATGGCCCCGAGCGCAGCTGTGGACCACATCAATGGTATGTGAAGAAACTAAATAAGTCGGATGGCAGTTAAAATATAAGTAATATACATCGGAATGTCAAACTTGCATCGTTAGCTCGCATCGTAAACTACACATACACGTCCCTGCCCTGGCAAAAGACCGAATAACATTTGGCACTGAGTGTCTACGTAAAACAAAATATGAGCAAATCAGACAGAAGAGTTATTTTTTCAGAATACATTTTAAACATACAAAAATTAGGATCAACGTATACACATGAAAAATGCAAGCAGCGCTGAAGCTATTCCTATTTTAATAAAATGACAATTTATTTGACACTATCAGAATTCTCTGCTCATTTTCTGGTCAGATCATTACTTAATCCACAATTTCAGACACATTGGTGGGGTCTTCACAGATAGCAGTCAAATTGCCAGTGGCGGGTATCTAGCTACAGAATTAAAACCTCATCCTGACCGTCCTTGTTTCAAAATGTTAAGTCCCGGGCGGTCTTCATTACTGACACTTTCCAGATTAATTCCAGCGCTAAGGAATCTCATCCACCAACCCAACCGCACAAACCAGCGCTCGCTTATTCCTACCAGATGTTTCCGCCAAGCTGAAATCGCGATGAAAAAGCCAGTGTAGCGCAGCCATAAAGCCTTATTGCACCCGGCACCGTCCGTAAAACACTGCAAGCACTCGAATTCCTAACAGTTAACGTTAGCTTTCTGGTCAGGGACAACCAGCATCATCCAGCTTTCGGATATGTTGTTGATCTTGAGCTTGCCCGCAGCAAGATCTGAGTGAATAAACAAATCATACTCGTTTACTTGTGGTTCTGTTTCTAGCTATACAATAATTGTTGGTTTAGTTATTTTTCCAATTTTACGCTTGAGAGGTGCTAGTGTTGTACATATACCCCTCCTACGAGCCAAAAAACCGTCCGTTGCAGATGCTGAGTTGTCCGACCATTCTGTACCCCCACCCCCTTGATTTATACAGCAGGGAAACTCACATATTCCCCCTCAATCGCACTCCGATCCCCTCCCTCTAAAAGAGGATGCTGGCTGGTTGGTTTGCTTGTGTATTCACCGTTAGCTAGAATCACTGGGTGGCTACTACATAACATTCAGTATTTCGCGCTGCTGGTAATTAAGCGCGCTAGATTGTTACTCATGTTCACTGCGTTGAAACAACCAAGCAATATCGATGCATGGGGTCATCGTCAAAACAAAATATTTCCACCAGTCGCAGAGGACACGGAGACAGCAAAGCTGCAACCAAACGTCCCACATGCAGTCAAAGACAGGGCGCTCGTTTAAATTGTTATGCTCTGCGACCATTACGAGCATGGAAGTGCAAATGTACCCCATTAGCAAGTGTAGATAGCTGACTTTATCTATCTGGGTTGAAAGCCCCTAATCAAGATCGCTGACTACTAGCCAGCTAACTATCTACCACCTATTTGTATGCAAACATTCGTCGCAAATGACATTTTCGAACTAGGACGGTACAAATGACGAACAATGCTCACAGTTGGGATTTTTTTCGAACAAACAAATGCGTTCCTTTATGGTAGCCATGTGAACACCAACCACATTTACGCTATAAAAATAACAACTTTGCTGCAAGCTGTCTATCGCCACACACCCTCACTCCGAAACCACTAACGTTAGCTGGCTAGCGAGCTTATATGTAACTGCACACTGTTTACAAGCTTAGCCTGCCTGCTAACCGGCTTATCGTTTTTATTTTTTACAGATACTTAAGCTAGTCGGCCAAATGCTTTAAAACCAGGTGAAGTTAACTAGGTGACCCGTGAGAAGAGTCGCTCAAAAAGACAAATGATAAATGACCTTGCCTTCTCCAAGAAATCGCCTGGTCTCCTTCCGTTGGCGTCCCCTCCGCTCTGAGCCCGACCATCCACAGCGCTCAAGCATCCAGACACACCACTACGCACAGACCCGTGACGTCACGCCACAAACCACTCCAACAGTGCACGTCACGAATCCAGTCTCTCGAATTGGGCCTGTCACGGTCGGAAACGGTGCGGGGGTGTCAGTCTCGCAGTCTGGGTTCGCTCTGACCCAGCCGGCTGCAAATATGATTTGACGTGTGTGCGCTTTAATCCTGGCGCTTGTCGTGACCTCTGCTACATTTGAAGTTGACACATTTTAACAAGCCCACTAAATAACATTCTGTTCAAAATGGACTAACCAGAAAAACTACAGCTTTTGGAACACTGTTTAGTCATTGCTGAGAATATATAAACATCTCTTCATTGTTCATTTTAGTGACCATTTTTTAAATTATTTTCCTTAAGGATTGCACAAATGGTATTTTTTCTTTTTAAAAATGTCACTCATAATGTTATCATCACTATTAGGTAAACAGTCAAAAATATTTACAAAAGGCAAATTTTTATTCACTGTTTCCATAGGCCTATATCATCTTGAAGTGAAGAATTAGAAAGAAAGAACAAACATGTGCACCTTAATGAAAAGATTATTCTATGATTGCAATATAATATCTCTGGTAGTACCCCTTCCCTGTGCTGCTAACAAAAGCCAGGGCACAAAAGCCTCACATGTCCTTTGGTTAATGACTCTGTTCAAGACATGGGTTGGTGTTATCCTTTGCTTTATGACGGTTGTTTTTAGAACACCAGTCATGCTTCCCCAGATACATGAGGTTAAATGCAGAAAATAGGCATAAAGTGTGCATACTCTGATTTGAATCGCCCAAAATTATGAGGATTTCCATTCCCTCTGCCTCAGCTAGCGCACAGGTGCACAATACATAATAGAAGTTGGGTAATTACCTTGATGAGCTTCAGTGCAATGACGCAACAATAAATGATGTTGGTGAAAAAGTCTGATAGTGACAGTTTAAGTGGTGTTTGTGTTTTTAGTCTTTACGTTCCTCGTTGAATTAAATGTTGAGTCACAACGTAAGTGCCCAAAACATTATAAATCAGACTTTCTGTCTGTCTGTCTGTCTGTCTGTCTCTCTTTCTCTTTCTCTCACTCTCTGTGGGTAAGCCTGTGGTGTAGTGGCTAGGGTGCATGACTGGTACCCCTCATGTAATGTACGACTGTAATGTAATGTCTGCAACACACACACACACACACACATTGACCAAAGACCAAAGAAACAATCTCCACAATCTATATCATTCTCTCTCTTCGCCCTTCTCTTTTCTCTCCCTCTCTTTCTATGCTGTGGGATATGAGTCACTGAACACTGTGGAGTAGAGCATGCAATCTCTACTGAAAATGAAGCCTGCCTCAAAGTCACTAGCAAATTCCATAAACATCTATCTCTGCATACCTACAACTTTTAACAGATCACCAGCAAAGCTCTCCCGAATCTGCATTCAAAACACACAAAGCATCTGAATTCAGTTGTTCACCCAGATGCCTACATATTTCAGTGAGCACATTTATGGATATATAATTTATGACCGTGTGTCAGAGCCATGAGAAAAGGATCTTGTGGTTTACTTCATCAATGCCAATGTTCAGGAAGTAAATTGGCTCACTTCTGAATGATTAGTGCTATTTTTAGCACACTCAGATGAATTAATTATTGGAATACCATGGAAAGGATTGCTGAATTTTTCTTTCTTTTATGGTATAACAAGATTTGCAGAGTGCTCTCTTGAGAATTGAAAATTGAAGGTATGGCTTTTATAAATAATTTCTATATTTGCTGTAGTATAGAATGCATTCATTCAAACTATTAAGCACTAATTTTGGAGTTGAAGATATGGATTTTTGATGTAGTACCATTTTAATCATGGTGCTTGTTGACTGCAGTTTTGACTGCTCTGTAACTAATGTTGTCAATCTTCTTGTCCCTGTTTAGAATAATTCATTAGCTCTGTTAAGTTGCCCCATATCTACACCCCTGTTTTGCGGACAGAAGTAATCCAAATGACAATGCAGTTCGTTTTATTAGTCTCTTAAATGAAGTTGTAAAACTCAGTTAATCCCCCCCATAGGTATCTTCTGCCAAGCCCAATCTGATTCCCATGTCACTTTTATATTTGACACAGGAACCAGTTCAGTTGCTTTTATTTATACTTTTTTCACACCTCCATAACTTTCTTATAGTATGGTGCCTAGAACTGTACATATTACTCTAAATTTGGTCTGACTAAGGCATTGTATATCATTCATATAGCCTATTTTGATGTCTAATACTTTTTTAAAATGTATTATATTGTCCTTATGATACTGCTACAGCACAATGTCCAATTAGCATTTATAAATATCGATCAACTACCACACGCAAACCATCTTCAGATTGAACACATTCTAATCACGCTCTCCCTATACAATCATCCTCTCTTAATTGTCTATTACACAGGCATCGCGTGCGTACATGCAGGTATATTTGCTGTCATCTCTCTAAGTTTCCACTCATGTCTGTATTCTGTTATAATAGACCCAGTACTGAATTCAAGTATTCAACTATTGGTAGACTCAGATTCTCAAGTTTTCTATAATCTGCATATTGAACTATTCTGCTACTAAAATCCACAGCACAACAACTGATGTAAATAAATAAATAAAAGGGCCCAACAATGATCCTTGTTGGAGCATCATGCAGTTTTTAAAAAAAATTATTCTGCTGTGTAGCCAGTTCTGAATCCATCAATTTTGAAATAAGGCCAGCAATTCCTATTGACTTCATTTTAAAAACTGAGCCTCTTACATGGTACTTTTTTAAAAAAAAATGCTTTTGGGGAGTCAAAAGCCTGGTTCAAGTCAAAACACATTGCGGTATCCGCAAGTAAGTCTGGGAGGCGTGCTCAGCATAACCTCCCCTCTGCTAACGCCATGATGGCTGTCCCTTAAGTTGTTATTTTAAAGGCGGTATTATATTGCCTTGCTTCAGCTGGCATTTATTAACTTTTATGCAGCTGATTAATCGTGTGTTTTTATAAATGTTAGATTTTTGGCCTTCCCCCATTGTTCCATGAGTATTCTTGGATATATACCAGGCCCTGCTGCCTTTTTTGATGTCTGAAGTTTTTCTTGCACTTTCTCCATCCCTCCAACACTGGATGAACTCGAAGGCGTATTTTATAACCTCCCCTCTTATAAACAGGAGACAATGAAGGGAAGAAAAACTGGTGTAATTCAGTAACTCCCAAACAACGTTAAATGTGATTAATGTTTACGGTTTCCGCAGAGGATAGCCGGCTGAATCGAGGTCGTTTTTTTCCCCTTGAAGATTAGCTGCGGCAAAGTCAGAGCAAAAGCCGAACAGCTGACCGCAGAAATCATCGACCGTCCGTAATTAAATCACTCCGCATTATGTTGCTGAATTAATATTGCGTGTGCACCGTTGCTACGTGAGTTGTCGACTCAATAAAACGGAACCTCTAACTAACAGATATTGTACTGCATATACGTTGTGTTTGAAGCTATCCGGAGTCAAGCAACAGCTGCAAGCGAATAACATTGAAGTTAAATGAGTTTCAGTGCTAATGGGCATCTCTGTGCGGGTCTGAGCGCAGCTTCCTGTAGTGTCCCCCATCTGCGCGCGGGGCACCCAGGAGAACGTGCCTTTAAATGGAGGAGCATGATAAACGCATTACGGGAATCAGAGACCCGCTCGCAGCTCATTCTGATATAGGCTGAGTGTGGCGGAAAGGCGGAAGTCTATCTTGGTACTGAGTAGATCTCCTCTATGGCAAAAAATAAATAAATAAATAATAATAAATATGTATATATATGTTTTCATCTTTTCACAGGATTCTTTCAGTCTCTGCTGCTAAGTGATTTCGTTGATTCAATGTATTCCTGTTAATCATGGAAGGGAAAGACAGTAAGTGACAGTAAAATAACATTTTAAAAATTAGCACGGTTCTGTGGCTTAGTGATAATTGTAAGGTTAACTGGTGTAACTGAAAATTTTTACGCCTCTCAAAGCACTGGTGTGCTCCCTAATGCATTCAGGCCTTAAGCAACCTGAATTTTGCCGGAAGGATAGGACCGCCAATTAGTCTCAGTAAAGACAGGTGAACTCTAAAAGCATGTGTTTTATCCATTTATGTAATTTCAAAAAGAATGAAACACAGACACACATGCCATGCGCAGTAGAACTTCAGAGAACAGACCGCCTCAGGACCAAGGGTGGTCCAGAATTCTGTTAAAAATTATTGTGACACCAAAACAGTTTTAAAGAAGATTTAATAAATTTTGTTTATAAAATGAAATCGTTACTTAACTATTTGTGGCTTTGCTTTTCAGTGGGCTACTCCTGTTTTGCAGCTACCATTGATCAGGCAAGTAGGAAATCCTATGAACTAACATACATACCCACATCAGTATATTTCATTGAAAGCTATAGCTGACACAACTGCTAGATGGGAATATAAGAGTTAAAAAAAACAGGCTTCTCAAACCTCCAATGCAAGAGATAGACACTACCTTGCAAGACCACTGAAACAGATAGGGCTGGATAGATTACGTTAACCTCAGCATTTTACTAAGAGCCTGTCTCTCATAAATGTGACATATAGTAGATTACATGTCAAAGAGGTTATGGAGACATACCAGTAGCATCCTGCACTAAAGAGGAATGAAAGCTTGTAAATAGAGGGCCTGTTTTACATACATACTTTAACACAAAGGATTCAACGCAAAAGCCTTTGGTGTGATGCAGAAACAAGCTTTAGCGTTTTAGTTTTTTTTTGTCACTCCTTTAAGTCCCATTTACGTTTCTCAGCAAGATAGAAATTAAAGGTGATCCAGGTTTATTTGCTCTTCTCCAATGCTTGTTTTATTCAGGGTTCTTCAGAATGTGCTAAATGTAAGGTGCATGCATGAAAACGCATGCATTCACACACACAGTGCTCCACAAACACACATATGCTCACTCATGCATGCCCACAAACCACACACACTCTCAGTCATGCATGCCCACAACCCACACACACACACACATAATATGAGAGCCTGGATTCTTGGTCAGCAATGGGATCAGCTAACATAGCACAGAAGATGGCTGGTGTTGCTAAAAAGAGTCTGTAAATCCTACTGCATGACCAGCCCTCTGGATAAGACTCTAATTGGTCATGGGCACAGCTAGCTTTCCCTCCCATCTGGGGACCCAGATGTGTCCCGTCTGCGTTGTTATGGTGACGTCAGTGGGGCATCGGCTCACACCTCTCATAGGCAGAGCGGTCCACCTACATCAGACGGAAAGCTGAACCCACACCGAGCACGCTCACTGAGCCGCGCTCAGAGAGGCCTTCATGAGGAGGCCCAGTCACAGGCAGGTCTGGTGGCACTGTTTTTTTTTTTTTCCTCTGTTTTGCTCTTGTCAACATCAAACTCAGCAAAGCCTTTAATGGGAAAAAAACTCCACATGGAACTGTGTGAACTAACCCCTAAAATTCAGCATGTATGATAGTCATACATATTTTTCAGAAAAAAGACCACATCATCTAACAGCAAAAAAAAAAAAAAAAAAATGTCACCACCTCATTATTTTGATAATACTGGAACAGAGAATACAAATGCAATACAGTACCAAAAACACACCATTTAGGCCACATCTTTTAGTTTTCATATGCTAGATTTAAAAAAAAAAAAAAAAGGAAAAAGATCGGTACATTTCAAAATTATGTTTTTATTTTAAAAGAATAATTGCTCAGATCTTGACCGCTCGAAGAAACTGCCTCGGGTGAATTTTTTTCAATTGTCTCAGAGAAGTTCACAGAAAGTACAAAGCACTAAGCATGCAGCAGGACTCACAGAAAGCCAGAAAAATAAAGCTTCTCTCACACAGAGGATTTCAGTCTTCTTCAGAGCAACCCTGGTCTGGCTCCTCATCTTCAAAAGACATTTTCAGTTTGGAAAAAAAAAAACAGGCATACTGTTATAGACATGGTACCAAACGGGAAATGAGCCCAAACCCTCATTACCTCTCCCCCAGAGATGGGGAGAAACAGCACAATAACAGAGGTCTGTCATGGGAGGGTCACAGCCAAACCATGTGGGAGAGACAAAGCCTTCTTCACTACATCTGAAGAAAATCAATTACTTTCCTATTCAGAGCTGGAAAAAAAAAGACAAAGACTGTAATAGGCTGTTCATCTGCCAAGGGATTACAGATGGAAATGATCTGATAGGTCAATCTGGCACAGCATCTACTGATGCAATTAGTGATACGTTGATTATTGTGGGATGTGGCTTTTATTAACCAATTGACCAATTTAACTAAAAACATACTTTAATGGATCAGGACCAGGAGAGTTGTCCAGCACAGACCTGACTGGGTAAAACAGCACCTTATTCAAATTGAGGCCATTTTCTGTGAATAATAGCGCTAATGGCTCCCCCAAAGTGGAGGTAGTACCGTAGTCACCACTAGGAGGAGATCCACCAGACCGCTCAGCCTCAGTGCTGCTCCAGCCTTGGACTTGCTTTTACAATGCCATTTAGATAACGAACAAAAAACAAAATCCCCACTGTAAAACTCATTGCAAATTATTGAACATATCAAAGATACATTCAAACTAATGTGTCAAAAATGAATCCCCAGCTCCACACAACAGTCACGAAACAAAATATTTTTCTGAAATTGCATCTCTCCCGAGAACACTGTAAGGTTTCTCACTGCTGGTACTCCAACAGATCACACAGACATTACCAGGCATTCTTGTTCTTGTTTTATTTTTAAAATACTCTATCATCAAGCTTTTTCACCCAGTATTAAAAAAAAACACAACACATTGATATTTGTAACAGCATGTAAATTAACAAGTGAAATATAAAAAGTCTAAATGTAACACAATGGAACTGTGTTCCAGCTCTCCATGGCTTCATAAACTCCAGCATTTTCCATTACATGTAAAGTACGTAGATGAAAATAATAAGAAAAGATCCAAATGAACATTCCCCACTTAAAGCTTTCCCATAATTAATTGTGCTTTAAACTAACAGTATCTGTGAACCTAAATGAACACTTTCATGTTCAGGAACAGTGAAAGCTATCCTTTCAGTGCCGACTCCTTGACTAATAATTTAAAAATGAAAACAAGTCATGGTATGATTTAGTGGCCAGCGTTACTCTCTCAGGGTTTAACAGAGCCTTAGCCCAGCCCCTCCACTCCCTGTTTTATTACAGTGTGAAGGCAATCTCTCTCAACCCCCCCCTCCTCTTTTATAGCTGGTGTAGTGTTGCAGTGGGTGAAACAGGGGTCACCCACTTGCTGGGCGTGACCTTTTTTTTTTTACACCAGTGGTGTTGACCCTGACTCCCGTCCCTGTTGCAGGCTTGATAACCCCAACCCTGGCCCTGGATGTGCTGTGGGTTCAGATTTCACCTGGGGTGTCTGCCCCACGTCACCCCTGTACCCCTATAACATGACGGGGGGATGAAGGCGGTGACGTTAGGAGACGGGACACTGGTCAGATGACAGGGCATGCTGCAGGGTTAGAATATCAGTCTTCCCCCATGGAAGGATTATGTTACCCGGCAACCACTACTGTGGCACATGATGGGTGACATCACAATGGCGATGTCTGCCCAGACTGAGAGGCCTGACTGGACTTAACATTCACCCTTCAGTTTAATTACAAAGCTGATGGCCCTCACACACAGCTCACATTTAATTAGGCTGGCACAGGATATACTGCTGGGCCGAGCTAATAAAAAAACAAATATGGACAACCGATTAGAACAAATACAAGCAACCAATCAGACCCTGAGATTAGCAAGGCCACCTGGCTTCAGATTTTTGGTGGGGGTGGGGGGGAGCAACAGCACAAGAGAACAGTCACTGGCTGTTCCATTGCTTGGACTTTGGTGATTTAGTGAAGATGAACTGTACTACCCATAATTTAAAAAAAAAAAAAAAAAAAAAAAAAAAGAAGAGCACATAGGGGGAAATCTAAAACAGAAGCAAACAGCTATCACCACACTTCCACATGGCTAAAAACAGTATGGTAGAAAAATAAAATATTCAATATCAAAACTGGAAATGAAAAAGGCAATTGAGTTATTATGGAAAAAAAACTAAAAAGAATGAATTTATTAGATGCATTAAAAAGCCAATAACTGTGATTGTACCCTCAAGACTATACAACTTCCCACCTGAAACTTCCACTGGGACCCCTGCCAACGTAGGTGTTTTTATGAGTTGCAAAGGATTCTGGGAATTCTGTTAAAAATTCTTCCCTCAGACAGACCCCCAATCCCTGCCTACCCAGTCCAGTATTTACACCAGCAAAGTGTGCATATTTACGTTCACATTGATGTGCTCTGATCTGAAACCGTGACCCCCCCCAGCCCTCTGCCTCACTGTCAAAACTCATCAATTAAATCACTGAGACTTGAATGGCAAAACCGGGGTCCACGCTAGGTCCGTGCTCTGTGCTCCTCGATAAGACAAGAAAGCCATAGTCTGCGTGCTCTTTTTAAAATAAAAAGCTTGCATGTAATCTTTTTAATCCCCTAAAGGAAGATAAGAAATTGACAAGAACAGACATTGGTTTGGAAAAACAAAACACAACTAAATTTCATCGGTTAACAGTGCCAGTAAACATAAACGTGGTCTAAACCCATGCCAGCTTCCCTTTGCAGAAAAAAAAGATCAGTTTTTTTTGTATACACAAATGAAAATGTACAGCATAATTGGCACCAAATACCTTCAGAGATGAGACATTAGACATTTTACACTGTGTCTCTTTGTGCCTCTTTCCCTGCGTTCCATAACGCAATGGCCATCAAAAACCCACATCATTTATGGCAGGTTCTTACAATTACTGTACACGCAAACAGTAACAGTCTACATGACACAAAACATAAAATAATAATTAAAAAGGGCACATTCAGGATTTGTGATCATCCCTGGCCGAGTGAGTAGGAGGGAGATAAATTTTGGCAACCTTTTTTTCAGCAGCTAATCAGCAAAATTGTTTTTTTTTTTTACAAGTTTCTTTCTTTTTTGGAGAAGAAGAAAGCGAGAATGGTGCATGATGGGATGTCTGAGCAGTGGCGGGGTCGTTATCCATGCATTTGGAGGAAATGGCTGCAGCGAGCGAGAGGACATCAGTGCCAGACGGCGACTCTTCACACACACTCCTCTGCCGACATCAGGAGAGGGTTGATGTACTCGAAGCCCTCAAATTCTGATTGGTCTATCTTCCGGACAACATCCCTGAGGGGAGACAGCGGGACCATGTGATGAGAGAGGGGTGAGAGGAACGTGCAGACAAATCTGAGTGTGTGTGTGTGTGTGTGCGAACCTACATACTGACACGAAAACGAATGTTTTTTTATGACAGTTGGTCCAGCAAACACAGGTTTAACGCACGGTGCCAGACTACAGCAACTGCTCTCAGTGTCAACCCACAGGGCTGCTGGCCAAACCTGGCACTGTATACCAGTACATGGGGCCCAGCCACACACTGGAAAAGTGCCTTAGTATGTTTTATCCACCCGGTAGCCCTGAGAGAGCAAGGTTGTGGCAGATTTTTCTCATCTTGAGGTTTTTCCAAATGAAAAATAACCAAGTCCAAAATTTGAAATGTCAGTGAAAGTATGTGTACTTTGGCCAAAAAAGTAAATTTTCTGACTTTCACGAGAAATTAGTTTCTATATGCCATAACACATATTCCTTCATATGCCACAGATCCTATTCA
Source organism: Albula goreensis (assembly GCA_022829145.1). Taxonomy (NCBI): domain Eukaryota; kingdom Metazoa; phylum Chordata; class Actinopteri; order Albuliformes; family Albulidae; genus Albula; species Albula goreensis. The sequence goes on along the minus strand of CM040753.1, from coordinate 3,016,540 downwards.
TTATGTTTCTGAGCAAATGACTGTTAGTGTGAACTCCTACAGCAGGTCTTTCTGCTGCTGTTTTACCAGTATTTCTTTAAGTGAAAACAGGAAGTAAGCTGGGCTGGACCGGGCCTGTGACCGGTGCATGTACACATTGGTGGAATAGTGAGGTTGCCAAGGTTACTCACTCGTCATCAGGCGTGAGCTGGATGGGCTCATTGGTGAACTGAGCGTCGAAGTTGTCCAGGCCAAACTCTCCAGATATGTTGGGCTTGAAGGGAGGGACCACCTGCTTCTGCTCCATCTGAGAGCGACAACACCACAAGCATTAAAAAAAGAGAGCTGATCCAGGATCAGGGTTAACCTGTACATATCCTAACCTCATCCATTGTGAGCCAAAAAGCTACACTGAAACAGGATCAGCACTCCTGATTTGAGATGTACTGTGCAGACAGGCCCTGAGCTCATTTCAGAAAAACAGGTTTGCAGGACACTAAAATAGAAAAGGTGTACAGGGCCATGCTCAGATTCAAGTGACGCCCTCTGCAGGCTGTAGGGTGTAGGTGCATGTGCAGACAGGACGGTGACAGAGAGGAGGCGCACCATTTCCCAGTCCACACTGCGGAAGAAGTGGTGGCCTGTGATGTCAGCAAAGCCCGTCTGCGGGTGACAGCCCAGTCGTTCCTTAGGGTCCTGAGAAAAGAGGAGACAGGAGGTGACCTAACCACATCTTCATCATCATCATCAAAACCAATCACCATTCACACGATTTTCATCATCAAAGTCACCGCCAGTAAAATCTTCATCATCGCCACCATACTTATAATCCTCTGCATTAAAATAATCACCATCATCATCATCAGTCATCTTCATCTACACAATCATCACTATAACTATAATCATAATCATTAACCACCAGAATTCTCAAAATCTTCATAATCGGAATAATCTTCCTTGTTCATGTCAAACATGTCGCCATGTCTTGTGCAGCCATTATCTCCATCATGGCCACCATGTCCATTGTGACCCCCAGAGAGCCTCGCACCTTGTTGAGGAAGCCCTTGAGGACGCTGGCAGCTTTCACAGACAGGGATCTCGGGATTCGGATCTGTTTTTCCAAAATGACTGTGGGGCAAAACAGAGAGAACAGGAGTCAATGAACCAGTACTTTAGTGATGGTGCATATATATTCCCTGGTCTGGTCATTGTAAGTAAGCTTCTGCCAAATGACTACAATATAATGTCATGCTAATGCTAATGTAATGCTATTTGATGGACCAGGAGCTCTGTAACTGGGACCAGGGCCCACACCTCCATGCCTGTGGGAAAAGGTACCTTGGAAAAGATAGTCCTCCGTGTTCTGGTCGGGGTTGTCGGTGCTGCCGACGATGTCGAACGGTGACCGGCCCGCCATCATCTCGAACATGAGCACGCCCAGGGCCCACCAGTCCACGCTGAAGCCTGCACACAGATACACAAACACACAGGTACATTAGCACAGACGCATGCACGTGTGTGTACCACAGCGGAGGGTAAGGCATGCACACAAACACACTCACGGCCGCCCCTAAGCAGAGCCATATGCACACAAGTAGTGTACATGCCCAAGCAGAGAGAACAGTATGCACAAACCGTAATCCTCTCCTCTCAGGATCTCCGGGGCAATGTAATTGGGTGTTCCACAGAAGGTGCTGGTCGTGTCTCCAGGCCGCAGTCCCTCCTGTAAAGCAAAGACCTGGTCAGAAACTACAATACCCATGAGCCTTTTCAGAAGACTGAGCAAAGCACAGCTAGTGCAATTTTTACAGCTCGTGTGAATACACATTATTTGTTCTTCTTTTTAACTGGCTTTTAATAATGTCAAGCAGTTTTTCATTTTTTAATGACTTGGTACACCCAGTCAGACAATTTAAAAGTGAAGAAGTTAAAGTCTTCCTCTTATGCATTTAATGCTTTTTTTCATCTGTTCTGCACTCAGCAGTGAAGGAAGAAAAAGGCATCATGAAACCAAATGGGTAGGACCCATGATAAACTGTCAATCACCGATTTGTTTAAACCAATTAAAATCTTTTGATTTCACACCAGAACACAACGATTGGTTTAAATAAGTGAGTAACAGGTAGCATGCAGCGGCTCCACCCATTGTAGGTGTCGTGATAACTCATCCTCCCATCACCGTGTTCAGAGGGAGGCGGGTCTGAAGGCGCGCGCCCACCTTGCACATGCCGTAGTCTGTGAGCTTGATGTGGCCCTCTGAGTCCAGCAGAACGTTGTCCAGCTTCAGGTCTCTGTAGATGATGCCTTTCTCATGGAGGTAGTTCAGGGCCAAGCTGATCTCTGCAGAGTAAAACCTGGAAGAGAGGCCGGGGAATTGTCAAACCACTTCAGTTATCATGGTCACAATAACTGTTTAAGATGAAGAGAGATTAAGCTCTGTTCAGTTACGGCCCCTAGACTCTGGAACAATGTTCCTTTGGACATTTCAACAGCTCTGGCAGTTTTCTCTTGTAAGACCAAACCTAAGACATTTTTCTGGATTAGAATATATTAAATGATGAATAGCCTTTAATTCATATCCTTTTCTTGATTCCTTTTCTGCTTCTTGCACATCGTAACGGTTTTTTATTGAGACAGTTGTGTGATGACCATAGGTAAAATATACTTAGGTTTGGACAGTGACACGATGGATGCAGAAGAGTTTCTCTGGCTCCGCAAAACAATGAGCAAATGCAGCCGAGGACTGGACGAAACACATGAGAGGACAACTGCCAAGGACAGCGTCAACGACCACAACGACAAGCACCGCTGCTGCTCTCACCTGGCATGCTCCTCCGGAAGCTTCCGCTGCCGCTGCATGTGGAACATGAGGTCTCCGCCGTTCACATATTCAATGACAAAGAAGAGCCTGAGAGAGGACAGACAAACACACACGCTTTCAGTACCAAGAGTCCCCCCATGATCACCTACACTTATGAGGTCCTGAGAATCTGCTCTGAGCTCTGAGTGAAACAGGATGTGAAGGTGCGTGTGCGCGTGTATGTGTGTACTTATGGTATAGGTATACGTGTATGTATGGCTTATGCATGTACAGTTTAAGTGCATGTAAGCTTGCTTGTATCACATAGCAAGGAGATGGTTGCTTGGCAACAGCGGGGGCGGTGTGGATAACAACACTGCAATGCAATGTAGAACTGTGAGAGATTCCATTGGCCCTGACGGTAACAGGAGGAAGTTCTGCTCTTTCTGTGTTCCATTTACACAGCTGGATATTTTGCATTTACCACTCATTATATATTTTCTTACTAAACCTATTTAGGTTGGGTAGCTTGCTTGGAGTACAGTGGCTGTGCCCCATCTGGGCATGGAACCGGCAGCCTCAGAGTGGAAAGGTTATGGAGAATGGGCCACCACCTTCCACCACTCACCTGCTCTCTGTCTGGAAGCAGGAGTGCAGCCCCACCAGGAAGGGGTGATTGGACGCCTGCTCGAACACGTGCTTCTCCGTCTGGACCCAGTCTATGTCCTGCAGCCCGGCATAGGAGGGCAGGGAGGGGTGGAGGAAGGAGGGAGGTATAGGTGTCAAAGGATGGAGGAGGAGAGAAAGAAATGGGTGGAGAGAAAGAAAGGATGAACAGGGGGCAAGAGGATGGTGGCTACCCTGTTCAGCTGTGCATGCCTGCAGGTATGTGAATTTCAGTGTATCGGCTGTGTGTCTGCAGGTGTGTCAGTTTCAGTGTATCGGCTGTGTGTCTGCAGGTGCATGAGGTTCAGTGCATCGGCCATGTGGACTGTGTTTTTGTAGCAAACTGGATAAGTCTGCATTTCCTTCATACAATCATTCAGCTCTAATTTGTGATCATGGTAACGTAATTTTGGTAATTTTATTTCTGAAATGAATTCACTATAAATTATTCACTTTGTTTCTTCATCATTAATCTGTACTAATAGTAATGTCATCTTTGTCAGTTCACCTCGAAATTTAATTAATTGTAAACTATTTATTTAATTTCCTGAGGGCTGGCTAATTCACCAGAAGTTCTATTGCATTTGAGAGAGGGCTGGGAAAGTTGTGTGGGGTATGGGGGGTTTGGAGGGGTATTTTTTTAAAATGTATTTTTTTTTTTTTTTTTACTGGGACATGTGCCCCAGTAATAATATGTTTTAGCCAAGTAAATGATCATGAAAAATAACTTTCTTTCAGTTATCATAAATTGCTAGTGTGGGGATGTGAGCGCTGGAGGCCTGTGCCCCAGTAGTGCTCTAAGTCTAGCAACATCCCTGGGGAGACTCCATCATCACTTTGGCCGTCACCTCTCAGGCAGGGGGGGTGTTCGGGGGTGTTCGGGGTGGGGGGTTGGGGTGAGGGCTCCATCTCCCATGGGGGGAGGTCTCCATCCTCACCTCGTCGTCGTTGACCAGCTCCTTCTTCACCACCTTCATGGCGTAGATGCGCTCCGTGCGCTTGAGTCGCACCAGCAGCACCTTGGCGTAGCTGCCCCGGCCAATCACGCGCAGCAGGTCGAAGTCCACCAGGCCCAGGCTGGACACTGCCCGCCCACCCTCCCTGCTGTTCATGGCCTACGAGCAGGTTCACACACACACACGTACACACACACACAGACACACACACACACACACGTGCACGCACACACGCACACACACACGCGCACGCACACACACACACACACAAACTACATTACAGATACCCCATTACAGTACACTACAGTGCAGATACTTATTAACATTACATTGCAGATACCCAATCACATGACACTGCATTACAGGTACCCCATTACATTACACTAAAATACATATACCCAAATAACATTATAGCTACTCAGTAACATCGTTACAGATAAACAATAAAATGACATCATTTTACAGGCCTTTAGCAGTGTCTATTCATGCAGCTGGATATTTTACTATAGCAATCCCAGGTGAAGGACCTTGCTCAATGGTACAATGGCAGTGCCCCGCCTAGAAATCAAACCCGCAACCTCTGAATTCCAAGTCCAGCTCCCTATCCTCTCTACTGCTTAATTAACAACAACCACTATTTTCCGCCTGAACTATCAGGCAGGATTTGGACTCTTGTCCATACTGGTGACCCACCTGACACCACTTGGGGGATACCAAATTACCCAAATGTCCAAAAATATATGTCTGTTTTCAGACGTTTTCATATAACAGCCAGCCCATAGAACAATAGCTGTGGAGAAGCCTTCGTCCAGAGGCAGCTGGTTTGTTAATCTCCTTGTTTGAAATGCAAGGATCAACCCCGAGTCTGACTCAGCAGAGTGCTGTCTTTCACCCAGACACCTGCGGCCAGTCACTCAATCAGCCAGTGCAGGTTAGCAGCCTAATGAGAAGGTCACTATCAGCTCTGCTACAGGAAATCAATATAGCGGCTAAACAAGGAAGTACCTCTTCCTTCCAGAAGCTCCCATGTTACACGGAAGAGACAGACAGAGGTCAATAAACGAATGAGGGGAGATACCATTCTTCCCGATACATAGCAATAAATAAGAATAAAAAAATAAGAAGAAATCTACTTAATATCTTGTTTTGAATTAAAATGGCAGATAATTTCCTTATTGTAAGCACATTTCCCTTGATTTTTTCCCCTGCAAAATCAAGTATTTTTTTTATGTTTTACGCATACAATTTTACAGTGTAGGTGTGTATAAACGGGAAAGCATCAACAGACAGATAAACAGTAAACAGACACCATACCTCCTTCTCCTCTCCAACATGGTTTAGACTTTCACTTGATGATTTGTCCCCTACAAGAATGGAAATAAGAACATATTTTAATTCCTCAATCAAAAACAGGAAAACACAGAAATACAGCGTGTGCAAGGTTTAGCCATGTGGCTGGGCTACAGTATGCCCACAGAGACAGGCAGAAACACGGCTCCCACACCTGCAGTCATCAGAGAACAGAGGTCTGTGTACCTGGATCCAGGTGATCTGCGGAAGAAGGAACCACTGAGCCCATCCCTGGGTCCTACACACATGCGTACGCGCATGCACACGTGGAGGAAAAGGGAGGGACAGACAGACAGACAGAAAGAGAGATGGTGAGACTTACATTGCAGATGTCTGTGTATTCAAAGAGCCATTTACAGTGCAAGTCTTATTTTATAATTAAAAACGGTTCAGAATTATAGACAGTCTAGCCTGGGGCTGCACTCTGATGGGAGCATGTGAGTGCAATCCAGGTGCAATCCACCTTAACCAGCTTGGGTGTACACTGAGCACTGTCCGTCAGTCACCTGCTTGTGTGTGTGTGTGTAAACTGTAGCACTGAGCTGAGCTGAATATGGTTCTCCTCAGCACCGCAGAGCCTCCTGCCCCTCACCTGGATCAGCGCTCGGCCGCACTCCATGGTCACCAGCTTGTGGCACTTCTTGTGCACCAGCAGCTTACAGTTGATGCACTTGTAGCCCTGCCGGCCCAGGCCCCAGATCCGGTCTGAGCAGATGGCGCAGTGCGCTCGCTGAGGAGGAGGAGGCCGGGGGACAGGTGAGTCACTCCGTGACTCAGTACTCACTCACTCAACCAGTCACTCAGTAACTGACTCGTTCACTCACTCCGTCAGCATCTCACTCGCTCAGTCAAACGGTAACTCACTTGGTCTGTAACAAAATGACTCATTCAGTCACTGTTTAACTCACTCTCACTAACTCAGTAAGTAACTCGCTCACTCAGTAACAAAACAACTCACACACTCACTCAGTACCTCACACACTTCTTCACTCAGTCAGTAATTAACTCATTCAGTAACAAACCAACTAACTCACTCAGTCAGTCACAAACATAATCAGTTAATAACTATTTCAGTCAGTAAGTAACTCATTCGGTAACTGACTGACACAGTCAGGAAGTAACTCAATGACTTAGCCAGTTAGTAACAAGCTAACTGAATCACTCTATTAATGAGTAACTCACTGACTCATTCGCTCAGTCAGTCAGCTGTGTTTTGCACACTCAGCCCCCTGCAGGCTGTGGGTATAGGAGACCTCACCCTGTTGAATCTCTTGGCCTGGAACGTGTGTCCACTAGCACAGTACAACTTCCTCCAGCGCCGTGCTCCCCGACGGTAGATGGACTCTAGGGTTGAGAGAGATTTTTGGGGGTCAAATTCTGCCTCCTTGGCTCTGTCTGATCAGCAATGCCACCCCCCCTTTACCCGGTCTGTGGGTTCGGTCCTCTTTCTTCACCTCAATACTGACTAACACTGAGACTCATCATTTGCTTTGCCTCAAGGCCATTCCTTCTTTAAACCATTGAGGTTGTTTTGCACATTACAGACTGTGCTAAAGTCACTGCTCCTGCCCCTAACCTTTAACTTCCACTTCCCCAAACACACACACACACACACTCACACACACGCACAGACACACGCACAGACACACAAACAGACACACACCCACACACAAAACCTTGTGTTTTTTTTACTTCTAATCCAGATGTGGAAACATGCTGGAGGGTGCTTCCAAATAGATGACTACACCAGCAGAGCTATCCTCAGGACCTGGGACCATCTTAAGCAGAGATGCTTGGGTCGTGTGTGCAAGACCACTGTATGAGTACCGTACACAAAATGGCACACTGTTTGTCTCCAGGGAAACCGCAGAACAAGAGCTCCATGGTGATATACTCACTGTCCTCTCCCAAGCATGGCATCCCAGGTCTCTCAGGAACACAGGGGAACACTGAGGAGAGAGAGAGAGAGACACCAAGGAGTTACTCAAGTCCACCTTAAATATACTGTACCATGTGACTGAGGAAATAGAGACAGGTTATAACCCAGACCACCTTAAATCCACAGACTGAAGAGAGAGATACAGGCTGTGCAATATACATTACCATCACCAATAATATACTGCACCAGCTCACTGACGAGAGAGACAGGGACCACTAAAACAACATTAAATATGCTGGATCACCTCACTAACAGACAGGCACAGCGTGGGGGGTGGGTTATTTAGTAGAAATACCGCTAACACTTTACATCTTACATTTTTTTTTTTCATTCATTTCATATTTTACCTTAAAAATAAGGAGCCTTTGGGTGCCGTCACATTAGATGCGAGTTGAGCTTTGACCACCGGGCTACAGCAGAGCCAAACACAATCACATGAGGGAACACCCAGGGAAACGGCGTACCCAAAAATGGCTTGCCATTTCGGAGAGGGGCAGTCACTTCCTGCAGTCAGCTTAGATAAGGCTCTCAGCTCGGAACGGCTTCTGACTCCGCTGCTCTCGAAGTGAGAGAAAACCCTCAGAGGGAGTTCAACAGTCTCAACGCTGTCAGCGGGCGGGGGGTGCGGGGGGGACTGGAGGGGAGCGTTAGCCCGCTAACTCGTTAACAGAAATGGGTCATGCTGTTTTAGAGTGCAAGAGGGACGAGGGCAGCGCAGTTCTGTAGCAATGCTAATCTGGGGATAACCTACGTCAAAAATATGAGGGCTTGGATGCTGACGGGATACGATGCTTAAGTTTTGCTTTTTTTATTGGACAGAAAGACACTGGACTAATGCAACCAAAGACTGGGAAACATGCAAGGAGTCGTCATCAAATATAAACATTTCCTGAACAGTCTCCAGGTAGTCCTGCTACTGTAATGTAGATTGATATGTTATGTATTTATTAAAGACTGATTCTAGCATTATTGTGTGAGACGGAATTAGTTTTTTTTTTTCCCTTCGTCTCCTTGCTTACATTTTATCACTTGTTACGCCTTCATTGGGTTTTGATGTCTTTTTGACTGCACGTTTTCCAGGATTCAACTGCATTTCTTTGGTGTTGTACATCAATTCTTACTTAATCCCAAAATGGCTACCCTGTCCATACAGATACTGAAATAAGCAAGGGTGTTATTTAAGCAACTAGTTCAGCAAAGTCCTTCAGCACCACTCTCTCAGCCCTCTGTTAAAATCAGGAAGTAAGTTCAGCTGGAGTGGACACATTATGGATAAGGACACAGACTCTTAAAGAGAGAGGGCTTCTGAGTGGCTCACACGCTAAGATGCATGGCTGGAGAGCAGTTGTGAGCCCTGGGACGAGCACTGCAGTCCCAGCAGTGCCATGACTACAGACGGGGATCCACAGTGGCAAAGGACCAGGAAGGACACAAATAATAATTAAGAATAAAAAGCGAAAGAGAGAGAGGACACATGCAGACACTTGGAATACCTCAGAGACGCACAGAACTGTGACTCATGTCCATCGCTGACGGACGCCAGCGGTTCACGGAAGGCAAACAATAAAAATAGGAAAGCGACCGTCACGCGCCGACTAAATAGCTCATTATTTCTGTCGAGTTGCCGGGTCTTGCTCACCCAATCTGATCTCAGGAAGAGAGGCAGAGCTGAGAGACAAAGAGATGAAGCTTCGGCTTTGGCCCGTGGGCTCATGTTTCCTGTTTGGCCCCTGGAGGGGCGCTGAGTAAGAATGGCGGGGCCCCTAATGAGCGAGAGGCTCGTCACGCGAATTGGGGTCGGACTGTGTCATCAGCACATCCCTCCAGCGGGGGGGGGGGTGGGGGGGGCTTACCGTGCACGATGAGCTCTGAGTCTTTGTTCACCTCGTACAGACGGAGGGCCTCCTCTAGCTCCAGCTGAGAGGAAACAGTGCAGGGGTCCCCTAGAGAGACAACGTCACACAATCAGAGAGGGGGGAGAGAACCATTTGAAATCATCACCACAGGATGTGTTACATTCTGTGCATTACGCTCATGCAGCAGATGTAGAGCTTTCAAACACATTTATATATTTAGTCAATTTACTTCAGTGTAGACAAGCAAGTATAAGATTGTTACAGGTTACAAACATGAAACGGATGCATCACATACAGGTGTTCTAGCTGAAGTTTGGTTGGGCTCTGGTCAACAGATCAACATGAGCACATGCAAGTGCACACATACATACATATTCGGCCCCCTACACAGTAACATGCAACAATGAATGTGCAAAGATGCACACAAATGCACATGCAAACTCACACGCACACACACACGTTACCTTCCTCGTCGATCCACTTCATGGTGAACGGCTGGTCGTTCTCCATGCTGCACATGTCCCGCACTTTAACCTGCAGCCCTTCGAAGGAGATGGACGGCTCAAAGTGGTTTATCATGATGTCCCTGAAAAACACAGCATCGCGGCGTGATCGTTAGGGTGCGGGAGTCACAATTAGACGGCTGCAGGTTCGATCCCGGCAGGGCCCGGCCATTGTGACTTTAACCAAGGTACGTCATCAGAATTACTTTAGTTAATATCCAGCTGTATAAATGGACACTGCATGTTGTGTAAGTTGCTCTGGATAAAAGCGTCTGATGAATGCATGAAATGTAAGATAAGAAGTCTCAGGCTAATCGTCCACAAAACGAGAGCGAGAGCTCAGTGGCATCCGACAGCCTACTCGTAGGTGTGCACTGCGCCTGCCAGGCCCTCTCAGCGCTGGGTTAATTATGTGTTATCGACCTGTTCAGTGAATACTGAGCTGGATTTGTACAAGCTCGCGAGTGGTAAGAAGTGTGCATGATCGAACAGAGGGACGGGGACTAACAGCTTTTCTGCGGCTCATTTCAATCCATCTGATCCCCTTCAACAAATCAGTGAGGCGGACAGGTACTCAATGGCATTGATCGGGAGTAATCAGCAGATCGATAAAGGCCAGGAAAATGAACTGGCTGCTTAACTTGCCTATACAGTGAGAACACACGCACCTACATCGGTGCATTCATTTCACAAAGGGCTCGCTGCACATTAACCGTTATGGACGTCAGGTCCAGATGATTGTTCAGTTAACAGCTCTATCAGACGCTATTAACTGAGAACTCCCACAGCAACTGCATCACCTAGGGAACTGGTGTCAAACTCGGGCCCGGGAAGGCCGCTGCGTCTGCTGGTGTCTGTTGTGTCTCATTGCTTAATTGATTTATTTGAATCACCGACTGGCTAGAGACTCCATGCACCTGGTCTCCAAGGCCTAAATTTGATGCCGATTGAAAGGAAACAACAAAGCCATGCAAACACTACCGCCCTCCAGGACTGGAATTTGAAACCCCTGGCCTATGGGCTGGGAGCCCTGACTTTCACTCAAAGCTGGTGCTACTTCATAACCGATTTCCAGGGGGTGCTGTAGCCCGACCCTTCATCACCCACCTCAGTGAACTACACAGGGGCCTGTACATGAGGATCTCATCTGTGCTTTATCACAGCATGCTGGTGGTCTGAGGGATCCACCATGTTTATGAGGTTGGGCTGCAGTTCCGAAATGAGGGCATTGACCTTACTCACAATCCAGAGTTCACCACCTTCGAGTTCCTCAGAAACTGTCACTAAACTAAGTGTACAAGCTGATTTCAGTAAGAACCGCACACCTGCATCTCAGAGACTCGGGTTTCTGGTGCCGCGGCAACGATGACTTATGGAAACATGCCAACGCAGTACCTGAAACTGGCATGACTTTTTCCCCCACCGTCGCCCTTGGAGACGTACACGCATACACATCCAGGGTCGCTGGGCCCTGGATCATAGTGTGCCCCAGTAACCGTGGCGATGGTGCTGAATGGAGGGGCGAGGTGGGTAAGGGGATGTGTAACAGGGTTAGGCAGCCATTTTTTCTGCTGCCCTACTTACTTATCTATTTATTTATTTTTTTTAGCATGTCCCTCCTTTTATAAGGGCCCATGTGTATCAGCCAATCATTCAGTCAATCAGTGTTTATTTGCCATAGTGCCTTTTTACAGCTTCCCCATCACAATGTGGGGGGATGGAAGAGGAGCTGCCAGGAAACCAGACCACCAACTGGGGGGAAAAAAACCCGGAAAATCTGACTAAGAGACACTCCGGGAAAACGATGGATGGGAATATGGAGGAGAGGGGTCGGATACAGGGAAAGGGCCTGTAAGCTAATACATCCTCAGTTCAGAGCTGATGAATATAAAAGCTAACGGCGGCTGCAGTTATGGGGGGGGGGGGTTGAGCAGAAGGTCATAAAAACAACAATATCCCTAGGCGCAGCGACCCACAACCCCCACACACACACTGTGTATATCACCTTCGTTTAGGAGACCAGCACTTCCACACACCCAACTTAATTAAAGAATGGCTATAAAAATGAAGACAGGGACAGGAGAAGAAAAACATCAGCAAAACCAGACAGAGGGCTGAATGGCTTTCAAAGAGGGCTAGGGAGAGCTGCGTAAAAGGGGGGGGGCAGCGGGTCACCAGTAAAGAGAGTAAACTTCCTCTCTGTTTTCGGCTTTCATAGGCATACATTTCCCCAGCTGCTGATGGAGTTAAAGCTCTGGGAGGTGTCAGGAATCCGATCCCAGGGGGCTAATCGCTAGCAGAAACCGCACAGTGCAAACGTGCGCGGCTCTTCTCTGTATCGGTCACCACTGAGCGCGTGCAGTGTGGCGGGAAGGGGTGGGTGGGTCTGTCCTAGGGCTGGGGGGGCTCACGGTTCTGCCAGGGCTAAAACATTTTTTAAAAAAGTTATTTGTGTAGTCCTAAACCCTCAAGGACAGATTTTACACACTTCTTCAAAATTCAGCTCTCATTAGCAGAAATGTGCATTTTGATTATTTTTCGTGATTGAGTGCTCGATGGGAAATTAGCAAGTGCTGGAGTACTCCACGGGGGAAAACCATATAAATCATATAAAATTAAAGTGCTTTATCCGTGCGCTTACTACCATTCATTTCACTGTGTGTCATTAAGCGGTTTCTCTCTATAAATAATGTAGTAATTCTGTTCAAATATGCAGCACTAGCAGTGAAAGGAGAAATTACATTTCAATAAAAAAAAATGTAATAATGAAGGCGTTTCATTAGGTTTTTAAATATCTCATCTTCCACAGTCATTACCCACAAGGGTAACAGGTTTACATGTAAATGCAGGATGTTGTCAAACATCGAGCCTGCAGTTCTGTGATACGGAAGATTGGCCTGACAGACGTGGAACTGCACAGCTTTTTTTTCCCCCACCCTCGATGTTTTTACAAATGAAGCGTCTGACTATAGAAAGACTAACAGAAAACACACCCACAACCAGCATCAATGCAAACCAGTAAATGAATGCATTTATGCAATTAATGCAATTACACATAATTAAGGTGTGTAGTGTTTATTATCACTGAAGAGGATCATCTTATATAAACTTACAGGACTATAAAAATGACACGTTGCTTAAACCTGAGATTTATGCAGGCTCTGCACATTTTCAGCACTGCTCTCACGGTAGAGAAAATCTCACTCCTCGACTCACAGCCTGTCAGGAAAACAGAACGTTCATGTCATTTAAGTTTGGAAATTTCACTGCGCAGGTTGTAGGGATAGAAAACACAGCTCTGAAAAAAAAAAGGCATAATCTAACCAAACCAAAAGAAAAATCA
>CM040753.1:2743148-2998148 GCA_022829145.1 Albula goreensis | reverse complement strand
GTCATGAAATATTTATCGAGTGATGATACTATACTATGACAGTTCATTCGAAAATATGACGATACATAACCAAGCATGGTTTACTAAACAAGAAAAGCAGAAGACACTGAAAGGATGAATCATTGTCCTTGTCTGGGCATTGATGACTTGTGCATTTCAGACATAGCGGACATTTTTTTTTTTTTTTTTTTTGTTCGGCAGCGATATCAGAGATAGTTTTAGTTGATACCAAACTGAAAAGCTCCACACGCAACCGAGTGAGCGAACTGGGGTGTGAGTCAGGAACATCAGAGAACGCGTGGAGTCTGGCAGTACTGGTTTGTCGAGTTCCAGAAAAACACAACCGCAATCTTTGCACAAGGGTGCCAGTCAATGGCCAGATTTCACTTACAAATGGCTTCAATTTCAGACTACAATTACCCTTTAAAAAACACTCATCTCTACACATACCCCAAACAATGTCACCACACCTCACCACACCACACCCCTGCTCAGGCACATGTTTAGGAGTGATTTCATTCTGTCTTTAGTAATAATTTACTAATGAGATTCTCTGATAATTATACCAGGAAATACTGCAACCTTTAGCCTGGTTCTTCTGTTATACAGAACAGTAATGCCATTAATATTAACAATAATAATAACAACCACAGTACTCCTGTTGAGGTATATGTGAGTACTCTGACCTTGTCCTTGCAAACATGAATTTATGTACTCTCTGGCCAAATGTAAACACACATGAATAAGATATAACTTCACAAAGCAGAACAACACACCCCCAAACACTGGCAATTTTGTGCTTCTTCCTTTAGATAACAGTTTTAAAAATATTCCAGTCCCACAATTAATAATTCTCCCCATTTGTCAAAATCTAGATACAGTTCAAACAACAGCATGATCTATTCATATTAACTTAACCAATAACAGCATTCGTCCCGAATAGCCAGGCATGCAGCATTACTTTAGATACAAGCATGCAAACCGTATTTCAGCCCAAAGAACACACTCAAACAACTTGACAGCTATCAACTTATATTCCAGCAAACGTACATGGGAAGCAATGTTTTCATTTGAAATAAAGTTAAATGAAGTACGAGCACAAATAAGTAAACACATTGTTAAGATCTGGAGAGACTAGCCAGGAACACTTTCTGTTAGCAAAGCACGTCTTCAGTGAACGTCACTACAGTGTTTAAGGTTCTAGAGAGGTCTTCGTTTGTGTGTGTGTGTGTGTGTGTGTGTGTGTGTGTGTGTGTGTGTGTGTGTGTGTGTGTGTTATATATGTGTGCACTCTTGGCTGTCAGCAGTGGAATGTTTGTGGAAGTGTACAGAAATGGTCTGAATTTATATGCCATTTCTTTGAGCTCTCAGCACGTCAGCAGCATTTTCCCAAAACAGCATGGTGTGTGTATTCCATAAAAACATAAGAAGCGCATCTTTCATACCAGCAGTGTACTGTATACTGGAGGACGTGTAGGATGCATTGTAACTAAGTCTATTACAAATAATAATACTGTCAAATCAAACACCTCTGTGCAGTTTTGAAATTATTAATGTTAACACATGTTGCGGTAATAGGAAAATTGAATAAATATATACATATTTCAACAATAATTACGCACAAACCACAGTCCTGGAGGGAGAGATACCACGTTAATAATAACAATTTGATATATATGTTTGCTCCTTTTTCACAAAGTACAGTTTGAAGCTATCTAGAATTCTTCAAATTTAGTATATGAAGCATGTATTCATATGTATCATTACTCATGCAAAGTCACACTGAGTAGGCAATGATTTAGGACTGGTGATATGAAGAATCATTCAAAATAACAGGTAGGATTTCATACATGCTATGCCTATGTCTTTCAAACTTGGTCCACAGGGATTGATAGTTGTGACTTTTGCTACAACCACAGTTGTAACCTCTGGATTGTACCAAACTGTTAACTGTTGATTGAATACTTTGTTTTATCTAAGGGATCACTTACATTTTAAGCTTTGGTGTCATAAGTAGCTCTGCGCGCAATGTAGAGTAAGTAAATGAGATTCACATCCAAGGAATGCACTGAGCTGCATTTCCTATAGAGGAGGGATTCATTAATGCATCAAATTATAGACTGGTCGGTGTATTCAGTGGGGTTATAATTAGTTAAACAGTGAAAACCTGGCTTCAAAAATGAGTCAATTTGTTAAATAATAAGGAATTCAAAAGACAGACCTGAGCCTACACTATCTTGTATCAACTTAAAAAAAACTGCTCAAAATTAAACACGTGTTCAACAGCATTAACCGATTATAAGACCAGCCTTCACAAAAACCAACATAGTTTACACAGGGGTCGCCCACTGCTTCATGGGATGTGCTGTTTTCGAGCGCAGAATGTAGAAGTCGGTGGGGTGATTTTTCACACACTAAAGGCGTGTGGTGTGTGACACAACATGTCAGGCATCAAAAATGAGAGAGATTTCAGGATTAAAGACACAGGGCCGAGTTAAGTGAACGAATAGGAAAAAGCTGTAAGTATCGGTTTGGAAAAGTTCTTTTTCAGTTTCAAGTGTTTGTGAAACACATTAACTAAAGTTAGTCGTAACGTGTGTCATCATTTTAATTTCAACTGCTTGGTACACAAACCTTAGGAACGTCTTAGGAACGTGTGGGATGTTTTTGCTTCTATTATGCGAGTTGCTATCTTTTTTTCCTTTGAAAACGTTGTTGTTGAGAACAGAGTTACAGTATCAAGTACTTCTTAAGAGTGGCACATTTTTAGTATGTACTACCCAGGCTAATGTAATGTATCTCTATGCTACGATAGCTACTAAGTCAAAAACAGTGCTAGTCAAGGTTCTCATCTGCGGTATGATAGGCGCTGCTGCTTACTAAACCGTAACTAACATTTGCTTTTTCACATTGGCCATCAGTGCGAAGTAAACAGAAGCTGGTGTCGTTTGCTTAGCACATCGGTAACCGGCAGGTGAAGCGCTGTCCCACACTGTAAACGCAATCTAGCTGACTTGTATTATTGTTCGAGTTATTGTCCACTTACCCATTGTAATAAGCTTTCACTCGGACCTGATGAGGGTTGTCGCCGGGGTGGGACATGGTGCTGTCCCGCAATGTAGGCATCTTCCGTGCTCAGAGATCCTGAGCTAGCTAACAATGGCAAGCTGTCTTTAACGGAATCGAGGAAATTCTTCCAATTCAGGCGGCACCTCACAATGCTCGCCGTTCTGGTCTTATTCTTCAAACACCCGTGATAACAGCATTACTTAGGCTAACGAATAAAGTAGAAACCGTGAGCAGAAGCCCTTGTATTGAATTGTTAGCTTACTATTTTCCTTTTCGCCCACCAGACCAGCTACCTTCCTAAGTTTAGGGCTGGCTAGCTAGCTAGCTAACTACCAAGACACTCCCGACGAGAGGCCCCGTAAGTAGCCAATCCAACACACTGGAATGTGGCTGGGAGGAGGGTTACACTTTGAACTAATAATAACAGGTATCTTCACTTCTATGTAAATAATAATTCATGAAATGCATATGCTGTGCCACTTTTTCAGCATAGTGTATTGCTAGCTAGATGCTTCTACCGCCGATGATATTAGGTAGATCTCAAAATAAATAAAACGATGCATCTATGTCACCACTGATTTAGCAAATAAAGTACATATTATAAAGGCTAAGTGTATAGTAAAATAAACAAGTAAAACATTACATGTACAACTTTGACTTTAATATAAAATAATATTTTGGCAAAACGTGTACTTTAGTTACTATCTGTCAATTAAACATTCTGAACCACCACATTCCGCTGCAATGTCGTCATTAGGTTCTCACCAAGATTTCTGGGAACTGTAGTTTCTTGCATCATCGTGACAACTATTCGTCATAAATTGCACCACGGTTCCTTTTTGATCAAATTTTTTTTACCTAGTAGGGGAAATGCATGAAAATAATCCTAACCTTTTGGCTAAACTATTTGAAACTACGCGTGGTTACATAAACCATCATAGAGAAACCTAAGGTAACTAAGGAAAAATATTTTTTTGTTTCAGATTTGCAGAAATGAATGCATGAAGATAATATACCAAGATCTTATTCAATTTTTATTTTAACATTTTGTGTCACATAAAAAGGTATGCACAATGTGGTTGAAAGTTACTCTATGGTTTCTGTGCACAAAGTTAAAATATTCTCAATCAGACACAAGTTATTTCATGTACAGAAGGATGAAGTGTAGACATAATTGAAGAACATAAAAAAGCCACTAAATCGACATCAAATGGAAGAAATTACAGCTAAATGATTATTTTAATCCACAAGGGATCCCCTATTTACTGTTTGTGCATTACTGTATTTCTTCAAAAATATATTAGTCATTCAGCAGATGCTCTTATGTATAGTGACCGAATTACAAGTAGAACTGTAAGCTGCACAGTTAACTTTCATGGAACACAGTATGTATTATTATTAATAATAGTATGACAGTATATTAGATATATATTAATAACCATGGTATCATAGTACATTTATTATTCTTAATAATTTTTATTTATCATAGACCTAATCTGCAGCTATGGCAAAAATCCAACATTTAACAAACAAATATCACATTATGCAACCCTACTAGACAAACTGAACATCACAAAAACAGCTGATCTTGTATGTTACAGGCAGGTGTACATGTAAGTGTTTCTCAAAACTAGATTAAGACCAGATTGCAGTTTTTTCCGCTCAACTCCCAATTAATTACTGTTGATAGTGCTGTCAAATAATAAGCAGCCAATCAGCAATGAGTCCTTTTGTTACATCAGTGGATAGGAGGAAATATTTGTTTCCTTAGACACAAGTGAAACCTTTTCAGTAATTGTATTATACTTTTAACATTTTCTGGAATTTAGCAATACATGCATTTACAAGGCTTAATTGATTGACAGATTAAAAATTTTCAAATATACATCAGCCTATTTTTACCACAAATAATGCATACACAGATGAAAATGCAGAGTGAATGTAAAATAAATAATCAGTATTCATTTAGCAGCCCAAGTCAAATCCATCAGAGATAGGGGGGCACCCAAGAACCAGTTAGGAAACACTGAGATGAGTCACTGCCTGCCCCGATATACTCTCTGGCCCAGCGGCTTCCAAACTTCATCCTGGGGACCCACTGGGTAAGCGGAATTTTGCTCCAACCATCCTTAGCATCCTCTTGATTGTAACAACCCGTTAAGTAGACATTCGGCATCATGCCTGCTGAGGGATGCTCACAATTTATGGAGGACAGAACTTTCAGGCACATATCTTTTCACCTATAAGAAAAGATCAAACAAATTAAAGCTGATCCTGGGACTGACTTAGTACAATGTACAACATGCTCATAAAAAATACACAAAAATAATAATAATAAAAAAAAAACTAAATTGTAGGTATGGTTTATTTGAGGACTCATGCACTGATGACTGTATTGTTTTCCATGTGGTGGGTCTCTGTTGTTTTGTAGGGAGTTATGTATTACAGGAGGTATTGCTCTTAAGTATTTTGCTATTTTGAGCTTTATTGCATTCTGCAATGCTCTGTTGCTGAGCAACTGCCTCGGTAAAACAACTAAATCTGAGGAATGAAATGATACCTGTCTTTGCTTTCGTCTCATCTGCATCTCTTGCTGTTGCTTGTTCCTAGCCTCTTCCAAAGTTAAGCATCCTCCTGAAACCGCAAAACAAATTGTATATAAATAAAATAATGTCAACTAAGAACACCCACAATGCCACAACAAACCTTTATTTGGAAGCATCCACTGGGTGATGCTTAATTTGTTCATTTAATTCGCCTCACCTTTCTGTGTGTAAATGGCGAATAATACATTGTCTAAAAATGTTACTCTTGTTTAATGTTGTTATTCGGTGTAACATACAATGGGCATAGTAGGTACATTTAAACAATGACGATCTTTAGTAATGTTGCATTACGGCGCCGTGCGGTGGTGTTTTCCAGTACTACAACTCTCAATCACGATGTCTTTCGTCTTCAGTTAAACAAGCCTAGCGCAGGCATCGGTTTGTCACTGTACTTTACAGAAGCCGTTAAGTTCCATTACAAGTTATAATAGGTAAGATTTCGTTATTTTTTCACTTACTTACTTACTTAGTGAAGACAATGCAAGTGGCATTGTATTGGAAAATGTGCAGAATCTAATAATGTTGTTCTCTGAAGTGAGAGAATTTAGTTATGCTAACCTGTTCCTGGTTATAACTGGTTGCGCCCCTGCCCTTCCGCACTCTCATGTCTCTCGTCACACAGACCTGCGTTATGGCTGCTGCTCTAATCTCACGAGTCTTTTCCGAACCCAGCAGCCGTTTTGCACCAGCTGGTGTAGCGCCGTGACCGTAATCTTACCTACTGTGCTGGGGGCAATAGACACGTAGCCCATAGCGCGACTCAGTTTGTATTCCTCCAGAGCAACCAGCTCAGCCTCAGCCTCTGGAGAACCAAACGTGTGTTGACACATTTTCACATGTGTTCAATTAAAATTATGACTTTGCAGCTACCAAGATCCGCTTGCAACAAAAAGTAAATTAATAAATGGATAAAATTCCAAAACTGGAGGTCACAGAACTTCACAGTCCCAAATCCTAACGTTGGATGAGCGAATAAATAAATACATTTTTCAAATAAATAAAACTTACTTTGCTGAATCTCATGTCTTTTCTTGGGGTTCGGAGCAATAACTGTAAAAGGCTTGTGACTGCATTACAGGAAAAATAAGGACCATCAACATCTCTACATTGTCAACAGAGAAAAACCTTGGGTCTAGTACTTCAACAATACACAGCAAATACATTTGTTCAATTTTTAAACCATTCATAAGAAGAAAAAAATATAAACTTTCCATGGCATGGTAGGCTACAAAGCTTGTGTAGGCGTATGTTGTTTTACAAGTTCTTAGAGGGCGTTTTTTCCTTAAAGTCAAGATAGCATACATATTCTTACCTTTGGAATTCGTGTGTCGCTCTGTGTCGTGTTCTGTGCACTTGCTGAGGTTTCTGATCCGAAGATGACTCTTTAGGTCTTTCGCAGACCGCAGTGTGCTTTAGTTTTCCGTCGTGTTTGGCTCCACGGTCTTCAACAGGTGCTTTCTTGGCTTCAGAGTCGTTGCTATGGTGACACCTTGGACAGCTCGATGCCCTCTTCTTACGGGGATCCGGGTGCGTTTTCGGTTTAGTTTCCAGGGTTCTAGTTTTCGTCTCGGAAGGCCTTGTTTTCATTTGGATAGATTTGGGTTTAATAACTTTTGCGGTTGACATGGTAGCAATCAATCTGTCATTTAAATCCGGAGAATTAACGGCAAGAAGTATGGACGATAACCATGGGTCGTTAGCTCGTTAGATATAGTAATTATCCTAGATAATATGAATTGGCTGTATTTCCCCCTCCGGTTTGTTCCTTTTGTAGTATGTTTGCTATTTTTCATGTCACCAACTAAACGAATTTACCGAACATCGGTTCTTATTTCGTGAAGCCAGTTGGTGGTTTCAGGGCATAGTGGTTAATGGGGTTAAATTACACCTTGACTACGGCAATCCGATTACTGCAGTTGGAAGTTTACCTTCGCAAAGCATAATGGGTGTTGAAGTTTACATTGTTTGTGCACGTGTGTACTTTTTTATTCTGCTCAATATTACCAGGTTTATTATGGGCAAATATGAGACATGTAATATTTGAATGACTACTAATCGGCTAAATCAGATCATCTTTCCTTACCTAGAGAATTTACCATAATTCAGGTTGTATATCCCAAGACATAGGCTATCTAAGGTACAATCATATGTAGTATAACGTAATGCGATTATTTATTCCCCTATGACTCTGCTGTACCCTAAGTTGGCTACAGTTGTACATAGATACATATGACACAACAGGCACATAATAATTCTCTGCCTAGGTGGCATGATCCATAATGCGAATTCTGTCCACATATGAATAATTCTAAATAAACACCGTGTATATAGGATGTAAGTTAGCTGCTGGCCATCGATAAAAAAAGATACGAATAAGGAAAGCAAGTTTATCAGTACATAGAACTATAGTAAACATTTAATAATGTCATACCAAGATCTGTATGAGAAAATGTGCCTTCAGTGACTGCGACTGAATTCCGTTTGACGTGAGAGAGAGAGAGAGAGAGAGAGAGAGAGAGAGAGAGAGATCAAATACTGTCCTCTGAAGTGAAAGGTTTTTGTCGTCATAAAAAAACTCGAAGTGTGAGCTTGTGTAAAGTCCTCCTACACTGCAAGCGGTGCTGTGTCTGTATTTTTCATTCTCGGTGTGCCAGCATTCTGGGTTTTTTTAAATCTCCATTTTAGAGACCATTGACGCATTTGTACACGGCTGGGACGGCGAAGGGCTGAAACAGCGGCACATATTACCACTTTGAGATGGGCTGTGGCCAAAATTAAGGCCGGACAGGTAAAGAAAACGACTCGGAGAAACTTAATGCTTGTATTTGGAAAGCTGTCACGGTCTCGCACGTCCGCTCTTTTTCAAGAAAAATTATGTATGTAGGCATGTGGCAATTCCTTGTGTGACTTCCTTTTTAAAATATGTCATTTGAAAAAAAGTCATATCATATACGCTTACCAGTCAAGCCCAAGTGTTATTTTAGAGGCTAATATTAATTTTGTCGTGGAGAGTACCATGACTGTACCTTTAGCAGATGCACGTCTTACAAGGAAGTGATAGCTGAGATGTTTACACATCCGTTCTTGACACTTACACGCCCATTTAAATTTCATTAAGAGTCGAGTAATCATTGACAATAATGTGAGCAGTACTTAAAGTAATTTTGCATTACTTTATTCATTCATTTTATTAAATGCATTCAGAGAGGGTAGCTGTCAAATGTCGAATGTGGGCGTGTAACCTATTCATATATTTTTGCAACCATTCAGATTTCCTTGCCATCTGCTGAGTATCCATTTGTTAATTTTGTTTAGAAGGATATTTTCACGTTTCATAATAGCACATGTATTCGTTGCTAATGTGTTGATAATGTATTACGAAAGAATTCAATACTTAGCTGTGTCTGTGTCATGCCTAAATACAATTTACTGTATCTTACCACACATCGGGCTACTTTGCCATTCTAAGACATCGGTTATGTAATTTTGATCGAAACATGTCTTGGTGGCTAAACATCACAACAAATTAGAAGGTCTGGTTCTTCAAAACTGTTAGCTGTCATTTCGTACGAATTTAGTAAGAACCGCATTTTTCTGCAACTCCAACTTGAAACAGGCCGCTCACATTATTCCACGATTATTTGCGGTGTTTTCTCCACGACTATGTCGAATTCGGGTTCTTAGTTGAGATGTAAGCCACAGTAAAATTACCGTTGCTATTTTGTGGTCATTGCTGTTTCTTTTTTCGTCAGCTATGTCAGCTAATTTTTTTTCCTGATATCTATAGTCGGGCCGTGCATGTTCATTTGTGTCTGTGCAAATCTTAACCAGAGATCTTCCGGTTCTTCAGCGCGCTTGCTCTGTAGAATGAACGCTGTTCATTTTCCTCCCGTATTTTCACAACACATAAATAAAACAACAAAAATCAAACCAAATAAACAATAATTAAATAAAGGGATGACTGTCAACGTATTGCGAGGCGTTTAACATAAATCGAATGGTCAATGGGGTTGCCATTTTTTTTGTAATCGAGCAAAGTGAATAATTTTCAGGTATCGTAAATAGATATACTTTACATTGGTGTGACTATAATTGTGGGATAATGCGAGATTGCAATGAAATTGCCACCACATACCCACTAGAAAACCATGCGGGAAATTTTAAATACATTTAATAAATGATATTCAGCCATCCAGTCAACTCTTCATCCTGGAGTCTTGGTGTAGCTGCAGCACGGAATAGACTAATAGCTAGGCAGTCCCTAAAGCCTAATTACGGTCATAATGTGAAATTTAATTTGATATGCAGTTTTCATAATCTGAGCAAACCAAGTTAACTGGCAGAGAGTTTAATCAAGAGGGATGATCGGTATTTGCTTTTTAAGCTGCTTGCACGATTACCTTTCACATTTAACAGATGTTGTAGTCAGACTGTATGATCTTTTGTTGTAAGCAGTAAGACTTGGGTTTGGATTTAATATTTCTTAAGTACTTTTTCCACAACTGAAAATGAAAATAAACCACGTCAGGAAAAAATAGTCCTTACTTCAGACACCACTTTTTTAGAAAAATTCAGTGTGAGTAACTTTACGTAAGTATGAATTAATTCTAAATAAAGCATTTTATTTTATATGATTATTTTTATGTGACTGGAAAATGTACCTATACCCAATTATATTAAAAACTAGTTTATATATGTATATACACTCAAGATTTTTACTGATAAAAATACAAATGTATACATTCAGCATTATACAATCTTTTCAAAGGAAACAACTGTAATCATCTTTGAGGAGCTTCATGAAATTATATCAGATGAAAGACATAATTTATGAGTACTGCACTGGGTATTTTTCTAATCGATTCTTTAAATAGATACTGCATTGCAAACTCACCAATGGTGTTAAAATGCACTTGACGACGGTGACACGAATTTCCGTTTTGTCTTGTGTTTATTTGTTGGATTTGAGAAGGCTACGAACTCAACATTGATCTGCTCAGATGTAGGCTACTGAAACTAAGGTATAATCCTTACACAGGCCTACCCAGGAAATGTGTTTTTGGTAGTATTGTGAGGTATATTGGGCTGATTGCCACAGTGCTGTTGCATAGTGCCTACAAATGGAAAAATACATTCAAGCGAAAGCACAATGGACCGATTTCGAAACAAGGCTTTTATAACGAGGCCTACATATCAACGTCTTGCTTTCAGAAAACATCTTGCTTTTGCTCCCAAGAAAATCCATTAGGCCTACGTAGACAAATCCCTTTGATACATCTAAAACGGCACGTTTAATGAAAGCCATGAATTATTTATTACCAGGCTAAACTATGTGGATCTAGTGGAGTGTTAATGTGGATTCACTTGACCTCGATAATAGCAAAGTTGTTGCACTGCTAAAGATAAGAAAATGCAAATGTAAGTGTGGAAGGCGGGCCACTCCACGGTTAAACGACAGCTTTTTCATAGCTCCTGTCAACGACTACACATGTGGTGTACAGTAGCCCATAGTTCTAAAGATGTAGAGTATTGTTTGCTTTCTCTACATCTGGCGACCAACAAAAAAATCGTCCAGTCTGCTTTGTCATATCTTTCGTAAATAGGTTGAGGGGCTTTTTTTTACAGGTCTACGATTATTTATATTTGTACAACTGGAATTCTGTCCGTTTGGTGAAAATAAACCGTGACCTAAACGCACATTATACGAATCAACCCAAACGAACTGAACCGTGTAGGGAGAAGTGATCCCAGTCCGCGTTCCAGACTACGAGGTCTTTGCTGCTTGATCCTCCTGTATCTGCGTACTGTCAAATCAAACACCTTCGAGTTCACTCGGAAATGTACCGCTTCGAATGAACATGCGCCACCATGCCAAAAGCTACAAGTCATTCATTATACAGATCATGTAATGTAGAGGTGTGTTAGACCAACTGCAAATCAAAATGCAGTGCGGCAGAGCAGAATTTAATGCCAGGCACACGACTTGATGTTAATTAGAATATGTCATAGGTTTCTCTGGATCATAATCTAGGCTACATCTGGTTTTGAATACAGGGATGCCCAATTTAAAAGCTCATGCAGTCCTAACTCTCATGAGAAATAAATGCCAGGCCAATACTTAACTTGTCCATGGTGTTTGGCTGACGAGTCATGAGCAACTCATTTGGATGTAAGAAGCCAGGCTGGGTAAAGCATCTAAGTAATGGACATTAAGAACTGCATTATAAACAAGTGTACCATGTGACTTAGCTGTAGCAGAGCTGCTCACTCCATTTGGCTATCGATGAGTAGATGTCATTTTATTTGATCCTGCTCCTTAAGTACAGGGGATGTCTGAGCTGGCACAACATGGAAGGAAGGCTGAATTTGGCTAACTTACACGATTCGGCTGAAATAACCGCAGTAGACAGCAGGCGAGATGTGACAGCACAACACATCAACACAACTGTGTTGATTCAACACTGGGCGAAGGCTTGATGGAACGCTTAACACTTAGGCAGGCCTTTTGAGATGTATCATGGAGGCAATTTCCTTTTGTGAGAGTGTTTAAAAAAAAAAAACCCACAAAAACAACTTCTTGAGGTAAATGTGGAAGTCCCAGGGTGGAGACCTGAGGTGAACGTGAAGGATGGATCGCCTTGGCCTCATGCATGCGGAGCTGAGCAGAGAGGAAACAAGGCTGTCCAAGGCTTTCTCTCTGATCCTAAGAGCTGGAGCAGGGACAGGACTCAGAACAGGACAGATCCTGTGAACTGCTCAGGGCCTGAGTAGTGTTGAGGTAGATGTGAGATCTGGAATGGATGACCTTCCTTGGCTTTGAACACCTTTCATGGCAATCTCAGTGGGGGTTTGTCTTAGGAAAAGTGTTTACGTGACAGTATAGACAGTTATGCACAGCTGTGTAAATAGATTTTGTGTTTTGCGAACAATTCAGCTCTATAACTTTCCATGGGTGAGAGTGACATCTGCACTGGAATGCTTAATTGGTTCAATTACTTATGAAGCCCTTTGGGTGTAAGGTTGTGTTAAAGTGCAGAATGTAAACAGCAGTTATTATTTAGATAACGCTTACTTTATACGCATGATGTGCAAACAGAAACAGGGCTGATTTGGGCAAAATATAAAACTAATTATATAATTGTAAGAAGAGGCTGGAAAAGAAAAGAACAGTGTACGCACAGCCCTCCTTAGCACTGAGTCTGAGACGTCTGGTCTACACAGCATCCAGGCAAGGAGCTTGGGACAATGTAATAATGAATTTCCAGAATGCATGGAACCGCCAAGTTCTGAGAGCCGAAGGTTGGCACTTGGTGCGATGGCCGTTTGAATTCCTGCCTCATTTGCATAGCTAAATAGAGGAGCTCTTGAGATAAACTTCGTGTGAAGAGAAGATGGGCGGGTGGGACGAGGCATTTCGCGTGTATGGTGTAATTCAGCGGCAAGTCAGCGTTTTACTGGGGTTTCCCCTTTCTGGTGTCTGACTGAGCAGCCGTCTGTTTGGTCTTTGTTCACGGTGTCTCGTGGTGTCTTGTGACGTCATTCGTTTTAGCAGTCGCTAGATTGGAAGCCCAGTTTTATAAACTGGACCAAAGACCAGAAACTGGAGAGCATTTGCGTTCCGGTAAGAGGAAATATAGTTTGGTTACTTTTTTATGCCAGATGTAATGGAACAATTGTGCGATGACTCAACTAAATGAAAACTGTATTTTGCCATTTTAAGAATATAAAACTAATTATTTACATATTTAACATTGGACAGTTGATGATTCTAGATTTCAAAGATATTTTATGGGTTGTATTGTTTAAATATTTATATTGTGCTAAATAGCCACCTGAGTTAATGAAACACATTACATGAAATACTGGTGTCATTCGCATGATTCAGTGTGTCTGTTTGTCAGCATTTTCACTGGCAGGTGACAATGGCAAGGTCCACTCTGTGGGTGTTTCAGCTGGAAAATTAGGCCGTCCCAGAGTTGTGCAGTGCTAATGTTTATCCTTATTGACAAAATCAATGACATTTATGCAATCTTGTGTGCCCTCTCCTGATTGGTTGATATATAACCTTCATTTGCATAAAGTAGGAAGGCCGGTAACTTGCCTTGCTCATTACCAGTGTGACACATTCACAGTATTGACTCTTGTTTGAAATGAACAACTGAATATTGGTGCATATTTGACTGCTGATTTGTTTTTGCCTCAGGGACACTGGCTCTTAGCTTTATCCCTGCTTGACCTGCACCGTTGTAATCTCCACCCAGCCCCCTTCCTCCAGCCCGCTGACCTGCCCACCAAGGACAGATGGATTGTGGGAAATCTGGACAGACAGACGAACCAAGCTCGGGAGAGATGGACAGTAGGACAAACGGGGCTCCCACTGTCACCCCCTGCAGGTCGCCCTCCCCTAACCAGACCCAGGCCCTTCCCACCTCCCTCTGCAGTTCCCCCAGCAACAGACAGGCTGTCCAGGTAACAAACACCTCCATCCCACAGTCTTTACAAACTGGTGTACTGAACCAATACTCTAGCTCCTCCACTAACTGGGACACAAAACAGGGATTGTGGACTTCTGTAAATATTTTATGGCCGAGCATAAAAATAAATTAAAGCTGCCAGTTATTCTCAAGTCGTCGCATTCCACTACTACACAAGTCAACATCAGAATAGGAATGTAGGCAGTATGACCGTGGCCCTTTACCCGTCCATTTGTCAGCACAGTGCCGCTACAGGACAGTGCAGCTCAGCTAATGCAGCAGTGTCAGAGAGAAACTGCAGTTACTCAGCAGCACTTGGTTTGATTCAGATGACTTTCATGAGCAGTTTTGCCAAAAGGAAAGAGAGGCATGAAGAAGATACAGAGACATAGTGATGCATCCAAACACAAACAAACAAACAAACAAACAAATAAATAAATAAAAGCCTGGCAGGTAAGAAGATCTGAAATGTATGCAGAACGTCTGCTCTTAAACCCCTGGTCTCGGACCCACATCCACATTCACTTGTGGTGCTGCGCTCCACCATGATGTTTGCTTCCTAGCCTGTGATTCGCTGCCTAACCCTCCACTCCCCCCCCCCAGGCTGGTATTCCATGTGCTTGTGCATTGACTGGGAGGCTCTTGCTTCACTCTGCTGTCGCTCTGCTGTGTCGCTCCCCTCCTACTGCAGGTGAACCAGCAGGGGGCGCCGAGAGCACAGGGCTTGGCTGAACGCTACCTGCGCCAGGTGTACACAGCCCAGGAGCGCCGCCTTCTGCACCTGGCCGCTGCTCGGCAGGTGGGCTGGCTGTGGGGCATGGGGGCGGTGCTTAGAAACACTCAGTATGTGAGGAGGGACAGGTGTACTCAGGTATATGCAGGTGTACTCAGTGTGTAAGTGTGGAGACAGGTGTACTTAGCTTAAGCAGGTATACTTAATGTATGAAGAGTGTGTGAGTAAAGGCAGGTGTATTGAGTTTGAGTAGAGATGGGTGTTCTCTGTGTGTGAGCACAGACAGGTGTATTCAGTTTGAGGAGAGACAGGTGTTCTCTGTGTGAGTAAAAGCAGGTGTGCATTGTGGGCGATGTGGAGAGGAAGCTGAGAGAATGACAGTGGAAGTGAGCAGGCTCTACACCTGTGAAGTTTCCAAGGGGCTGCATCAAAGCACCACAGTCAAACCAACAGCAGTTCCTCTCAGCCAGACCGCACGCATGCTTGTGTTCGTTTACCACTCTGTGTTTGTTTGTGTGTGAAGGCGTGTACGTTAGAATGCCTGTGTGTATGTCTGTGTGTTTGTTTGGTTGTGCATGAGTGCAACTGAATGTGTATGAGCATGTGTTTGTGCGTGCACACCAATCTTGTATCTTAAAGTAACAAAACCACACTGCACTTTGTATGTGTGTGTGTGTGTGTGTGTGTGTGTGTTTACGCATGTATATTTGCATGCATGCTTGCACTCTTGCAGTTATGTATGTGATTATGAATGCTTGTGTGTGTGTGTGTGAGAGAGAGAGAGAGCATCACTCCTCTGTATGTTATTCTCTTAGGCCACAGGGTCAGGAAGCCGTGCACCGCTCTCCTCCCCCGCCTCTTCCTCCTCGTCCTCCTCCTCTTCGGGCAAAAAGAGTGTACCCCAGTCGCCCACTGCATCTCAGAGCTCGGTGAGTACCTTTACAGTATCACAGTAGAGAGGTGCACCGTCCTCCCCCCATTTCCTACACAAGCCTGGCAGCCCTAACCCCAGAGCCCCTCAGCTAACTCTGAGTTAGAACTGCTGAGTTCTGCCCCCCTCCCTGAGGAAAGGTATGAATAACCCCCCATGAGTGAGTGAGTGGGGGGGTCCCTTAAAGAATAATCTTTCCAGGCATTGTGTAATGGCTGTTTTGTTAGAAACCAAAAAAAATAAATGTGCTTGCTATCTGAGCCACCTCTATTTATTTGACCAGCTTAGGGTGGGCACAGCAAATGTTTTTTTTTACATGATGACGCTTCACCTCCTCCAAACCAGGAAATGGACTGGATTTGTGTGTAGCGCCTATGTTGAAAAAATTGTGTTGCATTGCATGAATAGTGCATTAGCATTGCACCCCACGAATTAATCCAATTTCCACCTCTTTTCCTATGTTAATTGATAAACTAGTTGATGTGGCTGGTTTTGCGCCATGGCACTAGAAAAAGCACATTGCGGCACTTAGCCCTGAATTATAAGTAGTGGTCTAAACCATTGTTAATGGAACAATGCGCTTGCTTTTTTTCTTACGAGGTTTTCCTCGTGCCTGGGGGTCATACCAGCCCCCTGCCCCCAGACCACAGGCCCCATGCTCTCTCTTTCTCTCTTTCTTTCTTTCTCTCTCTCTCTCGGGTTTCGCTTCGGCCCGTGCCACCCGAGCAGAGGCGATACTCAGGAAGCAGGCGGCTGTTTTGCAGTAAACACACATGTGATGCAAGCCCTCTGCGCTTTTAACGCATCCTCCAGGGCAGGAGAGGAAACATGAGTGTGTGTGTATGTGAGCGTGTTTGCATGCGTATGAGCGTGTATGTGTGCGTGCATGCGTGTGTGCATGCGTATGAGCGTGTATGTGAGCGTGTATGTGCGTGCGTATGAGCGTGTGTGTGCGTGCGTATGAGCGCGTGTGTGTGTGTGTACGTGCGTATGAGCGTGTGTGTGTGTGCGTGCGTGCGTATGTATGAGCGTGTGTGTGTGCGTGCGTGCGTATGTATGAGCGTGTGTGTGTGCGTGCATGTGTGCATGCGTATGAGCGTGTATGTGTGCGTGTGTGCGTGCATATAAGCGTGTATGTATGTGCGTGTGTGTGTATGTATTTGTTTGTGTGTGTGTGTGTATGTGTGTGCGTCTGTATTTTTCACAGGGTTTGAGCTTGTCACGCATGTGAACCGGCCTGCAGGCTGGTGTATGTCCGTCTCAGTTCTTCTGTTTCATTTTTAAGCCGCTTCATCATTACAAAGGCATGGCTGTGTACAGGGCTATCAAAGCAAAGGTGACAAACAACAACAGCAAACAGCGTGATTCGGCTGTGTGTGGGGGAAGGGAAGTGTGCAAATCAGTGATGCAGTACAGTAGAACAGTGGAAATGTACGGTACTTTTTCTCTTTTCCTGTCTCTTTGTCTTCAAACGGAATTCTCTGAAATTCTCTCATCCTTTCTGCCCTCTTTCACCCCTGTGCTGTATTCTGTCTTACTCTGTCCCCATCACCTGTTCCTCTCATCCAGCCATGCCCTCTCTTCCTTCACTCTACCCTTCCTTTCTTTGTCCCCACACCTCCCCTTTCTGTCCCTTTGCCACGTGCAGCCTCAGCCCAAATACACTGGGGAACTTTTCCATGGGGGTATGTTGTGTTGTATGTGTGAATGAGGGCCAGAGCTGCCCCCAACAAAAGAAGATTAATTACGATTTCCACGAAGGTCCTTTTCCGATTACAGTGAGAACTAAACGGTAACATGAACAAATCAAGCATGCAAAAGTTACAGCAGCCTGAAGCATGATGTTCAGGCGTTGTCGTGAGTGAGCCAATCACAGGGGACATGGTCATCACTGGACCATGCAGGGTTCTTTAACATTCCCCATGTGTCATTGCAAAATAATTTGTCTAGCAAACTTGTCATATATAAGTCACATCAGGACAAAATGCAGCGTCCGACCACAGAACCTCCTCAACCACCGTTTTTACAAAGGCGATAACGAGCGACGATGGGCTTCGCCTCTAACTATCTGTCACCATCAACGCGCTCTACGCAGAAATGTGTACTACCATCGATGTTACGAATGTGAGACGTCGCTGGTGTCGCTGGGTGTTGCTGGAAAAGTTGATATGGCAGCGTTTATGTGGTGTGTGAAAGGGGCTTGCTTCTCCTCCCCACCCAGGTAACGCTGCCCCCCTCCCCAGTGACAGTCCAGCCAGACAGCCGCCCCCAGATCACCTGTTCCGCTGGAGGAGAGATGATATCCCAGCAGGCCTTGCTCCTGGGGAGCAGCTCTTCTGCCACTAGCCAGGCTCAGATGTACCTACGAGCACAGATGGTGAGGAACTGAATCATTACAAGCCCCTCCCCCATTGCTCTTAACCACTCCCACCCTTTAGCAATGAATTAGACACAAGCTCCTCCCCCATTGCTCTTAACCACTCCCACCCTTTCAGCAATGAATTAGACACAAGCCCCTCCTCTTTCTCTTAGCCCCACCCCCACCCCATGTACAAAACTAAAGAAATGCAAGCCCCTCCCCCATTGTTCTTAACCACTCCCACCCTTTAGGCAATGAATTGACACAAGCCCCTCCTCTTTCTCTTAGCCCCACCCCCCACCCCATGTACAAAACTAAAGAAATACAAGCCCCTCCCCCATTACTCTTAACCACTCCCACCCTTTCAGCAATGAATTAGACACAAGCCCTCCTCTTTCTCTTAGCCCCACCCCCACCACCCCATGTACAAAACTAAAGAAATACAAGCCCCACCCCCTTCCCCATAATTAAATACTTTTAACCACAACCCTTTTATGCGACTAGAAATACACAGAAAACTCCTCCTCATTTTCTTCTGTTACCTTCAGTCCCCGCCTACTATTTATGAGTTCCTCCCACTTTCAGCAACTAAACAAAGTGTAGCAGTGGGGGTTCTTGACGCTGGACCTGAATATTGCAGTGTATTGGGTGTGGCAGGATCATGGGTAGTTGCGCTGGGTGCAGGTTAACATGCTTCACACAGTACTTTATACAGAAGCTTTGTCGGCGAACTGGTCAAGCAGTCACAGCCATGACATTTGACCGGACGGCTGTGAATCTTATGTGTGGGTAAAGCATAGTTTTTGTACCACTTATCATAGTGATTTGTGGGCACTATACAGTTCGCCAGTGGATTGGAAAATGGGAAAGGCACTGGGTTACTGGACCAGAAGATCGTAAGTTTTAAGCTCAGACAGGGTGCTGTTGTCTTGCCCTTTAGTTAAGTGCTTTAGGTAAGTTTCCGTTGTTACAGTTAAAACTCAATGCCAAAATATGTTAGTCAGAAAATGTTTGCTGTACAACTGCTGTATAGGCTGAATGCACCTTCTGTTTACAAAGGGATTTTCTGCCTGGCCCCTGGGACGGAGCTGGCCTTGTCGCTGCTAGCTTTTGCGGTATTGACATGTTCATTTTTTTCATCTTCTGAAAGGCTGGTGCTCACAGACTGAACCCCCAGAAACGGATGCGATTTCCCGCACCACATCAAACGGGTTATTTTTTTAGTTTCTCTCTTTCCGTGCAGCTCTGGCGTGCATTGAAACCGCCTTGATGTGTGAGTGAAGTAGTGACAGCTTTGTTGATTAAAGACACGGCTGAAGAAGTCACCGTGGAAACGCTTGCCTTTGAATCACCTGATTCACCTGTTTGCACTTATACACCTGAATTTCCTAAGTCTCGCCGTTTCTCCTCCTCCATCGCTGTTTCTCTCATTCCATCTCTCCCTCTTTTTGTCTTAATCTCTTTCTCTCTCTTTCTGTCTCTTCCAGAGTCTCTTTTTCTTTCTCTTTCTCTGTGCCTCTCTTTCACCATCTCTCTCTTTATTTCTCTCTGTCTCTCTTTTACCATCTGTCTTTCTCTCTTTCACCATCTCTCTCTCTCTCTCATGCTCTGGTTCGGTCCTGCCTTGGGTAGGCCTGTGGTTTCCTCTCTCTCATTCTGTCTCACACTCAGTGTTTCACTGCCATTCTTTCTTTTCATTCTCATTCATAGTCTTCTGCACCTCAACAATAAGATACAGCGGTATTATCAAGAATAAAGCTTCAGCAGAATTATCTGCCACTAGGGTATGAGAAATGGACTTTAATGTTTTAAATTAGGAATATAATATTTAACTAAGAAAATTAAAAAACCTTGGTGCCAAAGTACTAGGTACGAAAATGAATTTTGAAACCCCAAAAACAAGTATTTCTGTCTGAATTAAATTGAATATATATACATAATCATAATCATATAATACCTGGTCAATTTGTTTTTTGGTACTGCTTTGCTTTCTGCGGTTTTGTCATTCTTGGCCCTCACTCTTGCCTTCTCTCTCTCTCTTTCTCCTCTTCCTCCTCTGTTAATCTGACAGCTGATTCTCACTCCCTCTGGCTCGGTTGGCATGGTGCAGCCCCACCTGCCTGTTTTCTCCTCCTCCTCCTCCTCCTCTTCCTCTTCCTCCACCCCTCCCACAGGTCCACAGGTGTGGTGTGAGCTGTCTGTCAGTGCCCAGGCAGGTGTTTATGGTACCTGGGGGGCCACAGCAAAAACACCACTGCTGGACTGGGGCTTGAACCACCAACCTCTGGGAGGTCCCAGTTCTGTCAGTGTTAATTTCAAACCACACTCACTTAATTTATCTTACCTGAAGAAACGCTCATGGAACTGAAGCAGAGACTGGTAGCGCAGGTCGTTTTTTAGGCGTGACAGAGGAAATAAGGAGATGGTAAATATATTTTATGTAGTTTAACCCATGACCCCCTCCCCTCCCCCCAGGATCAAAGTCTGCTCCGGCGGCTCCCCTCGGCACAGCTGAGCATGCCCGTGAAGCCGTCCTCACAGAAGCAGAGTCTGATGCAGGTGCGCCCCAACATATCCCTGAGCGCCCCCAAACTCACCCTGCGGCCGGACGCTGTCGCAGGCAGCACGTCGCATGTAAAGGTGACCCCCCCGACGCTGGTCTCCGCCCATCGGCTGCTGACCCCCGGCCCACGTGAGTCCCACATTCTCAAACAGCCGACATCAATAAAGAAGATTCATTTAAATAAAGAGATACAGAGTTCATTAAATCAAAAAATCCATAAGGTTTCCGAGCATATGTTTATTTTAATATATATATTACGGAATGTCTGCGAGGGCGCATAGATGGAAATTAGTTAAGAGTAATTTCAGAACTGAAATCAGGAAGTAATATTTTACGCAGGGAGTTTTCGATGCTTGCAGCAGCTTGCAAGGTCCTGCAGGTGAGGCAGAGACGCTCTGGGCGTCTAAGTTCAACAGAACACTGTACATAAATAAACAGGGGTGAAAGCCTCGTTCTTTTCAGTGCTTATGCCTCAGTGCTGTAGATGAATGAAATCATATAAATGGAAGTCATTTGTGCATGTTGGTTTTGCAGGGCTGTACTCTCCAGCCCACTCGCACTCATTGATGATGCAGAAGCTTCGCATGGCGTTGAGCCATAAGAGGGTGAACTACCAGCTAATTAGCCCCAAGCCTGCAGGGGGCCCACGCCAGGTTCAGCCGGCCTCTCTGCAGGGCTGCGCACGGGAAACTCCACCCACGTCCCAGCTCTGCCCATCCAATCAGAGTCCGAAGAACCCAGAGACCCCGCCCACCGCTGCTGCAGTCCGATCCCAGCTCTGCATTTCTGCCCCGCCCCTTAGTTCTGCCGTCTCCTCCTCTTCCTCCAATCAAAGTGATGCCTCTTCACAGCGCAAGACTGCCAGTGCGTGCCCAGTAAGGACCCAGTCCTCCACCGGCCAATCACCAGTGGCCGTCCTCAATGGGCCCCAAGCTCTCGTCCAATCCCTGCCCTCAGCCACGAAAGAAACTCCACCCCCACCGCAGGTCGGCCCCCCCTGGGCCCCCCAGCCTTAGCCCCGCTCCTGCTCTCTCTAGGCCGTCCCCTTCCACAGGACCCAACGGGGCCCCCCACCCTGCTGGGTCCTCCTCCTGCCCCTCCATCCCGCCCCCACCTCCCCCCACGCGCTGCAGACCCTGTCCCTGCTGTTAGCACGGGCGTCCGCAGGGCGGGGGTGCACCGGGCGGGCGCTGTCGTTGGGAGAGACCCCAGCGGACCCACCCCCCCTACAGAAGATTGCCGAGGACCTGAAGGACCGACTGGCCACACCCCTGGAGCTCTCCATGGTAAGGTGGACACACAGTGAGGGCTGCAGGTAGACCTGCTGCAGTCATTTCTAATAGTGAAGGTTTCAGTGGAGTATGGCTTCTGAACAGTGGAAGGGTATCTCCCCCTCTCTCTCTCTCTCTCTCCCTCTCCCTCTGTCTCTCTCTCTCTCTCTTTCACTTTGCCACTCTCTCCACTCCCTCAGATTCCCTTCCCTTTGTTTCATGTTCTTGCCGTTTGTTTCATCCATTAATTCTGTTTCTCATGAGGCCCTCATTCCTCATCCTGGGCCGGGGTATTTTGGATAAGAGATGTTTGGTAAACTTTGATGAACTTTGGTAAAAAGATAAATTCAGTCCACAAACAGACATTTTAACTGTTATGTCATCAGTTTTCTATTTTAATATTTACCAAAGTTACCTGAATAACCAGTAAACCCCACCACCCCCTTTGTGGGTCTGAACTGGTTTTGGAATTTTACATAAAACAGAAAACCGGCTCCTGATCTCCCATCTTACACCTGTGACGCTGGCTCTGTTCCCCTTACCTGAGCACCGCCCCAGTAATATAGTTCAGGACCATAAATGGCCAGAAATATGATCATACATTTATAAATGTTGTTTGAAATCACAGGACAATGTGTAATAAATTGCATGTATAGTGGCACAGTTGAAAGTTGAAAAGCCTACTGTGGACACCCAGAGATGTACAAATGAAAAATGTATGAATACAAATGGATGCATGCCATATAAAACAGATATTCACAGTAATAACATAACTGTAAGCCATGGGCCTTCAGGGTCCTTCATTCTAATAAGGTTTACAGGTGTTGGCCACATATAACTTTACATTACATTAAAGGCATTTGTTAGACGCTCTTATCCAGAGCAACTTACAAGGCAAAGTGAATAAGAACGGTACAAAAAGTGCAAAGATAACCCTAGAGAGGAGTAAAGTCCCAAGTGCCAAAGGTGACTGAATAGATCAGGATTCCCCTACAGACTGTCTGAAGAGAAAGTAAACAACAGCCTAGGTTAAAAACAAATCACAGTCAAAACAAGAGCAATAAGGGTAGAGATGTTACAAAGAGCAAGGGAGGGGAGGGGAGAGGTGCAGCCTGAAGAGGTTAGTCTTCAGTCTGTGCGTGAAGGTGGCCAGTGTCTCTGCTGTTCTGAGCACGGGAAGTGGAGGTCATGAAATGGTGCCCTCTCATGACACGGACTCTCTGTTGCATGGTGGACCCCCAGCCCCAGCCAGTCTCTAAAGAGAGCCCCATCATAGAGGAGATTAAGGAGGAGAGAGAGTCTCCGCCCAGAAACAACACCCAGAATCTACCAGCTCTGCTGCCACCTGCTGGACTGGAAGGAGACTGCAGGAGCACATCCACTGACATGGACATTACAGGTATCTGTCCTTTCTTATTATTTAACAGGTAACCAGTGAGTGTTAGTACTGGGAAAACACACACAGTGAAAACCAATTTAATTGATAATACCTAGTTTCAGTAGTAGTGAGAGCGGATTGGTCTGTTTGTAGCTGCATGGTTTGAATTTGTCTCCGTAATACAAGTGATACATACAGACAGGTGGTCAGTTTAATGGATTTTTGCTGGGATCTAGATCATCCTAATTGGATATTTACCCTAAATTTGCTGTGGGAAGCAGACATCAGGTCCGGTGTGCTGAATGAACAATTTTTTACCTTTTTAATTACTGCAAGAATACCTCA
Source organism: Albula goreensis (assembly GCA_022829145.1). Taxonomy (NCBI): domain Eukaryota; kingdom Metazoa; phylum Chordata; class Actinopteri; order Albuliformes; family Albulidae; genus Albula; species Albula goreensis. The sequence goes on along the minus strand of CM040753.1, from coordinate 2,974,419 downwards.
GGTATTTCTTTCCCAGAGAACCTGTAGTAAGTTAAACACAGGGCGTGTTGAAGAAATGGGAAAGAGCTCCAGAAGTACGCAGCCGGTTATCACTGTTAAAAATCTGAGGGGTGCGACAAACACCCCATGTCACATTCCAGTGCGTCTCGTGGTGATGTTTTACTTTTGTCTTCATGCCCGCAGCTGGCCCTGACCAATCCTGTGCAGAGCTCTCCACGGGCGACACCTCCACGGTGAACAGCCCCTCCCATGACCCTCCCCTGACCGCCGGGGTACAGAGTGGGAGCGCGTCCCCGCCCGCCAGCCTTCCGGGGGGGCCTGAGAGCCAGCCCCCCCAGGCCATCATCAAGCCCCAAGTCCTCACGCACGTTATTGAGGGCTTTGTCATCCAGGAGGGGCTGGAGCCATTCCCGGTACGTCCACCAGGGGGAGCCCCAGAGCAGTCACACAGCATGGGCGGCCACACGTCTACCCTTGCCTTGCAGAGATACAACTCAGTGACCTGTAATACGTATGCTTCCTGTATATGTATATTGTTATAGATGTGACGTTGCTATCCTGCTCATGTAGTCACTCAGCAAGTGATGGAGTTTTTTTCACACTATTTCAGTAAAGTCCCATGGCACCATCTCTGCTTCTGATGCAGCCTCACATTTCTGCTTCCATGTACATTGCAGTTATGTAGCTGTTGCTTTTATCCAAAGCTTAATCCAACAGCTTAGACTAAACAGGGGCCAGTCCCCCAGGGACAGTATGGGGGTTAATGGCCTTGCTCTAGGGCCCAGCTGAAGTACTGATCTTAGTGTTGCAAGACTGGGGCTTGAACCAACAACCTTCTGTAAGAGCGCCTCTGCAAGGCAAAATGAGGATGATAGTTCTGCTGGACTGGGCCTGTAGGAAGATCCAGTAAGGTTTGACGCCTCCTCCTCCTCCTCCCAGGTGAGCCGCTCCTCTCTGATGGTGGAGCAGCAGGCCCGGCTGGCCGAGGCCCTCAGAGAGATGAGGGGGAATGGGGTCAGCACCCCGCTCCTAGACCCGGACCACCCCTGGAACTCCACGGACACTGACATGGACGACGTGGCCACGGACGGTCAGTTAACCTCGCCCTTGCACTCACACGACGTCTGTTTTTGTAGTTTATAAAGATCTCTCGTCTTTGCCTGCATCACACCGCCGCCATTATTTTTCTTCATTTGTGACTGTCTATTTCCTTCTATGACATAAAGTACTGTTCTGTTTTTCTCTCTTTCTCACTACCTCTCTCACCCGTCATTGTCTCTGTCACACACTCTCTCACTCTTGCTCCCTTTTACATCTCTCTCTCCCCCTTGTTCTCTCTCTCTTCATCCCTTTCATCTCTCTGTCACTCCATCCATTTCTTCTCTCTCTCTCACTCTCTGTGCTTGTCATCTCTCTCTCTCCCCCTTTCCTCTCTGTTTGTGTTGTGTTCTTGGTGTGTGTGATCAGTGAGAAAGTAAACGTTCCTCTCTCCCCCTCAGATGGCATGGAGGAGAGCCTGGCAGATGTGCTGCACTGTGAGTTCTGTGGAAAGAGGGGCTACGCGCACACCTTCCTCAGGTCAAACCGCTTTCTGCTCCACCACCTGTGTGCGCAGGTGAGCCCCCCAGCAGACAGGTGTCTGAACCTATGCCCAAGCTTCTGCATCTCCGCCCCTGTTTCTGTTTCATGAGCGTCTTCATCTGTAACGTCATCGTCGTCGTCTGTAACAACATGAGAAAACGGAGGGACAAAAGCTGTCCATCGATTTAGCCCATCTTAGCCCTTCACTTGAGTTATTACAAGTACAAGCTCTTCACTCGAGACATTACAATTATGCAGCTGACACATTTATCCAGACCGTCTTTTAGGTACTTAGACTAAGCTGGGGCCAATCCCCTGGGAGCAGAGTGGGGTTAAGGGCCTTGCTCAAGGGTCCAACAGCTGCACTGATCTTACTGTGGCTACACTGGGACTTCAACCATGAATCTTCCAGCACATGTGTGCAGACGGTCTCCGAGTTAGGATGGTCCGACTTACGATGGTGCGACAGCGTCACTTTCATAACAGTATTCACTAAATTACATGAGATATTCAACGTTTTATTATAAACACAGGCTTTGTATTAATAATTTAAATAAATAAATGTTGTGATATTTTCCACTTCATATGGCCTTATCGGAACATAACCCCATCATAAATCAGGGACTGTCTGCACACTCATTACCCCTGCTGTAACGGTGTACCTTCTCTCTTAGGTTCAACCTCAACGACACCAAACGCATCAGTGCGCTGAAGGCCAATCGGACGGGCCGCTGGGCCAGAGGGATGTATCGCAGACGGGGGCGTCGCCCCAGCAGGCTGGGGGGCGGATCCAGGGAGAGCTACCTCAGGCAGGTCAGTCACCCAAAACTGGGGGGGTTATATAGCATGTATATATCACTCTGGGAGGTTGTGTAGTATAATGGTTAGGGCTTGTTTTAGACACTGAGCAAGGCATTTCACCTGAATATGTTCAATAAATTTTCAGCTGAATAATGGCTGGTGTGATGAATGGATATCGTGTAAATCAGTCTGGATAGGGGTGTCTAATAAATGTTGTGTAGACTGGAGGTCTGTAGCCTCCTGTTCGTTAAGAAGGAGCGTGAGCGCAGTGGGCTGTGACGCTGTCTTTCAGGTGGCGGATTCCTACAGCGGCGATGCTCAGAGAGCGGAATGGCAGGCAGGGGAGGACCGTCCCGTTCCCATGACGACCAGACTGAGGCGGCAGGCGGCGCTGGAGCGGGAGAGGGAGCGTAGGGCGGGGGAAGCGTCCGACAGCGGGGAGAGCCCGCCCACTTCGCCGTCCAGCCCCGCCCTTTGGACAGTGGACCAAGTCTGTGCCTTCGTTTACACGCTGCCCGGTATGTCCGTGTGTGCTGTGTTTCACCCGCCAAATCAAGCCAGGCCTGTGCCTTTGCAGACGCTCTCTGTGATATGACTGTTTCAGGTCACTTTACCCGCTAAACTCATATCTCAGTGCCGGTGTATACGGTAGGCTGCGGTGCCCTGAGCGTCTCTCTGGTGTCCCCGCAGGGTGCCAGGACATCGCCGAGGAGTTTCGCTCGCAGGAGATCGATGGCCAGGCCCTGCTGCTGCTCACTGAGGAGCACCTGATGAGTACCATGAACATTCGGCTCGGCCCCGCCCTCAAAATCTGCGCACGCATTAACTCCCTCAAAGGGCCCTAGCCAAAATCTACACCCCACCCACGTCTTCAAAGAGCCCATGCCAGAATCTACACCTTACCAACGTCTTCAAAGAGCCCATGCCAGAATCTACACCCCACCAACGTCTTCAAAGAGCCCATGCCAGAATCTACACCCCACCAACGTCTTCAAAGAGCCCATGCCAGAATCTACACCCCACCAACGTCTTCAAAGAGCCCATGCCAGAATCTACACCCCACCCACGTCTTCAAAGAGCCCATGCCAGAATCTACACCCCACCAACGTCTTCAAAGAGCCCATGCCAGAATCTCACACCCCACCAACGCCTCTTCAAAGAGCCCATGCCAGAATCTACACCCCACCAACGTCTTCAAGAGCCCATGCCAGAATCTACACCCCACCAACGTCTTCAAAGAGCCCATGCCAGAATCTACACCCCACCAACGTCTTCAAAGAGCCCTAGCCAGAATCTACACCCCACCAACGTCTTCAAAGAGCCCTAGCCAGAATCTACACCCCACCAACGTCTTCAAAGAGCCCTAGCCAGAATCTACACCCCACCAACGTCTTCAAAGAGCCCTTCCAGAATCTACACCCCACCAACGTCTTCAAAGAGCCCTAGCCAGAATCTACACCCCACCAACGTCTTCAAAGAGCCCTAGCCAGAATCTACACACCACCAACGTCTTCAAAGAGCCTTAGCCAAAACCTTTGCCTGTATGAACGTCCTCAAAGAGACCTAACCAAAATCTACTTCCCTATCAACTCCCCAGGCAAAGAGAGAGAGAGTGAAACAGCACCCCCATCTTCCCGAAGTTTATCCCCGTAAAGATGCCGAGAGGGGCCTCACTCCTCCGCTCTCAGCTCGAGGTAACGCTCCAGGCTGGGAGGGCACACCTGGCCAGTGTGTTCAGGTGAAGCACCTGGAGCAGAAGCATGGGGAGGGAGCATGTCCATGCGGTGAGAAGAGAGCGTGCTCACAGAGAGAGAATGTGCCATGGGCGAGAAGGCGTGGCCACACTGTGTGGGAAAGACACTGGTCGTGTCTCAAATTGCATACTTGCATACTAGATAGTATGCATATAAAAGACGGAAGTTAATGGTCACCTGATCAACTGCGCCTCAAACTCAAGCATGCAAGTATGCATGGAATTCACAGGAAGTTCTCTTGGCGTACTTGGGAGGACCAAAAAACAAAGTATGCAATTGGAGCATACTGTTCCTTCCCAGTGGTCATTGCGTTCTCAGAACTGACAGCAAAGAAGAATTTAAAAGTTTTAAAATAAATCTATACGAACATCTGTTCACAAAGAAATATGTACTGAACAACATTTTTTCTGCAACAACAACGCAAATTAGCAGTCAGCTACGATTTCAGTTGCTGATACCATTACCGGATGTGTTTCTCACAAGGGTCAGAAGAGATATGACATGTTTGTACATGTATATTTCAAATGAACACATTTTTACCGCTCTGTGTACTTGCATACTAAATAGGACATACTAGTTAGTGTACTTGGAGGTATGTACTTACAAGTACACAAGTATGCAATCTGAGACACAGCCAGTGTTTCGTCATGGGAGAGAGGGTGTGTCCACAGAGAGGGTGTGGCCACAGAGAGCATGATCACTCTGATAGGGAGTGGACACAGGAAGAGGGTGTGTCTTCAGAGGGTGTGTCCACAGAGAGAGGGTGTGTCCACATACCGTCCTCTCCAGTCCATGGATTTGTCTCCCACATGGTAAAAACAGTCGGGACTTTCACACACGTGCAGCACAAACACACAGCAGTGTTTACCACGCCTTAAATCGCTGCTCCAAGCACTGTACGTCCGTCCCGCCAAGCCGTTACCTCAGATTTCAGAGCATCAGAGCGTCACGGAATGAAGTACGTCATGCACAAAACTTGAGCTGCCCTGCGCACACAATTAATGACTTCTTTGACTTCAGAAAGTGCCATGTAATGTACTTCTTTGGTTATGAACCTGAATTCTGCAAATACAAAGCAAATATATGGGCAGCTAACATGTTTCTTTGGCACTTCTAGGTCCTGTTTTTTACATTGACACCATTTTGAAAGTATGTCTCAAAATATGAAAATAATGAGTGAATTACGCGGTGCATCAGCGTTCAATTACAGTGGAGCCATTTTGTGCACTTAAAAGACAAAATTCAATGTTTTTTTGTGTTGGCCTTACAGGAAAAAAGCTCTTTACAGTCACTGAGTTATAAACTATTGTATATTTACAGAAGAAAATCTGAAAAAAGAGGGTTTTTACACTGTTCAAGGTGTATTTATGAAGACAAATAATACATGGTTTGTAATAAATATTAGTTGTTGTAGCTTGTGCCATGCACCTCACAAGGGTGATTTTGGGGTCACCATGGAACCCCAAGGCTCCTTGTGTTCATGTTTTTGGGTTTTCTAATCTACGCCTTTGCACACTGGCCAGTTTTCTTGTATGTCTGTGTTGTACCAGAAAATATTTTTCAACGCCCTGCACATCTCTTTGCAGATATTATTTTTTCTATAATACACACGTGTGTGTGTGTTTGTGTGTGTGTGTATAAACCAAGACATTGTTTTTGTGTGTGTAGAAGTAGATACAGAGGTGAAGGATTTATAACCTTTAATATATTCTTTTTAATGAGGTTCAGCAAAAGATTACTATTTAAAAAAATAGCATTTTATATTGACTGCTTGCTTAGGATGTTTAACAATCAAGAATATAATAAGTGAATAAAATGTTATGTTTTTCATGTAAATTCACAATATCCAGTATGATAATTAATTCATTGTGACATCATGTGCTGTAGCCATGGTTACAGGCAGAAGCAGTCATACAGAGCCAGGTTAGACAATACTAGCCCCAGCTCTTTACGGCCTGGTTCCACCTGGATCCAGTTCCACCTGCTTGCAGGTCTGTGGTTTCCAAGAGGTATCAGACCCCATTTTTGTCTTGATTCTGCACAAGACTTAACAAAACCAATCATATTCAGTGTTTACAGTGTGGATGGCTCTGTAGTGACCCCAGAGCATACTGTGTGTGACAGAAACAGCTTTGTTGTGCCAAACAGTAGTAAAAAGGGAGGGAAAATCAATATGACACAAAGACAATGCCAAAGACAAAAAAAAAAAAAACTCTCAACCGAAAAAAAGAACAGGGTTATGGCATCTTGTGTTTAATTTAAATAACAGATACTAGTCATTGGGTGTCACTATGCAACCAAAATCCACACAAAGCAAATGTGGCGCAAGTCAACATGTTGCTCATTTGTCCTCTCTCCAGATTGGGCCTTCTTCATGTTTTACTGATGTTTCTGTGAGGTTCCAGTTCAGCTTCTCCTGTCACAGCAGTCACTGCGTCAGTCAAATGCTGTAATAAAACCCTCAATACCTTGAGGCCGATCTACTGTTCAATGAGAGAAAGACACTATGAGTAGTGGGTCTGTTTTGTGCGTATGTGTGCCTGTGAGTGTGTGCAATTGAGTATGTGTTCTGTTTTCCTGCATAGAAATAGCCAACAATAGAATATTTCAATAAATTTCTCTGTTGTTCTGCTAAAACCAGGTATTGCCCCAGCTACAGGAAACTAAAATGTTCATGAATCAAAACGTAAAAGGATTCAAAAACCGCGCTGAACATTTGAGGGGAGCATGATAAACATCACCATTTTAAATGTTACTTCACGATCGTGCTTCGTGGGAAGGAAAGTGTGTCTCCCCACCCCCGGCTCTTACTTTTCAATCAGTAAATTTAATATTGAGTGCAATTACGATCCAGTCACGAGCAAGAGTAGATTGTTCATTGTACTGTACGCTTCGTGTCAAGGAGGAGCGGTCAACCGATTGCATAACTCCAGCGCTCATCGGCTTAAACGAGAAGAAAACACTTCCTATGGAAAGCGTAGGGCTCTCGCGTGACACACTGATGTTTCCCTCGAGGTCTTGAAGAGCATATGGGTAAACATTAAAACTACGGATACTGCATTACACAGCAGAACAATAGACATACCTAAAACTGAGTAAACGAAAATAAACTACTTATTGATACAGTATCATCCATCTGCTCAATCGTTTGTCTTCTGGCATGTTTTTTTCCTTCCGCATCAGTGAATTTTTCTTGCCTTTCTTTGTACTTTTTTTTTTTTTTAACCGTGTATACTTCACAATTTCTAACCTTTTTACTCATGAATATTACAAAACTATTTTCCGTTAACACCGTGCGATTTCAGTTGCACACAATTGTTCTATTTGGTTTGATTTTATCTTGTCGGAAATAAACACACACACATATCACTAAATGTTTATTGTTATAAATAGAATGAAATGCCAGGTATTTTAAATCAGGTACACGCCATGCTGAGCGTTGCGTAAGTCGTTAAATTTTAATAATGCTCACAACAGGAAGCCACTGAAATGATTTGCCATGGCAATTTGTGTCTCACGCAAACTCCACTTCAACCACTAGATGGCAGTGACATTTAAAAAATGGCTTCCATAAAAACTAGTCGGCAGAGGTGGACTTATAAAATTCTAAATTTAACAGCATATGAAGGGGATAAATTAAGAATAGAGAGATTTTATAACAGATGAATAGTGTAGAAACAATGATATGTGCTTCAAAGTTATCTTAAGATGATGCACATAAAAACAAAGAAAAACAAATAATGGGTAAACCCGTGTAGAGTAATAACATTTGCATTATATGTAAATAAAAAATAAATTACCCTTTTTGTATTAACAGAATATCGATTTGGTATAGTTTAAAAAAATGGTTGATTCACAAACATCAGTGGTATGGAAATGCAAAATCGAGAAAAGAATTCCTGAATATTTAACATTTTTTCTCCACTCATTCCCATTGGCAGAAAGTTTTTGGGGGTTTTTCTTGTCCGGGGTTGGGTATAAAAGCCGTGTTATTTTCATCACAAGCAGAAGGCAACAATTTTCGGACTTGCACGGGATGCATGAAGTGGAATAATTGCAGCGTGCCACTGCTGTTTGATGTCCCTGATTTGGATTGACCCCTGAAGGACACCAACTTTATCTAACATTAATAAAAATATTTGGTTTACATATTTCCCCTGTGTTTTTCTTTTGGAACTTCTGGTTGTATTTTCCAATATTTTTTTTAAACACGTCCATAAAGATTCGCAACCTTTCAGTTTTTTTTTTTTTTTTTTTTTCTCACGTTTACCGTTCACCGCGCTCGTGCTCCGCTGCGCCATGTCGCAGGTCTGCCTGCAGTTCAGCGGCTTCATGATGAGCTGCCTCGGCTGGGTCGGGATAATTATCGCGACTGCCACCAACGACTGGGTTATCACTTGCAAGTATGGCATGAGCACCTGCAGGAAGATGGATGAACTGGGCGCCAGAGGCTTATGGGCCGACTGCGTGGTATCTACGGCGCTGTACCACTGCAAAGCCTTGAACCAGATCCTCAATTTGCCGGGTGAGATTTCTATCCAACGTTCTAGAAGCCACTGTGTCCTCCTATGTCTTTCTCGGGGAACACACGAAAGAAAAACTATTACTTTTTTGATATTTATTTATTGAAAATACTTATTTATTTTCATTACAATAAGGAAACACCAATAACTCATGATATTAACTGGGAGAAAGTTAGTTCATTACAAACCACGAGTCCAACTAAATGATTAACAACACCTTATTCTAACAGTTAATGCATTTTAGGTTAAAAATGAAGTGTGGACATTCAAGTAGAGCATGTGCAAATGAAAAAAAGGGGGGAAACGGTGAAATGAGTGTGATGAAAAAAATGAAATGAGCAGAATGAAAAACTGAAATGAACGTGACTTCAGATGTTGTGCTTGCACCTTTGCAAACTATACGTGTGCATTCAGACAAGTAGTTTGGTATTCATGTCAGCCTATAGTTTAGAAATATAACAGTCGTTTTAATTAACCCATTTGTTTTCATATGAACGTTAAATAATTAATCAGAACACCATCACATTATTTGATAATACATGCACTTGGTTAAATTAAAAAAAAAAATGTTCACAGCTTACATCCAGACGTCTCGCGCGCTGATGATCACGGCTTCCATCATCGGGCTTCCCGCCATGGCGCTCGTGCTGCTGGCCATGCCCTGCATCAACCTGGCGAACGACCACGAGAGCGCCAAGCACCGGCGCTCCGTTACAGGAGGCGTGCTGATTCTGCTTATGGGTGAGTCCTGACTCCAGCTTTCTGATGCAGATTAATGAAAACCATCAAACGACTTGCATTTCACATGCTTGTAAGTTTATTTTATAATTATTTGAATTATTTTCCTAACTCGGGGTGAACTGTAGCATTGAGGCAGTTTATTATGACAAGCATATTGTTACCCTTCAAGTCAAAGCAACCTACAGAAAGAGCATTTATTCAGCAACATCCAGGAGTTACAAAACATGCTTCAACAAACAACAATTAATGGTTTTAATTAGTGCCTTTAAAGAGAGGATTATTTTTTAACACAATATTTGGTCATCCACTTGCATTACATCATCTTTCATTTCACTTTGAGGTAATAATGCATAAAAATAATATATTTAAAAAGTTTGAGACAGAGAGGAAGGGTGGGTCAGGAGGGACCCCCCCCCCACCCTTCTGGTCACCATGCCAACTGTCTTCCTCCCTGGAGGTCTTCTCTCATCACTGCCCCACCTTCAGCACTGACCTGGGGGCAGTGAACTTCAGGTTCACCCCATCCCAAACCACTTTTTCATCACTGCCCCACCTTCTGCACTGACCTAGGGTCAGTGACCTGTGGGGTCACCCGGCCCCAAAGCCGGTCACAGGCTTCCTATATCCTGCCTCACTAACCGAGCAGCTTGCTGGGCCTTCTCAGAGAGTGAGTTTAAAACGGCAAGTTCAAAACTCAGCCTCGGTTTCTGTCTATGAGGAGAGAACCATTTACTATAGGCAGGATCAGCTTATGATGACAGTGCTGTAGTGTTTTAAATACATTATTATTTATTGTTATGTAATGTCGTTGTTTTAATATCTGCTGTGCTTCTCTTGGCCAGGTCTGCCTTACTTGTAAGAGAGGCTCTGTATCACAATGAGACCTTCCTGGTTAGATAAATGTTAAATGAATGAAATTGATGTTAAAACCTCTTTAAAACTGTCTTTTAATATTACATTCTCAAGTCACTGAAGGCTGACTGGGTTTGGGAGTGACAAACCATCTTTCAGAACTGTCCTCCCACAATGAAAGGGCCGCACAGGCAATGGGCATGATGGGAAAGACAGTCATCTTAGGAATCACTGGTTTTAATTTTTAGTTGTTCCTGTACAAACAGTGTGCTGGTGAAAGCTAATGTCACTTGGGAAACCATTTTATGAGGAAATCAGAAAATACAATTTAATTGATATTTGATTGGTGATGCCTGTTTTTGTGTGCCATATGGTTCTGGGATTGTTCTTGTATTGATCGATCATGCCTGTTTATCATGCGATTGTCAATGATTATTCTGTTTTTGTGTCCATTTGGTTCTGGGATTGATTGATTAGTGATGCCTGATTATTCCTGTGCTGAATTGGTTGTTGGTGCTATTGATTGACTGGTGATGCCTGATTGTTCTTTTGGTTCTGGGATTGATTGGTAATGCCTGATTATCCTGTGGTTTGTTGATTAATTAATCTGTGTTTCTATGCCCCCCTCCCCAGCCCTCTGCGGGATCGTGTCGACCGTGTGGTTCCCCATCGGAGCCCACAGCGAGCAAGGCCTCATGTCCTTCGGGTTCTCGCTGTATGCCGGCTGGGTGGGCTCCGCCTTCTGCCTCTTGGGGGGCTCCATGATCAGCTGTTGCTCGGTGAACGCCCCACCCAGTACACGGAGAACCGCTTCTACTACTCCAAGCAGGGTGGGGCCAACCTCGGCCCCGCCTCCTCCTCCTCCACCAACCACGCCAAAAGCGCTCACGTCTGAGATGGGGAGCCCCAGAAGGGTCAGGTGACCTCATCCCCCGACACCCCCCCCCCCAGGGGAAAATAACCCCCATTGGTCAGCCGCCTGTGGCACAGTGGATTGTCTTTGTACCTTTGAGCGTTATGCAGAGTGAAGCGAAATACAGAGACTGCAGCCCCATAACCCCTCTGCCCCCCCTTTCCCATCCTGTGCGGAAGATCATTTTAATCACATCAGACTCCTGCCTGGGGGGGCTCACATTGGCAAGGACTCACCCCCCTCCCAACCACCACCACACCACTACCAAAACTGACGTTGTATAACCAGCCAAGCTATGGCTTCACACTGAACTGGTGTCTATGTGGACTGGAGTGCGCTTTTACAAGGAAAAAATACTCCTGAAGAAAAAAACACCTCCTGAATGTTACATTTTAAAACAAATGTATTTTTTTGTAAAAAAAAAAAAAAACAAAATATCTCTTTTTCATGAATTTACTGTGGTGTATTAAAACCAGAGGCCTTATTCCTGAACAGCATCCTAAACACTCGTCCTGTCTCGACTCTCATCACAGGACAGTGAGTGGGGAAATCCTGAGTGTTGTCCTGAAGCGAGACAGGATTTCAGAGCTGGGATGTTCCCGTGGTGAGGCCTCTGCCATGTCTGTGAGCAAATGCGTTTATTAATGTGAATGTTGAATGTGGAGCGTGCCGATTAAGTTCCTCTAACATACTTTTCTGTGCCTCCAGTGTGGAGCATGACTGTACTCCCTTGAGCAGAGATTTTAAACTCAGGCTTCAGAAAGTAAAAGTACCTCTACGTTCGTGTTCCATCCGCGCACTAAACCGGCTGACTCAAATTAGCACGCCTTTTAGCTCAGGTGAGGGGAGCTGATTGGTTAAGTCACTGGCTTTAGAGCCAATGAATGATGGTGCTTTTACTTTCTGAAGCTGGAATTATCCATCTCTGCAGCTCTGGTAACCTGGTCACTTTGTCACTAAACCTATGGCCTTTTCAGAGTCTTCTAGTGTCTTTATTTGTAAAAAGTGACTGGCCATAAGGGTGGCTAATTCTTCTAACCATCAGGGGCGAAATGTTAATTTTCGAAAATCTGAAGCATTTGGTGAATAACTGATACTGCTGGTGCGCAGCCAACGCAGATATTGGCAGTGTGCTAGTTTGCCATGGAGAAAGGGAGGGTGTGTCCCGAAAATGTATCCTTTTTTCCTCCACTGGCACCCCATCTTCTCCTCCAGAGTCCCAGGATATGGTCCAGTACTTAAATTCCGTTTCCTCGTCTCCTTCTCACATCCACTCGTCTCCTTTTTTCCCCCGGAAACTTATCTATGTGTCCTCCCTCCAGGCCTCAGGTGTTCCAGAAAATAGGAGACAAGCTTCGCCTCCTCCACTGGCCTCCTCCTTTCCTCCAAATGAAGGATACATCGATGATGTATCCTACCACGGAAGTCTTTTCACATTTCTGGGTGACATCATTGTGCTCAGGACCAGTCAGATTAAAAGACCATCCCACTGAATGTTTTGATTGGCTTAGGTATCCATGGAATCACTCAAAGTTACACGGCTTCATCAACGGCCGAGGTTGACTTTGATGACGGGCTAATTGGATTAGACGTTCCAATTTTCGTTTCATCTTCTCCTTTCCTCCTCTCGTCCACTCATTTCCTCCCTCCTTTCCTCCAATTCTCGGGCAGGAGATGAGTGGAGGAGACGAGGAGATGAGAAAAAGTTTGGGAAGTGCACTCCCAGTATTAGAAAGAGGAAGGAGACCAAGTGACACTGGGGGGAAGGAGGACACATAGTCTGAGTGTTTGGGCGCACCCTGGGAGGGTCTGTCTACTGACAAATGACAACGTAATGATGCAGGTCATAAGAAAATTAATGTATGATGTCATCTAGTGAATTTTATTGCAGCCAGTTGCTAATTTCATTGGGAAAAAGTTGGAAACAATGACTCTGGTTCCACAGCTCTTTCACCAGAGCACATAAGAGACAGTCAGCCACAGCTGTCTTTTCTTCAACCTTTCTGAAATGTACATTTTAGGTCAGCTTTGGTTATTTATTGCAATATATTTGGTCAGTTATATCCAGTATGTTGTTTCTTTTAATCTTTTATTAAAATTATTTTTTTCTCACAAACATACAATGTCAATTTTTTTGAAATTCCAGGATACTGAGTATGTGTATGTGTGTGTGTGTGTGTGTGGTGTCTGTGTCAGTATCCACACAATTACGAGGACTTCCCCTCTGAAGATTTCAGGTCTTGGTGGCAGTCAGCATAATTAGATTGGGAATGAATAAATATGATAAACATGTCCTTCACCCGTTCTCTCTCTCTCGTGTTCCCCCTGGAGTGACCGTATAACGCAATTAATAAAGGAATCCAGCCCTTAAACGTATCAGACCTAAACTAATTACAGTGACTAATCTGGGTTATTGATGTTAGAGAGTGTGTGTAATCGTTGGTCTCTTACATTTAATGCGCACCGTGTCCCTCAGCAAACTCAACCTGAGTTTTTCAAACTTGTTACTCGTTGAAAGTGCTTGTGGAACTTTATGGCAAATCCGTCACATTATGACTTTTAAAAGAATCACTGTTATTGGGAGTCAGGAATTAAGTATTTTCTGAGGCACAGTTTAAGTATCAACAGTAATACTCTAGTTATGACTTAGGAAATTGTCAGTGGACCACACTTGAATTATTATTTCTTCCCAAATGTTAAAAGATTGCTTTCCATGTTCCAACAGCAAATATTGCTCCCATGTGGAATAACTGCTTTCAAACATTTAAACATTTTCTTTGCTTGCTGTGCCAACCGCAACCACGGAGCAGAAGGAACAGAATGTTTTGCTGATAGGAAAATGACAGCACTATTTAGATTATCATTAGCGTTGGAAAGCACACACATGGGATGACGGAAAGATACGTTTTTGTCCCTTTTTCATTACACAACATGTTTTTTCAATTAATTTCTGTGTACAGTCCCGTCCAGTGTGGTACCAGAAAGTGTCTTACCTACTGCTTTGGAAAAGGTTCAGTATAGAAACTGTTGTTTGAGGGAGTCCGTAAATGACTATTCAAACTATGTATTCAAACTATGTAGGATATAGCAAATGAAATAACTTCAGGATGAGTCAAAAGGGCATCATGCCATTCACCACCACGACTGCTCTGACAGAGACAGGAACACCCACAAGCCCCACATGATGCAGTTATGCGATCCTTGGAAGGTCATTGGTTCACGTCCCAGTAGAGGCAGTGCTGTGAGTGGTGCATTACCCAGCCGTTTGTCCACAAACAGCAACACCGAAGCAATTAGCCAGTTAATGAGGGAATCCTGCACACACCCATGAGAAGTCCTGCTTTCTTACCTGTAAAGGTAGGGGTGGCCACACTTATCTGCTGGGGGCAGGTGTAGTTCCAAAGGAGGAAGAACACACCTGACTCCTCTAATTCAATCAGCAGATTGGTTAATTACATCAGGTGTGACAATCAGCTGATTGGTTAATTACAGAAGGTGTGACAGTCAGCTGATTGGTTAATTACATCAGCTGTGACAATCAGCTGATTGGTTAATTACATCAGGTGTGACAATCAGCGGATTGGTTAATTACAGAAGGTGTGACAGTCAGCTGATTGGTTAATTACATCAGGTTTGACAGTCTGCTGATTGGTAAATTACATCAGGTGTGACAATCAGCTGATTGGTTAATTACATCAGGTGTGACAGTCTGCTGATTGGTTAATTACATCAGGTGTGACAATCAGCTGTGGATAAACTTGGCTGCCCTTTGTGCTGAAGGATTAGTATTTAATCCTCTAATGGGGAGACAGGAGTGTTTTGTTTGAAAGGAAGCATGGAACCGTATATTATTTAACAGAGATTTGATTTCGCTGCATACTCAAGTTGTTAGCCTCCATTTTCTTTCTGCTAACATGATGCATGCCTCTGTAATACATTTCAATTAACAGCAGAAGTTGAATTGGAATATGTGGCAGACAGACAAGTGAGGTAATGCTAAGATTGTGTATGACCTCACCTTTGATGAAGCTGTCATCTCTTTGGTAAGTACCATTGGGAGTGTGGTTATGTATACTGTGATGTGACTAACACAAATTGAACTCTGCTGCTACCTTCAAGTCATCAATGGCTGGCAGAAAAGTTGTAAACCGTGACATGGTTTTTTTTTTTTTTTTTTTTACCCCAAAATATTTGCTAACAGAAATCAAGAGCTTTGACAAAGAGTTTGGTCACCAAAGTCTGTACAATGGCAGTCTGTGCCACCCTTACACCAGTGAGCAAATCACATCAAATTAATAACCGTATGTCAATTCTGTGAAAATGTTTTATGGCTTGTGACAAATCTTAAAGATGCACCAAGTAAAAGCAGATATCCTGTAATCAGAAAACCGAAAATATTAAAACAGGAAGTGGAGGGACTGTTTTGAATCCTGAAACAGCGATTGCATCCTTCCTGCCCTACAGCAGAGAGTAGCAGGTGTTTTCTGTTAAGTGTTTTTACGTTGTTATTCACCTTTATGGTACATAACTGTGAAAAACCACACACTGACACACCGGAAAGAAGAGATCGGGGCTGGTGATTGCTTTTAGTAAAATATACACATTTTGTGAAATATTTATTTCAAGTGTCATGATATATTGTCATCAAATAATGTTAAAGTAAGAGTCACACTATATGTATAATAACATATCTGCAATAAATAACTTTCATTGTTGCATGAAGGCAGCTTCAACATGTCTTTATACGGTGTACCACAGGGGCAAGAAAACCACACAGGAAAAAAAAACCCAGCAAATCAGCATACAGCAAATTCATACCAGAACTGCAAAAATATACAGCACAAACATATCAGATTCACAGGGGAAGCCAAACTCAACTTTTCCCAAACGAAAGACAAAATAAACCATGATGGTACGAAATATTTTTTTCTCCTGTTTTTTTGGAGTGGAGCAGAATATATATTTATATATTTTTTTTTTTTCCACAGAAACCAAATTAACAAATAGTAGCTGACTTTCAGAGCGATAGTGGCAACATTTGTTTTCATTTCCATTAAAAGATCTGTAATAAAATAGGTTTGTATGCTTACACAAGTTTGTTTTTCTGTCCTACTTAATTTCCTGTCTGTTATCTAAATCTGGGTTCTATGTATTGTAAAAGGAAAAAGTCTGTTTTCAACAGAGGTTTGTACCGTGTTTCTGGAAACCATTCATAAAAATAAACATTCTACGTCTTACAGAGTGCATGGACAGGTGGTGAGGAGAAGGGGTTTTTTTTTTTTTTTTAAATCTCTGTCCATTGGCTCTGCCCCAGAGTCCATCCACTGTAGTGATAGTGGTCAACCTGGCAATTCAAAGACCACCAATTCTAGAATTATGGAATGGGTTCTAGCACTACTAAATGGCGTTTGAAATGATTAGGTTTTATTTCTGTTTGTGATTGTTACATCCACCTTAGTCTTACCGAATGGAATCTAATGGATGCTTTAATTAGGTAATTGTAGAAAAAATAATGAAAAATTATTTGAAACTTTGGCTTGCTTCTTGTAAACAGATGGACTCCATAAAAGAATGATAATGATGTGAGCGGCTGTCGAGACCAGCAATTTGCTCCATTCTGATAGAATTTGTTTGTCATATCCTCTTGTCACCACCTCACATTCAACTTGTACAGGGTCTGTGTCTGAACCGAACCTTTGCTTCCATAAAACAATGGGAAAATCGTGACCTCACATATGACATCATAAAGCAAGGCCTTCTGTAAGAGTGTGCATGCTGTAGCCTGAATTGTGACAAAATAAACAGCATTATTTAGAATGCTGTTTATGCTGTTTAGGATGTTGTCAACTTAAGTATGACATCATACAACTGGGCCTTCTGTAAAAGAATGAGTACGCTGTAAACTTGAAGTTCTCATTCCAATTTAGTTAATGATACACACTTTTCCTTGGCCAAGTCAGCCTGGCTAATAGCTGTTCATTTGTTTTAACCATTTTCAGTTCAGTCTTCAACAAGCAATGTTGTTGTGGTTTCTTAAATTCACATGAAAAATGACTGACATGCACTGAGATAAAAGATGTAATATTCCAGCTACCGCACTGACCTTGATATATGAGCCTCAGCAAAAGGGTGCTACTTTGAACAGGATGGAATTTATATGAAGAGAAACTCGGCATACGGTAGATGAGTGAATTTAGTGCACTTGAAAGATAAGGCCTCTCTTTGCCAGACAGGACACAGATGCCTCCAAAGGCCAGGGTTAATTCTGGGGTCTTATCTGGCGTTGCTATTGGACGCTGCTAGCCTTGTGAGATGCAGAACAGTACCAGAACTGGTACCAGAGACTCAGCCTACAGCTACAATTGCATTATAGAGAGGATCTGAATCAAAACACTACACCGCAGAAGAAAGTTTTCACATAATGGAGCAGCCATCTCCATCCTTCACCCTTAATCTCTCTCAAACTTTATTTCTGAGAGGCATGTCTAATCCCACTGTGGGGAAAAATAGACACCGATGAATATGAACAAAATAACTGCAGTGTTACCCAGAGGTGTAGATTACGCAGAGTTTATCAAACTCTTTTCATGGATGTCACATTATAAAATGCACAAAACAAAACCAGTGTGTGTATATCAACAGAATGAGAAGTCACATAGCCACAGAACAAAGAACAGCAATGGTTATTTTAACTGTCGGTTCCTACACCACAAAAGTAAACTTTTTTTCTGTTATACTGCATTGAATTCTCAAAGACCCATTTCATTTGCCCTCCCACTCAGTCGCTGTCAGTGAGAGTTCAAAGCAATAAAAGTACAAAGAGAGATTTGTTGTATTTCAACGGAAGGTCAAGTCGCAACATGGAGTCCTATTGCTACTTTTGCCAAACTCTGTATAATTCAAGGCTCTGGTCGCTACCTATGTGCCAATGCAAAACACAGTGACTGTTGAGCTGTAGATGAGGCGGGGACAAAGCAGTGAGGGACACACCCAAAAGTGTGGGAAAAAAACACCAAACGGACACAACTCTGTGACGAAGAGGAGGAAAAACACCATAAACATTCAGTTCTGAAATGACAACCCCCCCCCCCCCGCCATGGGTAAAAAATGCCCCCCATGAGTGAAAAACACCAGACAGACACACCACACATATAGCCACACCCACAGATGAAGGCACTATTGCAAGCAAAGTCCAGTTACTATTTGTTTCTGCCCCCTACAGGTGGGAGGTACAAAATGCAGGGTGAGGTCACTGAGGGTGAATTTCTTGATCTTAAAACCTTCCCTTTCCCCTTGCCTCTATGCGGAATAACACTTGTTATGAATTATGAAGTGGAGAGCCACTCAGAATGAAGCAATTAGCAGCTAGGACTTATAAAACGAGACCCAAGACACTCAAAAACACGTATGCAGTAGTCAAAGGAGCAACCACCGAAAGGCTGTGTTTTTATAACCAGTGTGCAGGCGCTCTGCATTTTGACAATGATCTTGGGAAGCACTTGGTTTGGAGCCTGCAAGTTTGCTGGTTTGCCCTGAAGGGGTTATTGAAGTACCAGACTAACATCCCAACTCCTCAGTCATGCATGACGGCTTCAGTTGCCAAACGCCCTTAAATATGGTGGTTTTTCTGCCTGAACACAAATTGAAGAGCTGATGGTTAGTGAAGGGTCTAGGACCTTAGAGCACAATGCACCACAAGTGTCTGAAGACCATGACAAGAACAGGAAGCCGATTGCATGGCCTTGATCTGACTTCAAAGGCACCCCAAGGAGGTCATGTGGGAACATTGTGTGGTCATAGTGATGTAATAACCCCTGGTCCTGATTCTAGAGAGCTACGGGGTCTGCTGACTTCTCTTTTCTCATCACAATCAACAACTATTTGAGACCCGAGAAACCAGGCGAGATGAATTAACTGTGTAATGAATTGCTTTAATTAATCAATTAAGGGTTGAGTAACAGCGAACCCCTGCAGACCCTCTGTCTCTCCAGGACTAGGACAGGAAACCATTCGTGTGTGTGCATGGCACGTCCAACTGAACACTTTCCCTGGATCTCACTGTCAAATATGTAGCATGCTCTTCCAGATATTCATAAAAAGCTAAATCGTAATGGTGGTGATTTTAACTGCAAGGAAGCGGGCAGATGGGTTTCGGAGAGACCAGCCTTTGGTGCTTGTTACCTGTGAAATCTACCTCTAAATCACACATTATGATTGTTTTGGCTTACAAGACGTTCAGATTTGACCGTATTCTGTGATTTGGTGAGGAAACACACAGCCTATAATCAGCTGCCTGCATGGAAAACAGCTTCTGACAGCACACAGTAAAAGGTATAAAAGACACATTTCAGATGACCATGACTTTGGTCAGTTGAACGGTTAAAATGTGTGAACGCGACTGAACGTTTAGCATGTGGACGGAATTTTTTAAAGGGCTATCCATGAATCCATGAATCTGAAACTGAGCTTCTCTCAGAAATCCAAAGCCACCAACAGAGAGAGAGAACAGGAAGCATTAAAAATTACTTCCTGTTCACTTCCTGATGTAACAGGAAATGGTTTTAGTGCAGGAAGCATTCTGTAAGGCTGTGCCGTTTGTTTCAATGTGTAAATGACTGTGTCCAACAGCTGGGGCAGGGAGGGATTTTTATATCAGTTTTTCTTTTTTTTTTTTTTTTAAATAAATATTTATATTGGACACTCTAGCCCACAATGGTGGTCTTCCAACTCACGCCTCTATAAATATGGATTTTCCCCCAAACGAGAACATAACCAAATCAATGATAAAGCCACCTAAAACAAATCAAATGAAATCTACAAAAGATGAATAAATAAATTAGACATAAGGAAACCCAAGAGAAGGACGAAGATGAACGGAAAGGTAACATTCTATTCCAAGGTGCCTTGGCTTAAAAACATTCGTTCCAAAGTGTCACTCTGGTGAGTAGTCCATCTCGTCGTCCGCGATCAGGGCCTCGAAGCCCTTGTTGGATTTGCTTTTGCTCTTGGGCCGCCGGCCCTGGGAGGCGGTTCTGCTGTCGTCGGGCTCGCTGGGGGCGGGCGGCTGCTGGTACTGGTATCCCTGTTGGTACCCCCGTTCCTCCGGCGCGTTCCAACCCTGGTAGCTGCTGCCGTCGTCCTGCGGGTACAGGTCTTCGTCCATGGCAAAGCTGTCGTCCACGCCGGCGTCGTAGCGCTGGTAAGTGCTGGCGTGCGCCTCCTCCTCCCGCGCTGTGATCTCCAGCGTGCTGTTCCACATGCCGTAGCCGAAGTAGATAAGCAGGCCTGCGGGTGGAGAACACACACATTCATATATCCACACACACACGCACACACGCACATAAACCCACACATACACAGACAGACGGACAGACATGCATGCACACACAGAGAAAATCGACCTCATTGACAGACCCATTACGAGAGACAGGCGATACAGCAACACTCACCCACGAAACACCAGACGGCGAAGCGCAGCCAGGTGATGCTGGAGAGCTTGAGCATGAGGTAAATGTTGACCAGCATGGCGGAGGCGGGCACAAAGGGCACACACGGTGCCATGTAGGGCAGCTTTTTGGGGTTCTCGGGCTGCTGGAGGATGACGAAGACCAGGGCGGCCATCAGCACCACCAGGAGCACCAGCAGCAGCACGGCCCACCAGCTGCTGCGCGAGATGTGCTCCGACCCGAAGATGACAAAGGAGCAGAAGAGGAAGATGATGACGAACAGCAGCATGACGCAGGTGGTGACTGTGCGGCCCGTGGCCGGCGTGGGCCGGTCCATCTTGCTGGGCAGGCCCAGCCGGATCCGCAGGGTGTAGTACCGCGGCCCCAGCAGCTTCTTCAGCTTCATCACGTAGATGCTCTCCGACTCGTCGGCCTCGATGCCCGAGCCCATCTCCACCGTGCCGTAGTTTGGGTGATCGGCCGCGTAGGCCGTCTTGTTGGGCTTCCCGATGAGCATCTCGTTGTCGCCGAGCGACGGCAGGTTCTTGGCGCCGCAGGTGTTGGTGGGCGGGCCCCCGTACTCCTCCCCCTCGCTGGTTGGGGAACACGCCTCCTTCTCGCACTCCGCCAGCACGCCCTCCTTCTTCTTCTCCTCGGACAGGAAGTTGACGAAGCCGTGGATGTCGCTCTCGGGCTGGTAGCGCAGGAGCAGGACGCAGACAGACACCAGGGTGTAGGCCAGCAGGGTGCCGATGGACATCATCTCGATCAGATCCCTCAGGCTGACCAGCAGGGCCAGCAGGGATGCCAGGAAACCTGACACCACGCAGGCCACCGCTGGGGTCTCTGTGTACGGGCTCACATGGGCCAGGAACCTGGGAGAGGCACACACAGGGGAACGCATGTATATACATACACATACACATACACATGCACACCTATTTACAAACATGGCCATATGTACACTGTGCATACACATACACACATGCACACACACACACACATACATACAAACATGCGCACGCACACAAGCACGCATGCACACACAAACACTCACACACACATGCATACACATACATGCACAAACACACACATACACACAGAGGGCACCAGTATATCCCAGCATCCTCTCTGTTTCTCCTTGTGAAGGTGAGGGACAGTGGCCCAGTGGGGTCATGGGCTCACCTGAAGAGCAGGCCGTCGCCGGACATGGCGTAGATGACCCGGGGCATGGGGAAGAGCGAGCCCAGCAGGCTGACCGTCAGCCCCGCGATGGAGCCGATCGCCACGATGTACTTGGCCGCCTGGAACCCATGCACCGCGAACATCTCCATCAGGGGTGCGTCTCCGTCGATGTCGTTATACGGCACCATCAGGGTCAGGATCACGCTCACCTGCAAGGAATGACGGTCAATGATCAACAGTCACTCTCGTAAACATTGCATGCCCCTCCGATTCTCTTCTGAAACTCCCCTGAAACGGCCCCTCAAACCTCGGCCTTGTTCTTACTTTCAGTCCCAATCCGCTTCCACGTTTGAATCTTTACATTTTTTTCTGCATTTTCTGTGGCCGTGACCCAATAAAATAATGTTTCTTTGAGGCTGAGCGCACGTCAAATGCCAATCAAAACAAACTGCAGCTTTATCAGCTTTGAGTGCTTTCTGTTTCATGAGAGACGTACTTCCATACATACGGCAATGCATTTATTTGTCACTAAGCCGCCGCGGTCGTTGTTTTCATTGGCTGCACTTTAAAAATATTCTGCATCTGTGCAAACACTATTCCAGACGCTTTTGTTCTTGCGAAACTCGCCAGCCGATCTGGGCTCAATGTACAAGTCAGCGAGCTAGCTAGGACACTAGAACTATTCTCACTGGACCAGAAAGTAAATAACATCAAGTCGGAGAGTTAGCGAAGAAAAATGTATGTATTTTGCTGGATATAAAAGAGCTTTTATGTAGGCAATTTTCCGTGACTTTTCAAGAACAGCGGGAAGTCTGACCACTTCCCTTGCCGTGTCCGTTACTTTCCAGGATGAAAATGTTTCAGGGACCGGGGGGAACCCTGAATTATTAATCCCCCAGTTTCATTAATAAATAACGTGTTTTTATTATTTTGGTTTTAACCTCCAGATGACATTCATATTTTCATGTATATGTTTTACTGTTCTTTGAGAAATGGATAACATCTATATTTCAAGGAGTAACAGCCCAAATGCTTTGCTAAATGCCCTAAGGTGACCTGGCTTCAATGCTGCAGTTTTTCAAAAGCACACAGCAGCCTGCAGTGCGAGAATTGATGCATGAAGCCCGCATTTCTGACTTTTTTTTCCAAATGTCTTAAGGAATTGGCTTTTCTTTTAGCACTTCAAGACAGAATAGATGCCAAGCCCAGAATAAGCAGACAGAGTTCCCTTTCTGATTTTTTGGGATGAGATTAAACTTGAAGTCTGAGAAACGCAGGTCACAGGGCGATGCCGATACCCACAATGCATTTCTCTATGACTCAGAATTTCAAGCAGAAGGCCAGTTAGTGCTGGCTATGAATTTGTGGTAGAGAGAGGAGGTCGAACCAAAGGGTCATGGCACAGACAACACTGACACTTCCAGGGCTCTGCGAGCGTGGGTGAAGTTTTAATGTTTTTGTTAACATGTTAGTGAGCTTCAAATAAATTTGTGGTATGGTCAAGCTAGGAAAGGAGCTGTACTTGTTCTGCTATGTAGGGAGATGATCAAACCAGAAGTTATCACAGAGACAAGGCTGAAACATTCAAATCTTTGTGTGTGTGTGTGTGTGTGTATGTGTATGTGTGTGTGTGAGAGAGAGACAGAGAGAGAGAGAGATTTTTTAATTTGGGTTGAAAGAAAATGTATGAAAGCTTGAATTCAATTTCAAAGGAAGTCTGTGCAATAAGAAAAATGCTTAAAAAATCCTTTGAAACTCAGTACACACAAATAACTGCTCTCTCTGGGGATGAATCCTTCTCTGAACCTGAATCCCACAGAAATGGAGCAGATTGGGATGAAGAGAGTACAACTGAAAAACTGAAAAGTGTTACCTCAACATTAGCACAATGCTAACTCTTTCCAAGTTTGTCTGGAGATTTTTAGCCAGTAAAGGCAATTATCTTTTTTCTTAAACCCACCATAAAGCATTCAGATATAATTTTGTTTCCGGTTCTTGATGATGATGATGATTTAGATGATGATAATTACAATAATGAGGCCAGACTTGAAATCTAGAGGTTGCAGGTTCAACTCCCAGGTTAGACATTGCCAATGTGCCCTTGTTAAAGGTACCTCACCTAAACTGCCTGAATATCCACCTGTCTAAGTGGATAGCATGTATAAAGACAAGACATGTAAGTCATCCTGGAAAAACAGCCTAAGATGTAATTGGGTTTGGCAGGAGCAGTGGCTTATGGGTACTCACTGAGACGTAGGCGGTGAGGCAGGTCACCAGGGAGGCGGTGATGGCGTAGGGTATGGAGGTGTTGGGGCTCTTGGCCTCCTCGCCCGTGGTGGCGATGATGTCAAACCCGATGAAGGCGTAGAAGCAGGTGGCAGCCCCCTGCATGACCTACAAAAACAAAAGTCACAAAAATATTAATAACCGGTTGCTACGGTTACATCACTTAAGGTGCAATTTTAAGAATTCAGAACATGGCTCGTGTATTATTGTTTAATGGAATAGATGCATATGAACAGAGTATTTCAGAGTAAAAAAAACACCTTCTACAGCACAACAGTTCATAAGGCCTCGAAACCGATCTAAATATGTTAACACATACAGAGCAAGCACCGATTAAATATGTAAAAGTTGCTCAGTAATATGAGTGAGCAAAACAATCTTATTATGAAGCAGGAAAAAAATACCCCCGAATTCCAAAATGCACTGAATTTCGTGGGTTCCTTTTTGTTGCTGAAGCCACACAAGAGCCAGAATCAGCAATACATTCATCCAAACAACACAGAGTACAGTGTACTTACAGTACAGACACCTAATTATTCAATTACAGCCCAGACACTTCACAATTCGATTAAAGTCCTTTTCTTTGTAATTTTATTACAGCTCAAATCTAATAAAACCAAGACATTCTTCAAAACACACAAGTGAAGGTGTTTTTACTTTGAGGGATGAGAGGGGAAAAAACTCTTGGCAGTTGAATGTAACATATCTTAGGGTGACATTTCCTTGAGAGATTTCCCTGCCCGAAGGGAATATCAGACAGGGGACAAAGTGTGGGTGCAGTTTCTGTAACAGAGAGGCCCACAATACCACTATGCAATCCCAAATTTTTTGGAGGAAAACTACAGATACCAAAAAGGACCAAAAAACACACAACATACAGCTCTACAGGCCTACTCCTTTATGATTACCCTGAAGAAATGGAAGTGGAGAGTGATGACAACTGAGTTCACAGAACTAGCTGGAAAAGTAAAAAAACGCTCTCATTTGCTCAGAAACTTTACAAAAGCAAAACAGCTACATCTCATATTTCATTTTTGCAAGCGCATATACCACAGCATGTGTGAAATAAGTTGAGGAGGAGGACAGAAAGTTGGCAAAGTATTCATATTTTCAATGACGTCATTGTTTGGACTTGGATCATTGTACAGGTATTAAACTGTAGGATATGATATATAGCTGAAAAGTCAATATGAATCAAGTGGGACTTAAAGCATTAGGAAACCAGGGGATCTAATTCAGTCAACCTTTTTTGGCAGATTGGTGTGAAGGTCATGTTTGGAACAGCTGTATGCAAAGGTTTCAAACCTCCACTCAACAAACAAGTATTAAAGAATAACAGTAGTCTTGCTTTGACCGTGGAGTGGAGGGGATGGGATGGGAAGTGCAGTGACATCACACATAACCTCACACATCAGAATCCGATTGGCTCCCGCGGTCTCTGGTGCTTACCCCTGACCAGCCATAGGGCAGAAACCTTCCGTTGTCCCAGTTAGCGCCGCTGACGAAGAAGAGGCCAGCCACCATCATGAATGCCCACACCACCAGGTTGATGACGTTGAGGACGTTGTTGAAGCCCACGGAATTCTTCACGCCCAGCGCCACGATGACCGTCACCAGGATGGCGATGACCAGGGCCAGGAGGTCAGGGTAAGACTCCTCTCCCTTCCCTGGAGGGACACGGAGCGTGAGAATCAGTCATGCATTTGGTCACTGTGTCTGCCTCACACACTTACAGATGCACCCACATGCACACACACACATTGTGCACTGTCACTCTCTCTGCCTCATGCAAACACACACAGACTCACACACACACTCACGCACACACACACACGTGTGCACTGTCACTCTCTCTGCCTCACACAAACACACGCACACATGCACACCGTCACTCTCTCTGCCTCACTCAAACACACACACAGACTCACACATATGTGTGCTGTCATTCTCTCTCCCTCACACACACTTTAACACACACACACATTCTCACTGTCTCTTCCTCACACACAGATCTATACACACAAACACACATACTTTACATTTCTAAGACGGCACAATTATAAATATTTTAAAGTAGTTCATTATTTTGCTTGGATGAAGCAAGACATCTTTTACTGGGGAGCAGTGTCTTTCCCTAATGGGAGTTGAACTTGCAACCTCTGCCTTGCTCACAGTAACAGTGTCTACATTAATTGGATGAAAATAATCCCTATGTGAGGATGACACACAACCCCCTAGGGACTAGGATGGGGGGACTGACAGAGGTGGGGGTGGGGGTGGGGGTTTCTCCTCCAGATATAAACCCATCCCTCTGAAAGAGTTTGTGTTGGAGGGTTTTAATTAATGAGAAAATGTGCTGTATTTTTGAGTGTGAGAGATCTGCTGCAGTTGACCCTGTTAACCTGCTGTCTGTTTATAACTCCCATAGCACGCATTCTTGTGCATTAATGCACGTCGTTCCACTTTATGGGCCAAAAATAAGACGCAGGTGTGTTGGCGGGAGTTGCCATGGATATCTGGTGAGAGCTCCATCCTCTCCTGAGAGGAAAAGGAAATGTCAGCCCACTGACAACTGAGGGGCAGCAGTCACATGACTCCTCTCCCACATGACTCCCCTTCCACTCACACACACACACACACACACACACACACACACACACACACACATTCAGGCGGTGACCTACTCATATCATAAAAACACTCCTCTGATGGCATATGCAGAAATACGTAGTTGGTGACATGTCAGTTGTATGCAAAAGTAGCAAGCTTGTCTGAGGTGTGAGGTGAAGAAAGTGTCACAGGAGGCTACCCCTTAACCCTGTCGCTGCTAAAGGTTCCTGTGGAGGGGCTGATAACTGCAGCCTCTTTCCGTGAGGCAGGGGGTGTAGGGAGGCACGTGAGCCACAGGATAACACACCCTGATAGGAATCACACAGATATACGTGTCTGGCAGAGGGTCAGTGGAACAGGAAACATGCCCTGATAATGCGGGTGACTTTGGTTCCGACATCCAATTGATCGGTCATAAAATGGGGCATGAAATTGAATGTTCCAGTAATAAGCCTGCCGCGGGATACAGGATAACCGGCCCTATCTTTACAAGGGAATACCAATTGGATTACTATATAGTGCATAAGTAAAGAGCATGAGGCCGATTTATAATAGAGACCGCAAGTTGGATCGCTAAGTGACTCACTGTTAAGCAGCCAGTAGCACTAAATGTAAAACCACGGCTTTAGGAAGTAGAAATACTCCCATGTTTTTGTTCCATCCACGCATTAAACTAGCCGATTCCAGTGACCTCAACTCTTCAGACAGCCAGATGGGGGAGCTAGTGAGTGAGATCAGCTTGTTTGCCGCTTGTATGGGTGGAACAAACACAAGGCAGCACTCTCTCTGCTTTCTTAGGAGCAGCCTGTAGTCTAGTGGCTAAGGTAAATGACTGGGATCCCTAACGTTAGCAGCTCAATCCCCAGTCCAGCTACAGCAAGAACACCACTGCTGTTGGGCCCTTGAGCAAGGCCCCTAACCCACATTACTCCCAGGGGGATTGGCCCTTGGCTAGCACAATCAACCACAAATCACTTTGGATAAAACCTTCAGCTAAATGATGATGAAGTAACTTTCTGAACCCTTGCTTTTACAGCAGTATCGACACCCCTACTCCACAGCCCATTCCCCCTGGCCTGTGACAAGATGAGACCCTCCAAGTACATCATCACAGGTTATGTAGGGGTCAAACAAGTAGCATCTGAAATTAAGTTTCATGAGCCTGATAAGGATGGACTTACATGTCTGTCATCATGACTTGTTTGAACCAATCAGAAATGGTTTCCTGTCCACAGCCCATGTGGAAATTGCTGAGTCATTGATTGCTGAGTCATTAAATGGCAGTTCTCCCATTTTTGGTTCAATGAACCTTCGCTACCCCAACACAACACAGATGCTGAGCTGAAGTAGCTCTGAGCTGCTTAAAATATCCACACAGACCAGATGTTAACCAGCCTAAAAACTTAATCCGTCTGCCAGCAGAGCATACAGACTGCGTGCCAAACTCCGCCACACTTCTGTTTGAGTTTTTTTGTTTTTTTGTTTTTGTTGCTGTTGTCTGCAAAGGAGGCTGAAATTGAAAAGGAGAAAGAGAGGAATTCCCAGCAGAGGGATTTCTTTGATGAAACTGTATTGGGAGGGAATGGTTCATTATTTAGTGTGACAAACAGGCATTACCTCTCGCAGCCGCAGAGCTCCCGAAAGATCGGAAAGAAAAAAAGATTACTGTGAAGTTGTGCCATTTCCTAGTGTCCGGGGTGTCTGTGCGAGACGGTCAAAACCTTTTCATGGAGCTGACAGCCATATAAACCTGCCCTGCACATGCAACCTGCAGACCTGTTTTCCACTGTCACGCACCTGCGTGTGAATGTACACCGTTTGTCTGCTTTGGATGGCCGCTTTGCTCAAAGCGAGTGAGAAACACTTTCCAGGTCATTGAGTAGAGGCAGACACCCTTGGAGTGTTTAAGTCCAGGCTTGATGCAGTGCTGGATACTCTGTAAAATATCGAGCCTAGGTGGGTTGAATCGCCCGTTCATAACATGCTCTTTCATTCTTACGTAAACGGCAGATATCTGTAGGGCTTAATGTTCCGTCAGGCCTCTCCCAGTTCCAGTCAGTTCCTCCACCCTGAGCCCAGGTTACCTCCAAATTACAACCTCAGCCATAACGTCCTGCCCACGTGGAAGTTGAGTTTCATAGTTTTGAAGGTCTAGGGCAGCCACCCAGCCTGGATTTTCCAGGGTTGTCCTAGACTGGTATCCTCCATGCAGGAAAATATTTGAAATTTCTTGGATTTTGATCAATCCCAACACAGAGCACCTTTTCCTTTTTAGTGTGAAACAGTACTCTGCTGCACAAACACAAACTACACCCTATTCCTGGGTTGCTGACACAACCAACCTTGGAGTTTCCAATACAACTGCCCCACCCAACTGCCCTCTAAATGCCCCACCCACCTCATAACCCAGTCAAACCACCCTGGGATATTTACAGGACAGAGGTGACAACCCTACAGAGGACAGACAGCAATACTGTGTTAGACAGGCAGGGGGCAGCAGAACTAGCTTGTTTGCACTTGTAAACATAATTTCCATAGTATCCATGAAGAAGAGAACTGTGCTCTTCCATCTTCCTTTTCATATGGACTTTATCTGACTGTGGCTATTCAAACAGGAATGCAGTACAACCACTCTTTGTCCTCCAGTCATAACCAACCCCTCAGTGGGTTGGAGGTTAGAGGTCAGAGGTCAGAGGTGGCATGTTGGTCCTGCATGATCGTAGGAAGGGGGAGACACAACAGTGGGATTTAGGGGGTTCTAGCTGTGGGTCTCTGCTGTTATCGGAGCTCTTCGCTGAGAGTAGGTGCACATGCAGATGGCTGACTGTCTAATCTCCATGACAACGGAACCTTGTCTCCTAACTCTCCTCTCACTTCACTTCAGGTCTCGTCTTCTCCTCTGTCTTTCATGTGCTCTTTCTCTTTCTCTCTCTCTCTCTCTCACTCTGCCTCCTTCTCTCAGCTCTTCTCTCTCCTTCCCACCAGAGATGGTGATGTGTCTTTCATCTCCTCACACCTCTTCTACGCCTGCCGCATGTCGTCTGCCTCGTCCCACACTTTACACGGCAGCCGCATATTTTTATTCCCTCATTTATTATTTTGTATTTTCCAGGCAAGCGTTGAGCTGCAGAGAGCTGGTGATTTCATAACTGCAACTCAGCACACATGATGGAGACGATCGGTGGTAGAATCTGAATTCTGGGGTTTATTTGAGGTGTAACCAAGGCTGAGATGGATTAAAGCATTCAGCGAGGTGAACTACAAATTTTATGTTGACTTCAGTCTGTGTAACAACGGCACATGGATGGAAACTAGTTAAGAGCACATTTAGTACTGATGTCAGGAAGTATTGTATACACACAGAGTTGTCAGGTCTTTGAATCGGCAACCAGGTCATGTAATTGAGGCAGAGACCCTTGGAGCGTTCCAGGCTTGACACAGGGCTGGATAATCTTTCGTTAAATAGCAAGTCTTGTTTGGCTGAATGTCCTGTTCTTGTTGACGTAAGTTCTTACAATAATAAAGTCCTGTCTCACTATTAAGGAGCTGAAAATAGTGAATACAGAAAAGGGCGATGCTTCCTCCAGGACTCGCCGGACAAGGGCGAAATGTGACTCATCCTAAATTCCCCTGACGGCTCAGAATGTCACAGAGGGAAGTGTTTGGGTTTAAACCTACATCTCTAATCAGGCTGGGCTGTCTGTTGGACACGCTCTCTCTCTCTCTTCCCAGCGCGAGGCCACACACAGAGGCATGGGAGGCCCGCAAATGAGAAGACCCAGCCGGTGTGGGGGGGAGAGCGGATCAGAGCCGCTTCAGGAAGGAGAGACTCTGGAAGAAGAGGGAGTTTAATAGAGGATACAGTCTATGAGGGAAGTGATTTTTTTATAAGGACATATTTCAGGAGGAGAGATATTTTAACAGAAAAGCAATTCTGAGAGAGCAGTGATGTTCCCGCGGAGAAATTCTGTGAAGGGAACCTTTTTTTTTTTTTTTTTTTTGCTGAGGAGAGATTCTGGGTGTGAAGTGATTTTTCAAAAGAAGAGAGTCTGAAGGAGTAGAGCAGGTGTAGCAGAGAGCCGAAGGGTATTCTGGCGTCCGATTTCACCCCGCATCAGCTACCAATTCAGGCCCAAGAGACCAAGTGGGGTGAGTTAACTGTGTAATCAATCACTGTGCTGGTCAGTTAGGAGCTGAATAACACCTGAAAGTCACCAGGCCCTGTGGCTCTCCAGCGCCAGGGTTCGGCCTCTGATAAACAGGCTTAGAGGTGAGTGACTCCCCCTGTCCCTGATACCCCTTCAAAGGGAGACTTTTAGCACTACTGGGGCACAGGCCCCCAGTGCCCACATCCTCCCACTTGCAATTTATGATACATTTTTAAAAACGAGTTATTTTTCATGATCATTTACTGGGGCTCAACAAATTATTACTGGGGTACGCTGCCCTCCTCTCACTTTCCTCCTCAACCCCCCTCCCCCCCCCCCCTCACCCCCTCCTCTCACCCAGGCCGTTGAGGGTCCCGATGTGGTTGATCATGAAGCGGCTGATGGTGTGATTGGCCAGCGAGTCGAACATGCTGCTGAGGGCGCTGGCGCCGGCCGCCGTGCCGATCAGGTACTCCAGGATCAGGTTCCAGCCGATGAAGAAGGCCACAAACTCCCCCACGGTCACGTAGCTGTAGGTGTAGGCCGAGCCTGTGGTCTTCGGCACGCGCACCCCGAACTCAGCATAACACACTCCTGTGGGGAGGGTTTGGGGGGGTGCACAGACAGAGAGCGAGACAAGTTAAGGTAGTGATAGTGTAAGCAAGAATGGAAAGTGGTGATGACCTTTTACATAAAGGTCGCTGTTCAAATGATCTTGAGAAATAAGGTCTGCTAAACCTTGTAGCACCATATCCTAAAAAAAAAAAAAATTCCTTGTTTGCCCACTGATCTCCCTGACATTATGTGATTAAAGATGAGAGTTTTTTCTATTTTTTGTATTTCTTACTTTTTTATGTGACACTATGTTAGGTGTGGCTGGCTTTACTCCCTCCTCTGATGTGTTTGCTCTGGGTTTATTTCCAGCCATTTCCTCAGCTAATGAAACGTATTGAAAACATTAATTTAAGGACAGACCGGCTCTATGGGGGAGAATGTGCTATTGGCTGTGGTAGATACAATGGAGCATTCTAAACTGGTAGAAACTCATTCTTAAATACCTCTGTTTTAATTAAAGTTTTGTGTCTCAAATTGCAATTCACATTGCTTTAATTTTCAACCGGAAGGTAGCTGATTCAGCGACTGGGAGTCCTCACTTCTAGCACTTAGGCCTCCATTGTAATTGACTAATCTGTCTGTCAAACAGTCAATATAGCCAACATAACCTCTTTCTGAGGGTCAGCCGCAGGGTACGTCTCGATAGCCACCTGAGACCTGATCCCATCGATTAACATTCGCTTTCAAAAGCGACACATTTAAACATGACACAGTCTTAGACAGCAGTTCATTTAAAACAGCTGATTCATGCAGGGCGGGGAGTGGGGGGGCAGCAGGCGGAGCTTTGCGGGTGGGGGGTTCATTTTCCCATTATCTTTCCTATAAGAGTCAATCTGTCTGATCCGCAGGTGAGGCAGGACCAGCTCTGCCGGGTCTCCAGCACCCCACGCTGGCTCTGATAAAATGGAGTTTTACATTCAATTTGTGAGTCTGACATCTCAGATAATGCTTTATATTAAAGTGCCAGCTGCTAAATACCGCATTAATAAAACATCATTATCATTCATTACGGAGATCTCCAGAGTCGCGCCTCACCTGCCGATTACAAATGACTACAGGACCGCCGCTACGCTACAGGTGAACACTTTACAGAAAGCCCTTTCAAAGGTAACGGGAAGCTTAATTAGCATAGAGAACAGGCAACTGGAAACAACCCAGTTAACGGAGCAACTACATTTTCATAAAGAATTACCAGTGCGGCTTATAACTGATCTATAACACCTGGTATAACACATCCTGAAGCTCGGGAATTGTGCTGCACGATGATCAATTTACTAAAATTGACATCAGTGAAAATCAGTGAAACTGTGAGTGTTTTTGTCATGGAAGTATGTTTTCTGACTAATTCCTGAGCATTGCTCTGAAAGATAATCACAAAGTCATTCTTGCTCGAAGCGGGCTTTGAGAACCAGACATCTGTCCTATTTTACAGGATTTTACCATGGTAGAATGAGAGGTCGAGATGAGTGAAGGCACGATGTTTGGCGTGAAGCTTCTGTATGCTTCTGTATGCTTCTGTATGAAGCTTGCGTGAATGCCCATAATGTAATGTAATGTAATGCTTCACATGCAGCTGCTCGCTCTCAGGAATCCCTTAAACAACATGCATGGATTGGATGTGGCTTTTTAAAGTGACACTTCAACAACCCTCCCAGCAATGCCATTAGCCCTAAAGAGCACAACCCCTCCTCCCTTTATGCCCCAATCATAAAGTAAACAGGGGAAATACATTAGGCTCAGCAGACCTCCCACCCACTTAATGAAAGGCCATTTTGAGGCAGGATTCTCAATGAAAGCAAACTGGATCCTTTCTGTGGAAAACGAGCCCGGTGCGTTGAGAGATGGGTATCAGGTCCGGTGCCTGCAGGGTTTTTGGCTCTCTAAATTGTGTTTGTGCAGCTGGGATCTCAAGCCTGCACAGTCTCTAAAGACAAACTGCTGCCTGCGCAGAGTGAGTCTCCATGGACAGCGCCTGTCGATAAGGAGTCGAGCTCTGGTTTTGGTTTTGGTACGTCTTCTTATTGGAACGCGCTGGTTGTATTCACAACCTTGTGTTTATGACTTTAACTTAGGCTATCACAGCCAACTTGCGTTGGTGTTTGGTTATGCTGTATGTGTACCTACTTATCTGTGAACATGGTGACCCAAAGTCTGGTGCTATTGCTCACATAGTCAGATGAATGCAATTATGTCCTCCTGTAAGTAACTCTGGATAAGAATGCCTGCTGAATGACTCTAATGTAATGTAATATAATGTAATGTAATATCCATAGACACTGGCACCGTTGCCTCTAAAGAGTTTCTACAGGCGATCTCTGTAGACCAGTGATCCTCATTCCTGGTCCAGCAGGATCGCAGTGCATGCTGGCTTTTGCTTGTACCCGTATCTCCATATTAATTTCAGACTCAAGAGGCCAGGTGACGTGTGTTAAACTGCATAATGACCTTTTTAACTCAGTCATTAAGGGCAGAATAACAGTGCAGACCAGCACACGCTGCGGCCATCTGGAATAAAGAATACCGTTACGGACACAGGGAGAGTACAGGCGCGGTTTGGGAGATCTCCATCGATTTAGGCCCGAGTGGCATCTCCATCACTGTGGGTGTAGAGTTACTTTCAAGGTGATTGACAAGCGATCTGAGCTTGAGTCGTACCAAAACAGCACCCTGGACACACACACACACACACACACACACACACACACAACCATGAGCTCTCGTCCTTTCACCAGGGCCAGAGAGAGAGAGAGTCACTTTTTCCGGCAGTGGAAACCCAACTCCTCGGTGGCCTGAGAGCCAAGGATCAGGTTGTAGGCTGAAAGCCACCCCGAGGTAGAGCTGCTGGTGCGGGAAAGAGAGAATGAATCAGCCAATCACATGGCAGCCTCTGGCCTTTTGCCTCTAGGACGTTGTGGGCATGGTGAACCCAAAGTCTGGAGTCTGTTGAGGCCACAACTTCTCACCCCTTGGGGAGGCACCTGCGCGTGAGCCACAATAAAATGGAAAAAGGGCACGTGTGAGTGTGCATGTGCCGTGTGTTAGCCTCCTGACCCTTACCTGAGGAAAGGAGCTCGAGCATCTTGTGTTCCTGTTGCCATGGGCACCAGGTGGCCACACAGAGGGATCATGTCTGCTCTCCGTTCGGGCTCCGCCGTGGTGGAATGACCTTCCCACCTCTGTCAGATCGGCTGAATCTTTCCCCATATTTTACAAAATTAAACCCCACCTCTTCCCGCTGTACCTCACTGCACCTCTCTCTCTCTGTCTTAAAAAAACCAACTAACTCCCTTTCTCTCCATACGAACTTGCCAGCCCGCCTAATGTATATCAGCACCACAGTATTTAATTGTGAGTGTTGTGGCACAACAGAGGAAAGACTGATAATCAATCAATCAATCAATCAAAGGTGATAAAAACAACTTCAAGATCCCCAAGCATGAGACTGCCAACTCCTCAAGGGTGCTGAGGTCCATCACATGACTACACATAATCAGTTACACAGACTTTTGAATAATTGTGAATGCTCTATAGTATAAGAAGAGGACCCATGGACCACTTAGAGGACTGCAGGCAGGGTCTCCGGGGCCCGTATTGCTGCTGTAACTGATGAATCAAGGATTCTGAACCTATGCTGGCCTGGAGTTTGTTCTTCCCTCCAGTCTGGATTCCTGGGTAATTATTACTACAAAAGCATCTGCTAAAAGACTTATAAAATGTAAAATGTAAGCAAGATGGAGTGACTGTGAGGGAAAGTAACCTGACAAACTGCTGCCTGCACTGAGTGAGTCTCCATGGACAGCGCCTGTCGATGAGGAGTCATGCTCTGGTTATGGTTTTGGTACGTCTTCTTATGAAACGCGCTGGCTGTATTCACGACCTTGTGTTTATGACTTTAACTTAGGCTATCGCAGCCAACTTGCGTTGGTTCTTCGTTATGCTGTATATGTACCTGCTGGTCTGTGAACATGGTGACCCAAAGTCTGGCACTATTGCTCACATAGTCAGATGAATGCAGTTTGTACAATGTAAAGCATCTTCTAAACAAATTAAATGTAAAATGTACACAGGAGCGACGGCGTGGGAAAGTCACCTGACAGAATGGACGCCACCGCCGCAATGATGAAGGACATGATGACCCCAGGTCCCGCCATCTCCTTGGCGACCAGGCCGGACACCACGTACATGCCGGTACCCACGCAGCTGCCCACGCCCAGCGATACCAGGTCCACGGTGGTGAGGACCCGTGCCAGCTTGGTGCCGTGCGGCCCGGTCCCGCCTCCGGGCCCGTCCAGCATGGACTCCACAGGCTTGGTGCGCAGGACGCGGGAGTGGAAGGCGTACCAGGACGCCCCCCACTCGATCCTGCGGGGATCCAGCTTAGCGAAGACCGCGCTCATCCTGGCGGCCTTGGTGAGGGGAGAGGGAACACCCGAATCTCCAGAGGTGTGGGAGGGGGCGGGGCTAGGGTGGAAGGGGCGGAGTCAGGCAGGTGGGTGGGAGGGAGGGAGGGAGAGATCACTCCGTTTTCCCCTCTGTGTCAGTGGCAGAGGCCTGGGGGGAGGGGGAGGTTTGGCGAAAACCGGGATACCACCAGCCAATGTTGTGACTGAAGGGCGAATGGGAGAGCAGGTAGGAGGATGTAATTCTCTCTCTCTGTCTTGTTTTTTCGCTCCTCACAGATGGTCCCTGACAGCCTCTGTCCTCATTGCTGAAGAGGTGGGCTGGCTCTGTGAGGCTGGTTCTGCATACAGAGGAAAAAAAGGAAAGAATAAGAACAGATTACTGGTAGGTAGGTCAAAGTGGTGCAGAAGATTTCTCTCAGTGAATTCTGCTCTCGCTCACAGACCTCCAGTCAAACAGCTGTAGCACTGAAAAAAATTGAAGCGCTCCTGTTTTTAACCTGATTTGACACATTGGATTCTGAGTGTTGCTGTACAAATGAATATTTTTGTGGATTATTAACAGTGTGGGGATGTCATGTTGATTGAAGCTACTGGATCATTTTCTTTAAAGTTGACAGAAATTGCGAATGAAGACTGAAGTGATGTTTCTCTGAGATTTTTTGGATTTTTTAAAAACCAAGCAACCTGGCTGTAATTGGCTGCTGTAGATGGGAAGGGTTTGCAGTGTTGCATGATGGATAAAAGCCTGTGAGTTCACTTCCCCAGAAGATTTCCTGGCATCCTTGGCAAACACCCCGAACAGAAAAACATCCCGCGGTATGAATGGCCATGTCAGGCACTGCCAGCGAAGCAGGTCAATAATGAAATCTAATAATCATTTCAAAAATAGTCTGCGGGTGGAATGAGGCACAAAATATTCACCCCAGACTCAGAGAGGGATTCTTCACACCCAGAACTACAAATTCATGTTACGAATGCATTGGGAGAGAAATGGTGCAGAATTTGTTGGCTTTTAGGCCCTTTAAAAGGCCCTCAAGCTGAACTTTTTTCCTGATTTTACCTGAGGAACTATTCATAAAACAGCAGCACATAGTGGCACCGGACTATTCATAAAACAGCAGCACATAGTGGCACAGGACTATTCATAAAACAGCAGCACATAGTGGCACAGGACTATTGATAAAACAGCACAGGACTATTGATAAAACAGCAGCACATAGTGGCACAGGACTATTCATAAAACAGCAGCACATAGTGGCACAGGACTATTCATAAAACAGCAGCACATAGTGGCACAGGACTATTCATAAAACAGCAGCACATAGTGGCACAGGACTATTCATAAAACAGCAGCACATAGTGGCACAGGACTATTCATAAAACAGCAGCACATAGTGGCACTGGACTAAAAAAACAGCAGCACATAGTGGCACAGGACTATTCATAAAACAGCAGCACATAGTGGCACAGGACTATTCATAAAACAGCAGCACATAGTGGCACAGGTCTATTCATACAACAGCAGCACATAGTGGCACAGGACTATTCATAAAACAGCAGCACATAGTGGCACAGGACTATTCATAAAACAGCAGCACATAGTGGCACAGGACTATTCATAAAACAGCAGCACATAGTGGCACAGGTCTATTCATACAACAGCAGCACATAGTGGCACAGGTCTATTCATACAACAGCATCACATAGTGGCACAGGACTATTCATAAAACAGCAGCAAATAGTGGCACAGAACTATTCATAAAACAGCAGCACATAGTGGTACAGGACTATTCATAAAACAGCAGCACATAGTGGCACAGGTCTATTCATACAACAGCAGCACATAGTGGCACAGGTCTATTCATACAACAGCAGCACATAGTGGCACAGGACTATTCATACAACAGCAGCACATAGTGGCACAGGACTATTCATAAAACAGCAGCACATAGTGGCACAGGACTATTCATAAAACAGCAGCAAATAGTGGCACAGAACTATTCATAAAACAGCAGCACATAGTGGTACAGGACTTGGCTGAACCAATTGGGAAAGTTCCCCTCCTTAGCTCAGTAACTACATGAACAGGATAACTACATCACATCTGTAATATAGGAGGTGTGGCTATTAAATAATGAGACCAGGTTGGGCACTCCCCTCATACACCTGAAGTGCCAATCAAACACCCCCTCACCCAACCCTGGGAGCATGCCAGGTCAGGTGGGCTGCTCCTCTGTGCTGATTGGGTGCTTTTAGAAATCCCTGGGCTGCACATGGTAAGGCTTTCCTGTAGGACTGCAGGACAGAGTGAATTAAGGCTCAGTTACCTGTTTCTGTCACCAAAGTGTGTGGGGAATCAGCTCCAATTACTCTCTGAAAGGCTGAAAGTGGCAGGTCTGGAACTGATGGTGTAATCTCAGTGATTAAGAGCCAGCCGAGGAGACAGTGCTCAGGGCTGAGAGGGAGTGAGAGAGAGAGATCAGGGGAGGGAGGGAGGGAGGGAGAGAGGGAGAGATCAGGGGAGGGAGGAGGGAGGGGGAGTGAGAGAGAGATCAGGGGAGGGAGGGAGGGAGGGAGGGAGGGAGAGAGAGATCAGGGGAGGGGGAGAGAGGGAGAGAGGGGGAGAGAGTGAGAGAGCAGAGGAGGGAAAGAGAAAGGGAGAGAGGGAGGGAGGAAGAGAGAGTGAGAGAGCAGAGAAGGGAAAGAGAAAGGGAGGGAGGGAGTGAGAGAGCAGAGGAGGGAAAGAGAGAGGGAGGGAGAGTGAGAAGGAAAGTCTGAAGGAAAGAGCAGTGTCATGTTCTGCAGAGAGATTCCCAGAAACGGGAGCTCTCTTTGTGGGGACACAGAACTCCATGAAGGCAAGCAGATAGATCTCCACACAGACCATTCTGAACCCCAAACCCTGAGCGGATAGATCTGCACACAGACCATCCTGAACCCCGAACCCTGAGCAGATAGATCTGCACACAGACCATCCTGAACCTCCAACCCTGAGCAGATAGATCTCCACACAGACTATTCTGAACCTCAAACCCTGAGCAGATAGATCTGCACACAGACCATTCTGAATCCCAAACCCTGAACCTCATGTCCCACAGGTCAGCCTAACAATGAACCTTGAACCCCATCTCCCACACAAACCAGCAGAACCCTGAACCCTGAACCCTGAATCCTGAACCGTAAACCCCATCTCTGCTGCAGCAGCAACAGACATCGCAGCCAAGCTGCACAAAAACATCAGCACTTTCTTCTTGTTCTTCTTCTTCTTCTCATTATTATTATTAGTAGTAGTGGTAGTTGTTGTAGTAGTAGTAGCAGTATTTAGTAGTAGTGGTATTAATATTATTATTATACTTTCCTATTATTACTTAATTTTGTAAATATTTAATTGGCAGATGCTTGTATCCAGAGGTGATGCAACAGAATATATTGAATTCACATCACTGGGGCTGCAAGAAGAAAAATGGTGCTTTTATAGAACATGGGAGATTACAGAAAATCAGTGAGTGCAGAGCAGAGCTGCCCCAAAACCATACATCACACGCAAAACAAATTGCTTTACACAAAATCCTTAAAAGCAATATACACACATTAGGCTTTGGCGTACAAGCACAGACTTTGGTTCAGATCACTGTGCTTTTACGGTTATGACGGCGACATCAGCATCGATCAAACTAATATTGATGGAGCTCTAAGCAGCCCCTCGGTGAGAGGGTGGGCTGTACTCTATTCCTTAGGGGATACTATGATTCATTTATTCATTTGCCAGACACTTTTATCCAAAGCGACGTACAAGGATTGGAATCACAGTCATCAACAAATCAAAAAATGCATCTTTCAATTATGCTACAGCAAATCTATTAATTAAATCTTAAATAAACAGTATAGCCAGGAAGAATGGTACATAGCCAAGTAAAACATATACGATTATAAATTAAAAATATGATTCTGCACAAGCTTAACCTTTCTGATGAATACCTCTGTGCATTGCCCTCTTCATTGACTGATTTTATTTTGGAACCCTTGAGTTGCCTGACTGTCAGCACAGGTGTGCAGGTTAATTAGAGAGAAATCTCCTGTCTGCGCCTGAGTTTCAGCACGACTAACAACACGTTTCTCAGCTCCTGGCTGAACTAGCTGTTACTTTTCAACAGATGTAGAAAACATTCTTGTTTAAGCCTAGAAGCTGAAAAAGATGCAAACAGATAAAGATCTGACTGCTATACATTCTGAACAAGACCGTACTGACAGGATTCTCATTCAACATTTCATTTTAACATGTTTAATCTGTTTGGTATCTGTGTTAGGCAGTACGTGATCCGATATCAGCAGTTACTATGGAAAAACAGTCTTTTGGAGGCCTTTTAAATAAATCAAAAAAATATTTAAAAAGTAACGAGCACAGCTAGCATGCATGGATAAACCCTTATCAATACATCCATGTCCAAAACCCTGGCACTAAATCCATCCAACAACAGCAGTTGAAACCCCATTCAAAGTTAATTAAGAATAGTAATTAAAAAGGAAGGGGGGGGGGGACATCCTCTTCATCATTAGCGCCGCCCTTGCACAGGTGTTGGGTTGCCATGGTGACCAGTCTCATTAGATTCAGAGAGATAAAAAGATGAAAGGATTTCAAAGGGAGCGTTGCGGGGAGTGGGTGGCATGCGGGCTCTGACAAACACTGTACGCAGCCACGCGATTCAGGGGGGAGAACTGGAGGACATGTGACAGGCTTTCAGCTGCTACTAAACTTCTGCATTTTGGGTAACCAACTTTTTGCGATCTCACAAAAGAGAAAGACTGCAGACACAGACTGTGACGTAGAATGCCTTCAACACCTCACAGAGAACATCGAAATTGACTGACACACAGTGAAGGGGTCAGAGCTAAGCCAACACATTACACAGCTGGGTTTCCCTGTCCACAGAGAGTCCAGTACGCAGTTTCTTTCCCTTTTGTGTTCTGTCTAGATCTTCTCACTCCAATCTCTTCTACCTCCTCTGCATTTACCACCTAAAGGAGGAGGCAGAGGAAGGAGAAAGGAGAGATCCCAAAGACATAGAGACAAACACCGGGTCACCACTTACCCAGATACTGTCAGTCTGAGTTAGCCCCAAATTATGCCCAGTGCCCTGTCATTTGTCAAATCTAGGGGGGCATTCTAGGTAGACACTTTTGGGGGTACATCACACCCATGAATTTTTGGAATTCTGATAATCATACCCTCAACGGATGATGTAACAATCGCCGCTAGTCTTTGGAATCAGCAGAGTTCTAGAACAGCAGCAGAGTTCCGTGGCTGAACGTTCCATAAAGGTTTCCAGTGTGGTTCTGCTGCCGACATGGCCTCTGATCCAGAGGAGCAAGGGAACCCTTTCCCCAGCAAACAGAAACGATAGTACCACTCTCCTGCTCCCCCAGCACAATCCATTACCTGGCCCTGCAGTCTGCTTCCAGCACCGAGGGCAGAGCAGCTGGGTCGTCCTGCGGTTTTCTCCTTTTCTGTACACGCACAGGAGAGCGGAGAGGCAGCAACTGAACAAACACACAAAGAATAGGCCCCAAACAAAGGACACAGGACACAAAGGAACCTGCAGCCTGGCTGGACAGCAGCGGAAATAACAGATGGAGGGCTAAGGTGCCTAATGCATGTAATACAAAACACTGTTCTGTTTATTTGACTTTTTTAGCGTATTGCGAGGCCTTGCAGGCAAATTTGGGCAGCAGCCAATAGGAACATCATGATTTGGAGTTCCCGACAGCTTCCTGATAACCCCTGATAGATTTCCAAATATTATTAGTCTCTCGTATTTGCGGTTCAGTTCCCTTGTTTTCCCTGCCTACCGCCACCCCACCCCCACCTCAACACGGAAACACGCTCAGAAACACAAAGACAGTGAGTTCCACTGCTTCGGGAAAAACACCATGCTGTAGCATCACCAGGTCTGATCATGTTACAGACACCATTATGGGCATATTAATATGGCAAATTTCCAGTTCTTGTTGACTGTCGTCTATTTACTCTGTCTGAGTACACATTGGTTGATAAACACAGATCCTTTGGATCGTATTTGGAGTCTCCTGGAGTCTGGAGATTTGGGATGACGATCACCACATCACGTTCTGTCATATCACAGGACATCATTTACAGGTTGGTCATATAACAATATATCACTTCATTTGTAACAGAATCTCTATAATTAATATGTGCATTATTAAGGGAATTATTCATTATTAATTCAGGACATTCGACCCCTTGTTTATTATTCAAAGGTCTAGGAGAGATCAGCCCACCTCCTACCTAAAAACCCAACTGCTGTGGAGGATTCAAGGCCACCTCAATGAGCGTCAAACTTCTCCCCTACAAGCCAAGCAAGACAAAGCCTGGTAAGATTTACGGTCGTCAGACAGTCGTCAGACAGTACTATGCACAACTTGCACCTGAATACATTTCACCGATGGTGGAAGCACCTCTCTTCCACAATTCTAAGATACTTTTGTCATTTTTTTGGGAGTTGTAGACTGCAAAGACTTCTGAAGAAACAGTACCAACAACATGTCAGAATGCAAGAAAATGTAGATTAGGAACACTACGTGCCAGCAAAATTCTGTCAGCCCGGCCCAATATCTCTGCTGCAGTATTAGACACAGGGCTGGAGAATCAGGACCTTCCAGGCCTACTGCATGGAGCTTTAGCAGAGATCAGCCGGGGGCTGTACAGGTACAGCGGGGAGAGGCGTGACAGAGCATGGTAAAAAAACAGAACTCTGATGTGCATTTCTGCAAACACGCTTGCTGGGTCACAGCTCATGATGTGTCAGTATCGAAGATCCCCTTCGTAAGTCTCCTTCATGGATGGGGGGTGTTATTTGGACAGGTATTGTGCAGGTTAGGTCCGTAGGACCTCACCTTGAAGTTTAAAACAAAACCACAACACTTCCAATGATAATTAAGAGTGTATGTGCGTAAAGCCAGCCAGAACATATAATAACCCAATAATAAACTAAAAACCGTCTTACAGATGAGGCATGGAAATGTCCTCTGTCTCTCAACAATAATGCATATTATTGCATATTATATTCTATTATGGATGCAGCATGCATTACAGTCTAAAAGCAACACAACACAGCATACAATATAATACACAACAATATTGAAAACAGCAATGTTTGAATGCAATTGAGGTTAACCTCAAACTCAAATTTTTCATCGCTGCTGGCAGTTCTGGTTCACAGCTTGCGTGCCAATATAAACTCAGCCCCCCTTTCTGAAGTAGGAGGAGAGAGTGCATTTCTACCCTGGCAGTCAATACTGGGAGATTTATGGCTCTCGTCTTACACTCTCAGCCCGCGACACCGTTTAAAAACAAGAAATATTACTCCACTGGAGACAGCGCGCGCTCTCTATTATAATTCAAAACTCGGCTCTTCTGTGGCTGCTTTCTCATTCTTCTCTCTGT
The DNA here is from genome assembly GCA_022829145.1 of Albula goreensis. Lineage (NCBI taxonomy): Eukaryota > Metazoa > Chordata > Actinopteri > Albuliformes > Albulidae > Albula > Albula goreensis. The sequence continues at coordinate 2,931,099 of CM040753.1, read as the reverse complement.
TTTTTTCCCCTCTTTTTATTGGCGAACAAAGGGCTGGCTAAGAATACTGTCTCTTTTCCATTTAACCTCCCTCCTTTTTTCCCTCCTAACCTGAACCATGAGATGAGCTTCGTCAAGCAGCCTTCGCACACAGTCCGAAGAGGAAGCAGTCGCACATGGGGTTCCTCCATTTGATACCGCAACAAGCCTTTGTTATTTTTCACACTGCAGATGTAACACCAATCTCATCTGTTTATGCTGCTGGAGTACCACAAACAAATTCAGCTCATAAACCTGCAGACACCTGGCCGGCCAGTACAGATCAAGAGAGAGTAATGAGCATGATGCTTTCTCTTTCCTTTTTTTTCATTGTAAGAACTTCAAGGAAAGGCAATGATATTATCTGCTATACGATTGGGTGTTGTAGCACATTGTTCACATTGTAGCTCCACCTACTGTGGGGTTCATAAAGCTTCAGTGACACCCCCCTCCTCCGGCCCTTCCATTTGCATTGCTTGCCGTTGGCGTGGAGAACCGCTCCGGTTTACTCTTACCCTGCGGTTCCTGTGCTGTTCTCCAGGCACACAGGGGTGGAGCATCGGCAGCGCGGTTATTAAAGGCAGACCCATATGCACAGCTGGGGAGAGGAACGGCCTATTTATAGATGCAGAGGGGGATTGACTGCCGTGGCACTTGGGAGCGCTTCAAGATTAAGCCGCATGAGTCCTCCCTCTCTCTGAGTGTGAGGGCACTGCCTGCCTGCTTTAGCTCTGCATTCCTTACAGCCCCTAAAGCTTCACAGGCAGTCTGTGTAGGGTGGGCATATACTATAATATACTATAATATAACACAACATAACATAACATAACATAATATACAATACAATACAATACAATACAATTAATATATACCACAATACAAAACAATATAAATCATTATAGAAATGGGCTTGTAACTCAGAGGCTGCAGGTTTGATTCCAAGGAAGTGGGAGTGCACAGCGGTGGTATCCTTGCACAAGTTATTTCACCCGAATTGTACTTCACCTGAATTGCTTCGGTAAATCTCCGGCTGTATAACTTGATAGTGTGTATAAATGTAAGCCGTGTAAGTCATTCTGGATAAGCTGGCCTGTCGGCTGAATGCCTTCAATATTAAAAAAAAATGTAAATGAAAAATGTAAGCAGAGCATCCCCACTGAGTAAACAGATTTGGGGGCTGTATTAAAGTCATAGGCAGAGGCTGTAATAGGTCCTGTTTAGCGGAGATATAAGGAGGAGAGCAGCACTGAGGCACAGGGTAAGCACTCCTGGTTTACCCCTCAGCTCTTAAGATAAGAGCACCTGCCAATTGCCAGTAATGCAAGCAGGAGCACAACCAAAAATATAAATACAGGGAAATAAAGAGCTTTGAAAGAGCTTTGTTTTTAACCTTAAATACAGCTGCAGATCGAATGAAACGCTGTGGTTGGAGGCTGCAGTATTGCATTTGTCATGTTAGAGAAATTACCTACTTTGATTTCTGATTAATCTGGGGGAGGTGGCGAGCTGGATGAGACAAACTACACTTGCAGAGTCATGGAATGACTCATGGTGTTTATGTGTCATTCTTTCTTTTTTATTCTTTCATGTCTGGAAAAATTATTTTTTCCACTTAAAGGGTTTTCAGCCTTCACTGTATACTATGAACACCCTGGCTTTGGGAGGCCCCTGTGAGGAAGCTCGGCTGGTCATTACATCACCACAACAACTACAGCGGCCCAGGTGATGTCGGCATTTAAGGTCACCTGAGGACATCTTTCATACAACAGTCTGCGTAGCAAGAACTCAACCAGAAACAAAACAAATAAGCGTTTTTATCTGAGCGTGTGTGACCCCTGATTAAACTCCGTCTGAGCTAATGATCTGTAAATGTATTAGCAACATCATAGCAATGTGCTTTAAATGCAGGCAGGGAGCTCAGCAAATGGAACCCTGGGGCCCCTCTCTGCGTTACACCCCATTGGACACACAGTGTTCTCACCACGCCCTTTTAGCACAGTGTTTTATGACACCTATTATGATGTCATCGCTGCAGTGTTGGTTGGTAAACCCTGTGTGTTTCCTGGGGATTGTGATTGTGTTGTGAGGAGAGACGATTAGCATGAATTTATAACATGTGCTTTCTGTTCCATTAACACAGGAGACAAAAATAACCAGGAGAAGGGCAAGACCATCCTGTCCTGTTCTGTGCACTCATTATCCACACGAGACACAAGGCAAACAAAACTGTAAGCCCTTTTCCAGCACCTCACTGGCTATCAGTGCATGTTCATCTCAATGTTACAGATATTTTTCTCAGGAAAAGGAGAGGAGGAGTGGATGGTAGACAGCTGGGACAGCTGAAAAGAGACTTTGGCCTCTAAAAAAGACTAAAATTGATTTTAGTCGTATTTCAGGTTCATAGATGTCTTTCAGGTTCATCAATTTGATTATTGATTAATTGATTGTTGCTTATCGGTCATTGATGGACCATGCTATACTACTCTATGCTGTACTAAGCTGTTTCCTAAGCATCACATTGGGCAGAAAGGTGATTGGCTACAGGTGATGATTAGGGAGGAAAGTAGCAATGCCCTGTCAATCAACAGATGGATGCCTTTCATCCGTCAGTGTGAAGGAGACTGCACTATGTCAGCCATAAGCGTTTGCCGCGAGACACGTCTCACTTGCTAAGAGTGATATACAGCATGTCAATGGTAGGACACAATCTAGGACACCATGGCTGTATCTCTAAAAAAAAAAATCATGATCGAGACATCATTATCTGTCATCCGACTTTCAGACATCGTCATCCGTCAACTCAAGATCAAATCATCATCGCTGCTTCAGAAAACGTCCTAACACTAGCAGAGCTCCTTCTTCATTCTGTTTCTCATAATGCTATTCTCAGTACTCTAGCCAATATTTGCCCCTATAGTGCTGCTGTATCCAATAAGAGCTCAGGGCAAATTGCGACAAAACCAGCTTTGATGAGAAATTCTTTGTAATGTATATTGCATCGATGCTGTGAAATGTAGTGCTGTCTGTTCTGTGGCGGCTACGTTCCATCGCATCATTAAAAAAGTTTCTGACAGACATCTGTGAGCCGTTCTGTTAGGCTGTGAGACCATTAAAACCAGAGCCTCTGCACTCAGACCCTACATTTCAGAGCAGTGAAAAAATCTATCAGTTAGAATACAGAGGGGTATTCACTGTTATAGCTGACATCTCTCTCTCACACAGGTGCACAGACAACCCGCTGTGAGTAAGAAGGGAAGAGCTACCTGGTCGTTTATGGTCTATGGTGACAAATCCAACTGCTGTGTGGCAACTGGTTTTTCAGGTAAAAGAAAATATTTGAACACAATGAACATACCTAGTTATTAAAATATCTGTGCTCATTTCAACTGCTGTTTCTTAAAACTTTTAACATCTCTTTGGTGTGCACTGAAGCCTGTAACCTATCTCTCTCTCTCTCTCTCTCTCTCTCTCTCTCTCTCTCTCTCGCTCTCTCTCTCTCTCTCTCTCTTGCTCTCTCTCTCTCTCTCTCTCTCTCTCTCTCTCGCTCTCGCTCTCTCTCTCGCTCTCTCTCTCTCTCTCTCTCTCTCTCTCTCTCTCTCTCTCTCTCTCTTCCTGAAAACCAGACGGGCCTCATTAGTGCCCAGGGAAAGAGTGGGTGGACAGAAAGAGAGAGAAAGAGATCGAGAGATGGAGGTAGGAGGCTAGACTAGACAGGGGCAGATAAAAATGGATAACTATGGCGAGAGGGAGAGAGGGACAGAGAAGAAAATGTGGGAAGCAGAGAGGTAGAAAGGAGAGAACAAGAGAATAGTGGGAGCAAGAGACAGAGAGCAAAAAGATGAGAAATGGAGAGAGAGAGAGTGTGTGAGAGAGAGAGGGAGAGAGCGAGTGAGACTGTCAGCTGAAAGGGTACAAACAGCAGCAGATGCTTGGCTGTATCAGGTAGAGGAGGGTTTTAATGAGAGAGGCCTAGCCCCCAGTACACAAGGCCCCAGCAGGGGGTGGGCACAGGGCTTACAGACCGCAGTACATCACAGACAGCACAGGGATACTCGGGCCTTCAGGTGCCATGCCGAAGGAGGGGCACAGGGCCAGCAGACCAATGACCATCCGTGACGTACATCACAGACAGCACAGGGATACCCCTTCAGGTGCCATGGGGAGGGGCACAGGGCCAGCAGACCAATGACCATCCGTGACATCACAGACAGCACAGGGATACTCGGGCCTTCAGGTGCCATGCCGAAGGAGGGGCACAGGGCCAGCAGACCAATGACCATCCGTGACGTACATCACAGACAGCACAGGGATGCTCGGGCCTTCAGGTGCCATGCTGAAGGAGGGGCACAGGGCCAGCGGACCAACGACTATCCGTGACGTACATCACAGACAGCACAGGGATACTCAGGCCTTCAGGTGCCACGCAGAACAGGGAGTCACAGTGTGAGGGCAGAGAATAATGAGCTGGACAGGTAACCAGGGCAGGTACTGTGCTGTAGCTGCACTCTTTAAAATAAGGCCTGATAACCCCCACAACGTTAAACGCCCAGCCGGTTGTGTACATGACACGCAGACATGTTGGGTTACCCGTCTTGGGTTTCAGCATCCCCTCAATGAAACAAGTAATCCCAGATAACAATAGTTGTAATCTCTATTGTTATCTGACATGGCATTCTTCATTCACTGGCACAGTCCCTGTTGTTCTGTAGATTACGCGTGACGTGCGGTCTTGTCCTGCTGGATATGGGCTGGGCTCAGTACACATGTACTGAAGAGAAGGGCTAAGGGACTGCTCTTAAAGCCCATTCAGTAAACCGTTCGGTGTTAAATCAACTCTGACAGAGTACATTTGTGAAGAGTTAAATTAGCAATAAACCTTTACTGTGCACATTCCATTTTACAAGTATAACTAACTTTTGCAGTCACAATTTCAGAAATTCTGCCAAACATTTTTACATCCTGGCATTTGGCAGACATTCTTATCCAGAGTGACTTACAGTTTATATATTACACAGGATCCATTTGCACAGCTGCGTATTTACTGAAGCCATTGAGACAAGCTTCCTCACTTAAGGGTACAATGACTGATGAGTCTTAGTTGGGAATGCGACTTGAAAGTGTTGAGATACAAGCCACTTTTAATAATTATTGGCATGCCTGTTATGCTTCATGTAGAGTATGGAAAATGATCTGCATTCACTACACCTTATGTTCTTTGATGGTTGCTGTTATTATTATTATTAGTTTGTTTTTGTTTGTTTTGTACCTGTGGTAACTGAGACAGTTCAGGTCTGCTTTGAGCATAGGTATTTTATCTCTGTTGGGTTTACCTTCTCGAACACATGATGAATATTAAAAATATGTTTCTTTAGCACACATCTCGTCATCCAAATGAACACCTTTTCAGAGCCCACAGCAAGTCTAGACTGGCATTCGGGAATCTCTGGTATAATGAGCTGCCTTTTCGGATCGAGTCCTGTCACCTTCATGCCTAGAGCGATCTCCGAAAATGGTTTAAATTACCAGAGCTTATTTCTCAAAGGCTTAAATTCAGCACTAGTTGAGGCTGTCATTGTGCTTTTTTGACTGTTGTACATTATGATAGGGGAGTGAGATTTCACACAACCAAAAATGGGAGGAATCCATCCTATGCAGTATCTGTGACATAATGACTTGAACAAATAACTCAATTGGCTGTGGAGCGAGCAATACTTTTGATTGGTTCAAACAAATCAAAGATTGACAGCTGAGTGTAGCTCCGCCCTATCAGGGTTCATGACACCTCATTTCTGCCTTCTTGGGCGGGTTCTCTTGCAACAGAGATTTTAAATCTCAACTAGTTTAACCTGGTTTAGTACAGGTTAAATTTATGAACATAAATCCAGTTTTTCAACAAAGCCCCAATAACTGGGCAAGACACACAAAAGGAGTTCAGGGCATTGGCTAGCACAGCGTGATAATACTGTCTCCGTACAAATGAGAGCTATGAAAAATTAATGTTACACTCAAGAAATGATCAAGTGCGAAGAATAAAAATTAAATTCCACCCTTGAATAATCAAATTTTAAAATGATCCCCTCTGAAAAAAGAAATCTTAACTTCTGTGAGTCAAACATCCGTCATTCTCAATGTGCGGCCTCACAAATGAACACTCTAGGACAGCAAGGAGCATTACCAATTAATTTCACTATCGTAATTAAGCGGTCTGAAGGAGAATGTAATCATGACTTTTTATGGGACTATAAGACTTCTACAAAAGGATTTTAAACAGCAAAAATTAAGATTAACTGAGCTAAACCGGGCTTTATTTTAGAGTACTTGTTTTTCGTGGACTGAATATCTCTTATAATTCTCATTGCCTATTCAGACTGGAAGCTTACTCTGAGCTTACTTAGTATTTACTCCTCTCCTCATCAGACACAATCATTTCCACATTTCTCCATTAAAACCTGTTTCAGAGGAAATGGATCGTGATCGTTGCTGCGCTGATGGGTATGAAAACACCGCATACAGTAGATGGAATGAATTATCACCACCTCTTTCAACGTCTCTGGCAGAACCTCATCCCCATTTGTCAGTGTCCCTGTCTGAAGGACATTCCTGTCATTTTTCTACATATTCTCACCAAGAATACATAGCTATATCTATACTAATCTGTACACACTTAGCACGTCTTAAAGTGTAACAAATGCTAACGTTGATATATTTTGATGTATTATGCCATTTATAACAGATCTATTCTCAATGTATTTTTAAATAAAAATAAAGAAAATTGTAGGCTAGTCAGCCAGGACCCCGGCTGATATTTTGCTCCAATCATAACAGTAATAACCAGGAGATTTGCCATGCTGTTCTCATACATTAAAACTAACATCTTCTTTTGCATTTAAAATCCCAGTATAAAAATAACAGTGGTACTGATTATTATTAATGATAATGATTATGTTTATGCTTATGCTAATGCTTATTATTATTATTATTATTATTAATTCTCTCTCTCTCTCTGTGTCTCAGTCCCTCTCTCTCTCTGTCTCTCTCTCTCTCTCTCTCTCTCTGTCCCTCTGTCTCTCTCTGTGTCTCTGTCCCTCTCTCTCTCTCTGTCCCTCTGTCTGTCCCTCTCTCTCTCTCTCTGTCCCTCTGTCTCTCTCTGTGTCTCTGTCCCTCTCTCTCTCGCTCTGTCTCTCTCTCTCTCTCTGTCCCTCTGTCTCTCTCTGTCCCTCTCTCTCTCTCCCGCTCTCTGTCTCCCCTCTCTCTCTCTCTCTCTCCCTCTCTCTCTCTCTCTCTGTCTCTCTCCCTCTCTCTGTCTCCCTCTCTCTCTCTCTCTCTCTCTCTCTCTCTCTCTCTCTCCCTCTCTCTCTCTCTGTCCCTCTCTCTCTGTTGCCACTCGATGCTGAAATTTGATTCCCTCATGTAGCTGGATTCAGGGCAGGCCATCGGGCCGGGGATGGGCGGGGTGGGGGTGGATAGTTTGGGTTGGGGAGGGCGTGGCTGCAGTGCCTCCTCCTCTCTGTGCCCCCCCCCCCCCCCCGCAGGACGCTGTCTGATTACATCATTAGGCAGCTGTTTCTGCCTCATCTCTGCTTTCAGCACGGATGGCCCGCAGGCCTCTGAGTGCCGCTGATGTGCTCTCACATATTTTACACTCATACAGCCAGAGTATTCTTCTGACGTACTGACAGGTCACACACCTGGACATGAACCGGCACCTTACGGGCCACCTGGGTAACTACACAGCTCCTTAAAAGGCCCACTCCATTCCAAATTACTCCCTGATTTTACTCACAGAGACACATAAAATGGAAGTACAATGTGGAGATGCAGGGGCTAGAAGAATAACAACCTCTCCTTTACAGAGGGCCAGCAACTTCACATCTGTCCTATATGGAGAGGAATACTTCATGGAAAGTATGAAACCAAAATCTTAATCAGGTGGAAATCGAAAACATTAACTTTGACATTCACCCCAAAACACTCATGCTTAAATGGACGTACTGAGTCTGGGACTTGGATCACTGCACAGCAGAAGTGTCACACTACTGGATGTGATACGCAACTAAAAATCACCACAATTAGTCAAATGCACCTTTAACTGCAATGCAAGCAAATCCTCCTTACAAGCTCATCCCTGGCCTGGATAGGTATTTTTCTTGTACGAATTTCCTGTACTCTTTTCTTGTGAAGTTTTTTCTTCACAAGAAATGAAGCCATGAAGGAGGATTCATGGTTGACTTTGGGATCTCCCTCCTGCAATGGCTCCTGATCAACAAGCAACAACAGTCGAAGTACAAAACAGGTTTGGGGATATTTTATTTCTGGATCCCCTCAGAAACCTGTAGTTTAGGCCCCATGACGTTGTGTTTGTACGTTGTAAGCTTTTAACAGTTCTCCCTCTCCAGAGAAACTTACATGGGCTGCATTTCTTAACATACTTCAGTACCAGCTGAACATTTTCTGAAATATTTCAGTTCAGTTTAAGCACCATGCTCTACCTGGGAGTCAAACCAGCAACCTCTCAGTCTCAAGCCCAGCTCCCTAACCATTACACTATGATGCTGCCCTCTTATCAACTAAAAGAGTCAAAATAGCAGTTCCAGCACCTAACATGTATGAAATAGGAAAGAATATCTATGAATCATTTCAGAGAGAGAGTAGAACACAAATAGCCCTGAGCAGTCTTGGCTGAAGTCAGTGGGTACCCTCATTTCTGGGGGCAGAACATGCCATGCCTGATCCAGATTTAACTAAACTTGACATTTGTGAGCTAATACACCCCGACTTACACAAAAGGCTTTCCAAGCCAATTAAATCTGTGCTTTAAAGCTGTGCCTAATGGGTTTGTCGCAACAGACATGAGGCTATTCACCAAAAAGCAGCAGGGCTTTCCATTACAGTAATAAGCCTCTGTGGGAGAATAAGAGCAACGCAGAACAAAAGCCAGTGACGGGAAATGGTTTGTGTGAAATACATATGCGTCTCATATCTCCCACTGTAACCGATCCGTAATCAGCCAATCAGGGCCGGCCTGAAGGCGTGGGATGCGGCCTGTGGTGCTGTGGCCGGGACTTCTGATTGGCTAATGATGGAAAAGCAGATGGCCTTGTCTGATGAGGACCCATTGATTGTGTTAGACCCGTGTTGCGCATGCAGGTGTCGACGTCATCGCTCGGGGGTGGGTGGGCGGGGTCTTTGTGGGTCGCTCGTTATCACTCCGTCGACAAAAAGCAGCCGGTGTGACTCAGCCTTTCGTGCGTCTGACAGCTGAGCTTGGGGGTTAAAAAGGATCACCCACCAACCAGGCACAAATCACTGCTCCTGCTCTGCTGCAGTAGCAACTACCGGCGGGTATCTGGGGTGCAGCAGAGGCCGAAGGGCAGGACAGCAAATCCAGAGAGATAACTGGAGCATGAATCCTCGGGAAGTGCCAGCAGGCCCTTCCGGCCTTGGACAGGGCAGGGGTTGGGGGTGTTTTTCAGGTCCATGAAGGTAAACTGAGCACCCCCTATGGTTTTTGCCAGATGCTTGTGTTTTTTTTCTTCTCTCTCTCCCCATTCCCCTCTTCCAAAAAATCCACTTAAAATCCCTAACCGGTAACTGAGTTTGATTGAAATGCTCAGCTCTGCCAGCCTCTCTTCCCCTCCCATTTGCTGTGGTCCTCCTCTGGAATATTTCATCTGTAACATCTGGGAAGGCTTTCCTTAAAATCCTTCAAAAATGTTGACCCAGAAAAATAAAAATACAAATTGGGGTCATAAATCATTTTAATGTGCTATCTGTAATGCTGGTTAACAGCTGGTCGATCCCGTTCTCCTTGCTAATTAGTGATGACCGTTTTTACTAAGTAAACATATGATAGAGAGGTAGTAATAGAGTGACAAACTCCTGTTTTACTTTCAGGATCATATTAATGTGTTATCTGCCAACTGTCTATTTTTTTTTAAGAAATTAATTGACAATCATACCCTGTGAATAATATATAATATATTAAATGTTTCCTGGCAGTATCACCATACCTTTAAAAAGGGTGACACTAATCAGCAATAGCTGAAGAACAGCATTAATCAGAAGATCTCAGTTAAGTGGCACTTAAGTACATTTTCTGCATAAAATTATGGTTTCAAAGAAATATCATTACATGGAAAATTCACTTAAGTAGCGTGTAAATCATGTTTTCATTCAGCCGCAAGTTTCTTTTGTCCAGCTCAAGGATTGCATATGTATCTGAAAATGTATAATTTGCAAAAATATTTAATGTTATCCTCTAATTCCTTTTGGATCTTTTTCGGATCTGGGTCCAACAGAAAAACAAAATCCATGATCTATTGTCATGAAACATTTTCAGAATATTTCAAATGCAGCCAAAAAAAAAAAAAAAAGTTTTGCGATAACTTGACTGCAGTGGTGCCCTGGCTGGTGTGCAGAGGAAGTGAGTACTGAGAGAAATGAGTACTGAGAGAAATGAGTACTGAGAGAAGTGAGTACTGAGAGAGATGAGTACTGAGAGAGATGAGTACTGAGAGAAGTGAGTACTGAGAGAAATGAGTACTGAGAGAGATGAGTACTGAGAGAAGTGAGTACTGAGAGAAAGTGAGTACTGAGAGAAAGTGAGTACTGAGAGAAATGAGTACTGAGAGAAGTGAGTACTGAGAGAAATGAGTACTGAGAGAGATGAGTACTGAGAGAAGTGAGTACTGAGAGAAATGAGTACTGAGAGAAATGAGTACTGAGAGAAGTGAGTACTGAGAGAAATGAGTACTGAGAGAAATGAGTACTGAGAGAAATGAGTACTGAGAGAAGTGAGTACTGAGAGAAATGAGTACGTCATTCAGAAAAGTGCCTTAAAAGCAATACCAATCATCACACTTTCCTCAACCTGCTTCACCATGGACTGATGCACAATCGTCACACCAAATACACTGCTGAATGGAAGACTGTCAGCTCCAATTACACTTGGAATTAAAGAGGAAAGACCTGTAACTGTCACAGAGGAGCAGGAGAAACTGTGTCTGGCTAACCTTATTGATTTTACCATTTCCTCACAGGACTTGTACAAGCACCATTTATGTCTGTAATGGGCTTGCACACCTACCAGCTGGAACCATTTATTTATTTTACGTTCTTAGCAAATGTCTATATCCAGGGTATGTTAAACAGTGCAGTATTAGCGTATGAATTTGTGTCGATGTGAATGGGTACCAGAGGTGGAAAATCCCAGTTTCGGAAGGCATAACCCTTGCCATTTGTTTGCTGTACCCACGCTCCCATGCCCTGCACCAGCTGATTCTGATTAGAGTAGCATTTCAGCTAGGTAGCGTCGCTAATCAGAGAAATCAGATCGTTCCATGCATGGGTGGAACAAATGCATTCTAATGCTTCTAATGCTTCTGCTTTCTGGAGCCAGTTCATTTCATATCCATCTTTTCTGACGCATCTTTGCTGAAGCATTCTGGGTCCAGTGCCTTGCCTGGCTGGAAATCCACCCAGTCCCTTTATGCTGAGGATACTGGCCCACTGTCCCTCCCCTGGAGCTGTGGGCGTGGCACATGGGCGTGGCACTGCTTTTGGAAAGAGCACTTCTGGTGCTGTCACAAGCTCAGTATAAGCTTTCTCTTTCTTTCTTTCTTTCTTTCTTTCTTTCTTTCTTTCTTTCTTTCTTTCTTTCTTTCTTTCTTTCTTTCTTTCTTTCTTTCTTTCTTTTTCTTTCTTTCTTTTCAAAAATGCATTGAGGATGGTGATAAGAATCAGCAGTTTAATTGCAGTATGTGAGCTTTAAAGACAACAACAACAACAACACTGAGCATTGTTGCTCTCTACCACATAAGTAGTTTTTGTATGCCAGATATAGACCTGAAATAACATGCCAGGTGCTTCTTAATACTGTAATGGCATAAGTGTTGAAAATGCATGAGAAGGTGCAACAGTGTCTGTTTGAAGCCCAGTGGATATCAATAAGTGTGGTCTAATAACCAAACAAAAAGGAAGCATACTAATGCTAACTCTATCCAGTCTATCGGTAACTATACTCCAGATTCTACAATTTTGATTATAGTTAAAATACAAAATAGGATCAGAAATCTGTTCTGCACGTTTTCCACCACACTGTCCATTAGATAAATAAATTAACTGCTAAATTACCATGCAGTCCCCATGCTCAACATTAGTAACGATTAATTCAGGCCTATGTAATAAAAATGGCACAAACAAAAGAGCGAGAACATGTAAAGGACATACTCCGCCATTTATCTATTACATTGACACGCCTATTAAATTATTCATGGCCGAAAGATAAAACGCAGTCCTGAGTGAGTTTTGAGTTTTAATCTAGAAAAGTGTATTAGACCATGGTACACTGCACCGTACTGGTTTAATTTCTCTTGCAAGTCATAAAAGCAGAATAAACAAAAAGAACAAATCGTTTGAGAATTGGTACTTAAAGATGCAGGTTTCAGCACCGTGGCCAGCTCCTCCAATGCGGCGCGAGAAGCTCCACCAAAAAGTAAGGAACAGTTCTAACGCCTCGCGCTTTATGGTGTACGAACAAAATGAACATCACCTATGGTCAAAAAAAAAAAACTTTCTTGCGAATTCAGTGAATAAGCTTGTCTAATGTAAGATCCGACGGGGGGTGACGATATGATATTCTCACTCACACTGTACTCGACCTGTTCCCGTTCACTCTTCGAATGATAAAACCTGAATCCTCTGAATAATTTAAATTGCTATGACTTCATTTCAAGCCAGGAAAATTGGTTTTCGATTGGCATTTGTCTATCGCAACTTGTCCCCATCCAATTTACAATAAAAATTATTTGTATTTTTCCATAAAGTTTGTAATGCGTGACGTTTTTGCTAATTGGATGCCTGCCGAAGTAAACCAACACACGTTATTATTTTCCAGAGCTACACCCCCGTCGTGTAATATTAATACAGCAGACGCTCTATCAAATTTCATCCCCAGAAAGAGTTGGTCCGACATTGCGCTGTCCAAGTTCAGATAATGGAGTAACCCCTTCACTCGGTGTTATCCATTACACATCCAGAAACGCAAGTACTAAAGTATAAGACAAAAAAAATAATTCAGAATGCACTAACACTCGTGAAATGCGAAAAATATCTTAGTTTCGGCTTCACGGGACACTGCAGTGCTCCGCGATAGAGCAACTCAACCTTTATAAACGCGAACATACTGGCACAAAATCTGAAATACTGTCATTTTTAGCAAACACATTTCAATATGATTCACTGTCTACTGGAATACGTGCAATCCGGTCTTACACTGAAACTGCTGGAGTTCAGGACACGAATCGTCCGATGAGGTGGCGAAGCCGAGCCCGCATAAGAATCGCAGGTGGTTCCACTACGGGAAACCATCACTGCTTTTATTATAAACACACAAACAACAACGCATTAATATGCGCCTTTTTTGCTCCGTTAAACACAAAATCCATAATAAAGACGGACAGAGGGGGGAGGGAGAGAGGGAGAAAATCACTCACGCTTCTGCCCCGCGCGGATTAGTGTCGTACGGGCCCTGTGTAAATCTCCATTTCCGATGCTGTATTTGCGAGCTTCCAAACAGGGCAAGTACGGTCGGGGGTATCGGTGATGTAAAAACGTCTTGAATTATTCAGAAGCTCGGCCACGTGACCCGAACAAAATTCATTATTTATCAGCGTGCCCCCATTCAACACGGAGAACTACGTCAGCGACGTTATGATGTCACTGACACCGGTTATTAAAGCTATCCGTTTTATGCTCTTGCCTGACAGTGCAAGCACCAGGGCTGGGCATCGCTCAGGGAAGGAGGGAGGGGGATAGGGGTTAGAGAGAGAGAGAGAGGGAGGGAGGGAGGGAGAGAGAGAGTGTGGTTACAGGCTTCAGTGCACACCAGTGAGATATTAGAATAAAGTTTTAGATAAAGCTTAGGATGAGCACAGGTATTATATATGTTCATTAACCAGGAATGTTCATTATGTTCACATACTTTTCCTCAGTTGTAAAACCAGTTGCCACACAATATCTGGATTTGTCACCATATTAAAAATTCCCAAATAGCTTTTCCATCTTTACTTAGACCTGCAATCCCCCTCGCAGAACGATCCTGCCCTTCTCAAGGATGACAGCAATACATGACGGAAAGCCGGGGGGGGAGGGGGTTAAGGGGGCGGCGCTCCGAGCAAAGCCAGGAGAATGACAGTCACACCCAGCTGCCCTGAAACACAGAGTCAGAATAAGCCACAGTCGCGGTTCATGGGCTGGTCTTTCAGCTGGAACAGAGGCTCCTGGCAGGGTGCAGTGGAGGATGACTCTCCCAGCCGAAGGCCCTGCTGAAGGACACAGTGTTTACGCTGTTGTCACTGCACAGCTGCTACCTTGCGGACGGAAAGCACGGTATCGCCCAGCATCGCCTTTGGTCCTGATGGAGCGTGGGTCTGAGGGGTAACTGGAGCAGGGCATTTAACGGGCCCAATGCCTCTCTTCAAGGTGCAACGGTAGATTCCCGGCTGGGACTCAAACAGAAAACCAGCCGCGCCGATGCGGTTTATAAATGCCTTCTGGGTACAGCTGGAGGTTGGTTAATCAGCTGATGTGTCACGCCCTGCAGACTGACTGTAATGTTGAATGGAAAGATCTGACATGTCAGTGAAAGTTTGTCGGCAAAGGTCAATTAACAGAGTCCCCCTTCCCAAAATCGTTTCTCACGTGTCCTGACATGCGTTTAAAGTACAGGATGTGATATGTCAGCTGCAGAATGTCAGGGGTCTAACGGGCCAGTAAGACTGTCAGGTGTCAGGTGAAGCAGATGACATTCCCCTGTTTATGGGTTCTGCTCTTTTCACCTGGGAGGTTTTCCCTGTTACCATCACCTTAGGTTTTCATTGGGGGGGTGGTCTCAGGCACTATGATTTATGTAGAGGTGCTTTGTGACTTGTAAAAAAAATTATGTCTTTTATAATAATAAAAAAATACATAAAAAAATAATAAATAAATCAATAAAGGTTGTACAAACTGAATTGATCAATTGGATTTAAAGTAGTCGAATAACGCCTGTCACCCTGAAGACAAAACCTCACACACCTCTAAAATGAGCAGGGAACACATTTGGAGCAGAGAGCAAAAACATTCTGACTTACTGCACACATTTAAGAAAAGAAAGGAACGAAGAATGAAGGAAAAGGGAAACCCAGTAAACAGCTCTTGTCGCAGGCTGCAGCAGTGTACCCTGTGGTCCTGTCTGAGCCCTGAGCAGGTGAAACGGGTCGACCGAAGTGGGGCCCTCTCCGGTCTCTCCATTCAGGTAGAACATGCAGGTATGAATTATTCAGCAGGGCGGTGTGCTGCTTTCAGGGGACCTGCACTTATGCTTTTGGCTTTGATGTGTTGTTGTTGTTGTTGTTGTTGTTGTTGTTGTTGTTGTTGTTGTTATCCCCTTTTATTGTAGTTGTTTGGAGAGTGATAAATAACTGAAATCAGTGTTAATAAGTGGTGCTCCATTAGCAGGTATCCCCCAGGGTTTTTGGGGCTCATTCATTCATATTGCGTGCTGTTTCCTTTGTGCTGCATCCCACATGAAGCAGATGGTAAACTGGCTGTCATTGTTTCCAATGAGAGTATGACAGTATATTCTGCTCAATGCCAGTAGAATATGCTAACAGCTAAGGTGGTGGCAAACAGACCTTCCATAAAGGTTATTATCTTAACTGTTCTAGCTTAGTGAATGCACTCTTTTTAGTCTATATTTGCTTTAATAATGTACTGTATAATGTAATGGTTTATGCCACCATCTACATGAGCATGTTAGTTTACATCCTTATCCACCACCCTGGTTATGGCTGGTGGCCACTGTAGAGAAGATGCTGGATTGTAACTATTTCATAATCCACTCTCCTCTCTGTGAGGAGGGAGAGTTATCTTCTTTTCCCATGGAAAACAGAGCAGACCATGGGGGGGGGGGGGGGGGGCGGGGGTTATCTGATGGGGGTGTGTGGAGACCTTGACTTGGAGAGAAAGAGAGAGAGGATTAGCCGTGTTATCTAACTGCTATATCTTTCATTTAGGAGGACATCCTAACATCTGAGCAGAGAGCATGCTCTTTCAAACACACTCACACACACACACACACACACACACACACACACACACACACACACACACACACACACACACACACAGGCACACAGGCACACACACACACACACACACACACACACACACACACACACACACACACACACACACAACATACACATGACACACACACACACACACACACACTCACACACACACACACACTGCCCACACACACACACACACACACACACACACACACACACACACACACACACACACACACACACACACACACACACACACAGGCACCCCCACGCTCACACATACACATCATAGTATTACAACAAGTAAACAATGCCAATTTATAAAAAATAGATGCAAGAAACAACTATTTAAAAATAAAGAAATAAAGGGAAAGCAGGTACTGTTAATATTAAATTAAAACCAGTGGAATGCCCTTAATCAAAAGCTGCATTGAAAAGACATGCTTTAAGGTTTTTTTTTTTTTCTTGAAATTCTTTCATGTTCCAGAATTTCTGAAGGTCGTATGCTTGTGCACTTGCTTGTGTTTAAAGTTAATGATATCCGAGGCTGTCAAACAGATACATTTCATGAAAAGCGGGAGTGGCCATGAGTAGTGAGCTATGGGGCATAGTTCTCTGCGGCTCTTTACCGGCACGTCTCGCTAAATATTTCAATACGTGGAACAGCAGGCAGTGGGCGGGACTTCAGTACATCTTGCCTTCGGCTGTCGGCAAATAAGTCCTTTGATGGGCGGTGTTATGGCAACACCGCGCGCTGTCACGTCCGATGCCGAATGAGTAAACCCGGCAGTTTGTCAATCTCATTTCGGAGCGCGTGCTGCGCTGTCGTCAGGGTGTAATTACGGAGTCATTGAGAGGGTCTGAATGTCTGAATGAAAACGCTGGGAGAGCTTCAGTTTCAAACAAGGCTTGCAAGACAAGTACATCATCAGCCCTCAGTGAGACATGAATTAAATATTGTGTCCTGAAACCTGTCATTTGTCCTGCATTGTTAAACCAGCAGAGCAGTGAAAAGCCTGTATGTATATGCACCTTCTTGAGTGGTGGGTGTTTTATTGTAGCTGTGTTGGCAGCTTAATTTGCCTTGTGCCAGGTAAATTATTAGAGCTGAGCTTCGTAATTTGTGGAGCTTAGCCAGGTGCTTAATTAACGCTGTGTTTGGTGGGAATGCTGGGTATTTTGTTGGAGTTGTGTTTGTTGTTGAATTAGTGCAGTGCTGGGTGTTCTGTTGGATCTGTACTGGATTTTTTATTAGCATTGTTTTGGGTGTTTTGTCAGTGGGTGTTAAAGCAGCCTTGCTTTAGGTGTTTGAGGCTGAACTGGGTGTTTGATTAGCACTGTTGTGGGTGTTTGTGGATCTGTGGAGGGATTTTAATTAGCGTTGTATTGGGGGGGGGGGTTTGTTAGCGCTGTGCTGAGTGTAGCTCCAGAGCGGTGCCGTGGCTGGGTGTTTTATAGGAGCAGACTGGATGTTCTGTGGCAGAGCAGTAGAGGGATTCCTGCATTATTTATTCACACAGTACACAGTCAGAGTCTTTTAGGGGAAAGCTACTGTGAGATCCACATCTTACACACTCACAGCTACATCCTCTCTCTGAGCGGATCTGGAAGGAGCTCTTGGGCCTCAGGCGAAGAGTTCAGTGATTGGATTGATGTGCCTCTATCACATCAATGAATAATGGGGGCAGCCTGTAGTCTTGTGGCTAAGGTACATAACTGGGACCCTTGTGGTTGGTGGTTCAAGCCACAGTCCAGCCACAGCAAGAACACCATTGCTGTTGGGCCCTTGAGCAAGGCCCTTAACCCCACACTGCTCCCACAGCGGAATGGCCCTTGGTTAGCCTAATTAAGTTGCTTTGGATAAAAGTGTCAGCTAAATGACTGCAATGTGAATTTATCACTTCTCAGGCCAGCACAAGCCTAATCCTACACCAACTCTCTAACTTGTGCCTAGTCTTTTTAGTTCTTTTTCTTCTGTTAGTTACATTTTCTTTTGCTTGTAGTTTACTGTTTGGTCTTTTGTTCATTTTCTAAAGACACATGTGAATGTACACACACACACATGCACAAATATGCTGAAACACACACACACACACACACACACACACACACAGGCACACACCTACACACATGGAAACACGCATATATATATATATACATACACACACACACACACACACACACACACACACACACGCCTCTCACACATTAACACCTATATGCATGCACACACACACACCAACTCACACAGAAACACACACACCCTTTCTCACACACTAACACCTATGCACATGTGCACACACACACACACAAACACACATGCCCTCTCACACACTAACCTATGCGCGCACACACACACACACACACACACACACTCTCTCACTCACACTCACACATGCCCTTTCACACACAAACACACACACACACATGCCCTCACACACACACACACACACACACACACACACACACACACACACTCACACACACACACACACACACACACACACACACACACACACACACACACTTGTATGCACTGTTGTGCCACATCAGAATCCATACACTGGCCTGGCTATTCCCTTCTGTCTCCTCCTGTATCCATCCCGGCAGCTCACACATGGATCTGTGCCAGTCACAAGCTCTCTAATTTCACTGTGTCACTCACACTCTGGACCAGCTCCAAGATCCATGCAGCAGCCAGGTCTGCTCCTCTCCTGCTCAGAGACAACATACAGAAGACCAGTCTCATTCCTTCTGCTTATATAACAACAGCAACAACAACAACAACAGCAATCATGATATTCATGATAAACATAATAATAAAACAAGTATAAAATGTTAAACAAATTAAACAAATTAAAACACTAAACAAAGTAAATGATAACTTTTTTAACCTTAAAACACTTATTTAATGCATATTCAAGCAGCATTTAGCCAAGGGGAAGAGCATGTTCTGGCCCAGAAAAAGAGTCATGTATCTCACAGCGGTAAAGGAGGAGTAGGGAACACCATAAAGAGACTCTGGGGTCAGACAGGGGCAGTGAAAGTCACCTCACTCTCCTGTCCAGCTGTACACGAGTGGACTGATGAAAGGTCAAAGGTCAGACCGCCTGCGTGAATCTGGTTGGCTGTGCTCTCCCCATGGCCCTTCCCCGCCCACCACATCCACCATGACAGAAAAGTGATCTTAGCTAATCTGCATGCAGAAAGGATGTCAAACCCGCTTCCGACCAGCTATGTACAGGGACTAAAGAGGAGTTCCACAGCCAGGACAACCAGACAACCAGCATAGCTAACCTGTGGTGGTTTAAGTTTCCATGGCATTTGACTCTAGTTTTGTCAAATGTCAAACCCTCAAGTTCAAATTTCCTCATACAGACCAACTGTTTATTTCCTTTTGCACAGTGTTCTATGAAATGTAAAGTTATTGCATAATCCAACTTTGACATTCTGGAACATATATGGGTAGATAACGGGTGTATTTTTATTTTTTAACTGGTAGCTCTGACGTAAATATCTTTTGTCAAGGGCACATCAGAGTTGTCCCATAAAAACAGTGGGGTTCTTTAGGAGGTGATACAGCTTTGGCACAACCCAGTTTTATTTCGGTTGAAAATGACTTTAAAATAAAAAATTGTAAAGACGGAAAGAAAAACGTTAGCAAAGGGATCAGGTTTCACGTATCATAGCCGACGCAGACAAAGGGAGTCAGCAACATCCTAATTTAAGTTTAATGACCCTCCTTTCCTCCACCACGGCGCATCTCTGTTCCAGTTCAGCGCCGCAGGGTTGCCATGGAGACGAATCTGCGACGTTACACTGGGGAGCGGCACGGGGAACCACGCGGTAAGTTTGGGTCAGGTTTTCTCACCCGCGTCACTCTGTTACAGAGTTTTTTTGTCTGCAGCAGAAAACGTCATTCGTTAACGTCCACTGCAGTGAACTTTGACGTCCTAGTTTTTTTGTCTTTTTTTTTTGCTGCTTGCGGTAAGAGGATTTTTTGTTATTTATTCATTCAGTCATGTATTTGGTTATTTATTTATTTATTTATTTATTTTTTATTTACTTTTGGAAAGAGTAGCTCTGAGAGCCCTCTTTTCTGTAAATTACTCCTGGTTCAGAGAAAGCACAGTATAGGTGAAATAAATCATTGCTGGGGTAGAACTGAAATTAAATATTTTGTACCACTGCTTAGCCTTAAGCAATCAAATAAGAATTTTGTTCCACCAGCTCGATTAATGCAACATACACAAGGAGGTAACACGAGAAACTGGAATTCCCCACAGCCATGTTCATTAGCTTTGTACCTCACTTTGAATATTGCCTTTTTAAATCCTACACAAAACAATGAAATTAACTACAATAGGTATCTGTACAAGGCCTCATATTTTAGTGGACATGCCATTGGACTCTGACATTAATGTTTATTGTATCTATGGTCTGTGAGAGTTGGCTCTGATACATGTATTTAAAAATGAATTCACGAATCACATCTGAGCGTATTTCATAGTCTTTCATAATAAGCATAATTAATGCGCTCTGCATGTGTGGGTGTCCTGCAGCTTGCTCTCACTCTGTGTGGGTTTATTGTTGGGAAAGCAGGGAGTGGTTCTCTGTGGTGCAGAAGGCTGAAGGAGGACCTGGGTGTGCCGACCGCCCGCTGGGCTTGGTGTTAGGTCCTGGCTCATTTGTCACGGTAATCCCCGTCTAATGCCCTCTGGGAAGACTGGAATGTTCCAGATTTTTGTCAATTTGACACGGAATTCTCCCCGATTAGTTAAGCTCTCTGGGAAGGTCCATTCACAAAAGCCGCACACACACACAAAAAATAGCTCTCTTACAAAGGTACTCATGCACGGTTCTGTCACACATATACCAGCGCAGGACACAAACACACATGCAAACCCTTACAACCACACACTGTCACTCGCATCATATGCTGTGAGTGAGAAAGTAAGGGACTGTTAAAGAGTGAGGGAGTGACTGACTCATGGAGTGAGTGACTCGGGGAGTGAGTGAATGACACTAAGACAAAAAGAATCAGTGTGCATGCATGTGCATACACTAGTGAATGAGTGGGTGAGGGAGTAAATGAGGAATTGAATGAGTGAATGAATGAACGAATGAGCAAGTGAATGAGCAAGTCAAAGTGCTTATAGACTACTGCAGAAACACATCTGCTTCCTGCAGTTGGTCCAGCAGCTAGAGTCACAAAATGACTCTCTCTCTGTCTCCCTCTTTTCCTTTTCTTTTGTGTGCCCTTTCTTCCTCCCACTTTTTCTCTCGCTCACTCCATTTTTTTTCTGTCTACCTCCTCTCTCCTCTTTTCCTCCCCTCTGCACAGACATCCAACCAGTACAGAGAAATTAAATTCTTTTGACTAAAAATATTTTCTCAGTCACAATATTGTCTTTTACTTTAGCTATTGCATGACTGAAATCGCAAGTAAAGAATAACAGAAACTCTGTCCCACCTCCCTGTGTAAACTTGGCTATCTCCACTGAATATCAGCTCTGTAACATTTTTTAAGGGACAAGGGAGGTTTTGGATTAAGATGGAATCTGATGGAAAATGGAAACATCCTACAGCCCTGACCGTATTTCACCTGGCATTTTGGACCGAATCTTTGATTTTGTAAATCTCTTTTATCAAAAACATTCAAAACACCGGCATGCACTCTTACAATGCTATCAATATACTTTATGCGCTCAGAACTGCGTAGCCTTTATTTTTTCACATGTTGCTCCTGCCTCAAACCCTCTGAATCATTCACAAATGCAAATACACAATCAATGCATGATTTATCTTTGCAGGGGTGCCAAAACTGTGCCCAGCCTGGGATTTGAACTGGCAACCATGTGGGTACAAGTATGTTCCCTCACCACCACAGCAGGCAGTGGCGGCTGGTGAACTCAAAACAGGGGGGGAACAAACTTTACATATCATTATGTTCTACCTGTTACGATTTATCCTCCTTGATTAACAATGAAACAAGTAATTCACAGAGTAATCAACACCAATTGATTTAATTAGATTAAAAAATACCCATGGAAATAACAAATGTAACACTAGTTTGCAAAGAACAGCAATTCTCAGCAACCATTTACTCTATTTACATCAGATGGTGTTGACTAAAAAATCAATTAAAACATTGGATGAATGGGAACAGGTTCAAAGTAATGATAGTTTTAAAGGTAAAATTTGTTCCTCCCCTGTTTTGAGCTCACCAGCCGCCACTGGCTGCAATGTCCAGTTTGAGACGGGCCAGCCTGGAAGCTGTTTCCATGCCGCCCGGGGAACATCGAGAGCCTCCTTTCCAGAAGGGGCCTGAATCTTATGAAGCTCACGTGTGTGGGAATAAGCTCCGCCCCCAGCTGTAAAGACCGCCTCATCAAGCAACCTCCGCCGTGCGAGAGCCAAGATCAACCTGCCAAAGAGCTGACCTTGCATCTCCTCCAGCCCTCCCGCCAAAATCTGGCCTGAACCCCCCCAGCACCCCGCCCTCCTCCTGCTTTCTTTACTTCCATCATTAAGACAAGATGCAGGGTTAGTAGTCTTTTGATCTCGGGACAAGAGCAGAGGAGAACATAGACCCCAGCGTGTGTCTGTTTATCCTGGAAGTCTTGGCTAGGGGGAGCTTGGTTTCTTGCCCTGGAGAAGGGCCATGGAGGCGCCCTGTCATATTCCAGCCATCGTTTTAAACATCAGAGCTGGGGGGTTGTTGGTAGGGGTGTGAGGCGGGGGTGCAGGAGTGAGGAGGCGGGTATTGGCCTGATGTCATTTGTCCTTCTGGGAAACCAAGGGCAGGGATCTAAAAGTCACTCACCCTTGGAAATCCTACCCACCCAACACATGTGGCCCACTTCCTGTCTGTGCAGGAAGTGAAGTGAAAGATGGAGTGGGCCTGGTTTAAAGGAGGCAGATGGGAGGCCTTGACCCTCTCTGTCAGGATTTCGAGTGCCTGTCAGAGGTATTATAGTGTGTCTGCCCCCTCTAAACCCCCCCCACCGTACTGAGGCCTCTCCGAGGACACTTTCAAAGAAATCGCTGATGGCACAAGAAAACTATTTGCACATCTCCTCCCCCGTCCAGCCTGAAAAAAAAAAAACAAAACTAAAAACAGGAAAGCGTTTACTCCATTAAAACAGAGCTCTGGACTTCAGCGGGGTGGCGTGTCCTGAAGCAAGATATGTCCGCACTATGCAGACACACCTGCAAATAAAACAAAACCGTCAGAAATAATCATTCTGCTGTCTGTGGTTGTGCCGCAGTGCAAAAAACCACAAAGACAGAAACAGAGTACGGACGTAAAATAAATGAAGACTGTAAGCATGTGGTTTTTTTTGAAGGAACAAAGGGTGATATTCGTGACACCTGGACTTGTACACAGCTCTCTAGTTCAAGCTTAGGGTCAGGGTTTTGGTTGGGGTTAGGTTAGACAAAATCTCCCCTTCCCAGGTTGTTTTCCATGAGGGCTGCCCAGGAAAGAAAAACATGCACTCACCTTCAGTGTAGTGGAGGCTTTTAGCAGGAAGAATTTAGTCCCTCTTGTGTTGAATTTTATGTGCGTTTGTTTAGTTCTCCCGGGAACATGGCGTGTATGGTTGGGGTTAGGGTTGGGGTTAGGGTTAGATTTGTCTTTTTTCAATCCTCCTTGGAATGAGGTGTTGAGTTTTCTGATCCAGTGTTTTTCTTTCCTTCCAGGTAGTGTTTGTCTGCAGGCCCGATATTTCCAGTTTCTCAAGTCCATGGTGAAGGAAATGAGCTCATAGGTATGTGTCAGTATCCCTGTGACTGGGAATGTTGTTTATGTGCTGTGCTAGTCTTACTCTGATTGGGTTGCCTGTCTCTCCTACATATCTTATGTCACACTGTTTACACTGTATGACATATATGCCATTTTATACAGTTGTGTTGACTGCAAGTTTCTGTTTGATTAGGTATGTGGTGTTTGTTGTATTGTTTTTAACTGTTAGAGTTAGGGTTTCTAGGCTTATGGTTAGGGTTTCTAGGGTTAGGGTTAGGGTAAGGGTTTCTAGGGTTAGGGTTAGGGTAAGGGTTTCTAGGGTTATGATTATTAGGGTGAGGGTTAGGGTTTCTAGGGTTAGGGTTAGGGTTAAGGTTTCTAGGGTTATGATTATTAGGGTGAGGGTTAGGGTTTCTAGGGTTAGGGTTAGGGTTAAGGTTTCTAGGGTGAAGGTTAGGGTTTCTAGGGTTAGGGTTAGGGTTAAGGTTTCTAGGGTGAAGGTTAGGGTTTCTAGGGTTAGGGTTAGGGTTAAGGTTTCTAGGGTGAAGGTTAGGGTTTCTAGGGTTAGGGTTAGGGTTAAGGTTTCCAGGGTGAAGGTTAGGGTTTCTAGGGTTAGGGTTAGGGTTAAGGTTTCTAGGGTGAAGGTTAGGGTTTCTAGGGTTAGGGTTAGGGTAAGGGTTTCTAGGGTTAGGGTAAGGGTTTCTAGGGTTAGGGTTAGGGTATGGGTTTCTAGGGTTATGGTTATTAGGGTGAGGGTTAAGGTTTCTACGGTGAGGGTTAGGGTTTCTAGGGTTAGGGTTAGGGTTAGGTTTTCTAGGGTTAAGGTTAGGGTTAGTGTTTCTAGGGTTAGGGTTAAGGTTTCTAGGGTTAGGGTTATTAGGGTTAAGGTTTCTAGGGTGAGGGTTAGGGTTTCTAGGGTTAGGGTTAGGGTTAAGGTTTCTAGGGTTATGATTATTAGGGTTAGGTTAGGGTTTCTAGGGTTAGGGTTAAGGTTTCTAGGTGAGGTTAGGGTTTCTAGGGTTAGGGTTAGGGTTAGGTTTTCTAGGGTTAAGGTTAGGGTTTCTAGGGTTAGGGTTTCTATTAGGGTTAGGGTTTCTAGGGTTATGGTTAGGGTTTGGGTTTCTAGGGTTAGGGTTAGGGTTTCTAGGGTTAGGGTTATTAGGGTTAAGGTTTCTAGGGTGAAGGTTAGGGTTTCTAGGGTTATGGTTATTAGGGTTAGGGTTTCTAGGGTTAGGGTTATTAGGGTTAGGTTTCTAGGGTTTAGGGTTTCTAGGGTTATGGTTATTAGGGTTTGGGTTTCTAGGGGTTATTAGGGTTTGGGTTTCTAGGCTTATGGTTATTAGGGTTAGGGTTTCTAGGGTTAGGGTTAGGTTTCTAGGGTTAGGGTTAGGGTTTCTAGGGTTATGGTTATTAGGGTTTGGGTTTCTACGGTGAGGGTTAGGGTTTCTAGGGTTAGGGTTATTAGGTTAGGGTTTCTAGGGTTATGGTTATTAGGGTTTGGGTTTCTAGGCTTATGGTTATTAGGGTTAGGGTTTCTTGGCTAATGGTTATTAGGGTTAAGGTTTCTAGGGTTAAGGTTAGGGTTTCTAGGGTTAGGGTTATTAGGGTTAAGGTTTCTAGGGTGAAGGTTAGGGTTTCTAGGGTTATGGTTATTAGGGTTAAGGTTTCTAGGGTGAAGGGTTAGGGTTTCTAGGGTTAGGGTTATTAGGTTTCTAGGGGGTTTCTAGGGTTAGGGTTATTAGGGTTAGGTTTCTAGGGTGAGGGTTAGGGTTTCTAGGGTTAGGGTTATTAGGGTTAGGGTTTCTAGGGGTTAGGGTTTCTAGGCTTATGGTTATTAGGGTTAGGGTTTCTTGGCTAATGGTTATTAGGGTTAAGGTTTCTAGGGTGAAGGTTAGGGTTTCTAGGGTTAGGGTTATTAGGGTTAAGGTTTCTAGGGTGAAGGTTAGGGTTTCTAGGGTTATGGTTATTAGGGTTTGGGTTTCTAGGGTTATGGTTATTAGGGTTAGGGTTTCTAGGCTTTGACTTATTAGGGTTAGTAGTTCAAGGCCCGGTCCAGCCACAGCAAGAACACCATTGCTGTTGGGCCCCTAAGCCAGGCCCTTAACCCCACATTGCTCCCAGCGGGGATTGACCCGTGGTTAGTCCAATCAACTGTAAGTCACTTTGGATAAAAGCGTCAGCTAAATAACTGTAATGTAATGTAATGTAATGTAACGTAACGTAATGTAATGTAATTAAATAAAAAGGCTCCACTTCTCTGACAGTGGAATGATTGCATACATAGAATGTTGTGTTCAGGCATGAGCCACTGCAGGTGTTTCCCATTGAGCTGGGATTTTCTTTTGTGAACACACACACACACACACACACACACACACACACACACACACACACACACACACACACACACACACACACACACACACACACACACACACACACACTACCCTTTAATAATCAGCAGCGCTTTTAACTGAAGTGTTAATCACAGACTGAGTGGACGCACTTGGAGCTGTGCAATTAAATTATAATTTTAGAAGAGGTTTTTTTTTGGGATTCCAGAAACACTTACGCTAACAACATTTGAATAAATGCATACACAATACATTCATTTTAATTAGCGCACCTGCAAAGAGGATATTGAATAATTGTCTGTTCTGTCGACTGCAATGAAGCAAAACCTTAATCTTAATCATTTTAGCATTGAGATGCTCTCCACACATGAGAGGAAAAATTACATCTTAATTATGATTTTCAAGGCTATCATATCTGGGTTATCAACCACGAACAAATGAATATAACATTGTAAGTATAAGTGAGTCATTCACAGCTAACCAACATTTTTTTTTTGTGGGTGTTACAGCTTAATTGTTTTTTTATTTCATTATTTCACCTTAATTCTTTCAGGTGAGTGATCTGAGCACTCAGTTCTCATTTGTAGCGGTTACCCAGGTAACCCCAGGGATCAGTGTGGGGTCGGAGATTGTCGGGACAGTGTAACCAATCAGCTGCAGGGAGATAATTTAGTGGTCAGATATGGAGAGCCAGTTTCACGGGTCAGCATGTAAACACTGTTTAATTTTGACAATATTATTTTCCAGTGGAAAGTGTGATAGCAATTTCAATGCTTATCTCTTTGCATTGAAAAAAACTCAAAATCGAAAAGGCCATAGTTAGATTGCCAGCTGGTAACTGTTGTGTTTTTGTTGGAAAGTATTTCCATCTCCATATCTCTACGGCCCTAATTTAACTTATGGGGAGAGAGACAGAGGACATCAGCAGAAACAAATATGCTTAATTTGTTGTTTCAAATTTTAAATGTGAACATGTGAACAAGTACAACGAACAAGAATCTCCAAAATTCATGCACAACAAACAAAAATCAAGACACACACATACACATACACACGCACACACACATACAATTTCGCTCCTATCCTTTCATGTCAATATGCACATAATTAAAATAAGCAACGCAATAATTAATGTGAAGAATATTTGCATTGTAAGTTGAGGTGGAGAGGCTCGGCCCAAGCTTGCGGAGTGTCTTTCTTCTTAATCTGATCAGGGCGAGCGGCCTTTATTGCATTATGGTTCGGTAGCAGGAAATGACCCGTGCGTGGTGGGTCTGTGGCTCTGGGGCCCAGAAGCATGGACCCCACAGCACCTGAGCCCTGTTTTAATTAAATCATGTGTTTGTCTTACTCAACCCTCTTCCTGGCTCCCAACAACCCTGCGATAATGAGGCACATTGAGCTGGCCCTGGACTGCAGCCTCTGACAGCCAGGGGCACAGAACCTCATGTCCCACACTCCTGCACAAACAGGATGTGACATCACAAAGCAGGGGATGGTGCTCGGTCACCAGGAGATAGCGGACTGAGCTGGGCAAACAGTGGCTTCATTGGAGTGGAAAACCTGCAATCTTTTCATGCTTCCTGTTATTTAAAATTTCATTAAAATACAGAGTAGTTTCTATTTTACACAGAGAAATAATGTACAATAAACATTAGTCTATATGGTGCAGAAAGAGGAGGTTTACTGACAAGCTTTGGGCAGGAAATTAAAGAGGTGATTAAAGCAATAAAAATTCAAGAATTTCTTAGTATACACAAAGTGAATGAGAATGTGTGTGTGTGCGTGTGCATGTGCATGTGTGTGTGTGTGTGTGTTTCTGCATTAGCGCAGTGACAAAACACTGCAATGGCTGGGCCACTGGATTTGTTGGAAGAGGTTTGCAGATGTAATGCAGGTAGAGCTCAGCCACAGCTAAACTGAGCAACTGAACTCAATTCAGCTCAGTGAAATAAATCTTTAGTCTCTGCTGGGTAATTCATATTGCAGCTCACATTAGCAAAAGCAGAGGGCAATAAAGTAAAAACACATTAAAAACCCATATTCAATTGATAGTTTATGTCGAATTTTCTCAAGGCACTACAGAGTGCAATAAGGTCACTTAGCTTAAAATTAATTGAGGCACAATGAGCTATGAAAGGAAAGTAATTGCAAAGAAAAATTTCAGTGAACAAAGTATGCAGTCTAATGTGCTTCAGTGAAATATCTCCTGTATGAGTGGACAGTACATGAAATATGTCAGCTCTGCAAGGCAAGAGACAGAATTCTTGTTTTTTATATTTTATTATTTACATTTTGGCTAGAAGAGGGTTGGATGACAGGAACCGTGATTGTGTAATTTTCACAATCATAAAGAGGGCCAAACTGGAGTTTGTTTTCCATCACTGGAAATGAAAAAAAGAGTTCTATTGTTGAGAAAAGAGAGCAAAGATGTTCTATGATTGTACTTATTTTTTATCAATGAATTTTTACAACTTTGGATAAACCCTACACCAGACCATACAACAAAATATATGAAGTTTATGAAAGCCAACCCATCATCAGTCTACCCACATTGTATACTGCAGTACATCCCTTCTGCCTCTGGGGGTGCTAGTGAGGCTTCAATTACGTCTATTTGCCAAGCAAACATGATTTGTCTGTGGAAACGTGGTGCTTACATAGGATGATTTACCCATGTACACGCTGGATGTGTATTCAAGCAAAGCAGATCATGTACACTCAAAGACTGCAATGGGAGTTTGAATGTGCAGTGATAGTGCGCCCACGTCTCCACTGGAAACTCCCCACAGGCTTTTATCAGTAATCTGTGTTTGTGGTCAGAGTTTTGCTCTGAGGCTTTCATTAGAGCTGTATAACTCTGGCTTCGTATGGTAGAAGCAATCCCTTCCGTATTTTGTTCTTCCCATTCGCTGAACCAGCTGATTTAGCTCATTAGCCTCCATACCTGGCTAACGAGTTATGCTTATCAGAATTAGTTGTCTTTCCATCCCTTTCATTGAGAGCACTAAGACTTTCCCAGCTGGCAGCCCTAGATATGTGGAAAAGAGGAAAGACAAGGATTTAGAGGCAGTAGCTCAAAATCAGCTGTCAGCGTTTCCAGCCAGACCTCTCATTAGCTCTCCTCGCCTCACACAGCACCTCCTCTCATTAGCTCCCCTCGCCTCACACAGCACCTCCTCTCATTAGCTCTCCTCACTTCACACAGCACCTCCTCACCTCACACAGCACCTCCTCTCATTAACTCTCCTCACTTCACACAGCACCTCCTCACCTCACACAGCACCTCCTCTCATTAGCTTCCCTTGCCTCACACAGCACCTCCTCACCTCACACAGCACCTCCTCTCATTAACTCTCCTCACTTCACACAGCACCTCCTCTCATTAGCTCTCCTCGCCTCACACAGTACCTCCTCTCATTAGCTCTCCTCACTTCACACAGCACCTCCTCTCATTAGCTCTCCTCGCCTCACACAGCACCTCCTCTCATTAGCTTCCCTCGCCTCACACAGCACCTCCTCACCTCACACAGCACCTCCTCTCATTAGCTCTCCTCACTTCACACAGCACCTCCTCTCATTAGCTCTCCTCGCCTCACACAGCACCTCCTCTCATTAGCTCTCCTCACTTCACACAGCACCTCCTCTCATTAGCTCTCCTCGCCTCACACAGTGCATCCTCTCATGTTTCCGTTTTAATTGCCCAGATCACAGATACGTGATGGGGTGCGTTCCAATACTTTTTCTCATCTCTTCCACTTATCTCCTTCCCCAGAAGTATGTGGAGGAAAGCAGATGAGAAAACAAGTGGGGAGAAAGGGAGATGAGGAGATGAAATGAAAATTGGAATAGCTTATCCGATCAGGCTGTCATCAAAGTCAACCTCGGCTACTGATCAAGTCAAGCAACTTTAACTGATTCCGAGGATACCTAAGCCAATCAAATCATTCTGTGGGATGGTCTTTTAATTTGACTGGTCACACTGAGCACAATGATGTCACCCAGAAACATGAAAAAAAAACTTCTGCGGTAGGACATCGATGTATACTTTCTTTTGAGGATATGAGGAGATGAGTGGAGGAGGCAAAATCTCATTTCCTGTCTTTCTGGAACAGTGGAAGGAGGGAGGACTCATCGATAAGTTTCTGGAGGTTTCATGAGCCCAATTAGGGTGGAGCTACACTCAGCTGTCAATCATTTTTTAACCAATTACAAAAGTGTTTCTCTCCACAGGGACAGTAGTCATTGATCCAAAGCACTGAGCCACTGATTGGTCCTTTTGTTTTTGAATCTGATGAAACATCTCTCTCCCATCACTACCTCAGCGCACAATCTCACATTTCTGAGTCATGAAAAAAACACAGCTTCAATAAAAAATAACAATGCAACTGTATAAATGAATAGTTTGCAGAATTGTAAGCTGCGTTAATTGTTCTGGATAATATTGGTTATTAAATTCATAACTTGTACATGTAATGTAAGCAAATAAGTGGAACATCATTTAAATAAATAATCTGTGACTCATGGGGTCTTTTGTATCTGCCACACGGCGGACCCTCAGCCAGGGCTCAGAGTGGGCGGGGAGGAACAGACACGACGAAAACAGCAACACGACCAAGCCTCAGGATCCCAGCCAAAAGCAGAGATCCGATCTCCGTTTACCCCGCATCAACGATCTTCACCGCAGCAGCGCATCGCCGCATCGTGTCGCGTCGTGAGAGGTGTTGTGATTTGGCAGGAGATAGAGTCAAATTGACCCTTCCCTCCCCTCTCTGAAGTACGTTCACACCGCTTTGATCCAAACTCCGCCTACACCCCCACACCCCACACACACAACTGCCCCCCCAACCCCCCAGCAGTCCGATAAACACCTCGCCTCGCTGAATTATTTAAGACTTCTGGCAAGAGGAGCCGGCGGAGGGAGCCAGCCAGGCAGCCGGCCTCCTGATGGGAAAGTTGGGGATCTGAGTAACGATTCCTCCAAACACCATTAACCCTAAGTGGAGATGAGGAATATACAGCGAGCAGAGACCTGACGACAGCCTGGGGTAATTACACAGCCTAATTATGGCCAGTTAATCATTGTGTCCATGGAGACTAAAAAGGGCACGCCCCCGCTGGACCTCAGCACCAATCACCATCCCCAAACACTTATCAGACTGACTCCAACCCTCCCTTCTGTCCAATTAGTAGCCAGAGAGAGTCTGAGAGTGACAGCCTGGAGCTGTGTTTGGGTGCTGCTCCCAGAATCTCCGCTCTTCCCCTCAGATGCTGTCTGGTCTCTGTACTGTGACTTTCTGCATATCAGGGAAATTTAATGTGAAGCACAGAAAGTTCCTACCAGACTGCATTGGTTGTTTTTCTGTCTGGCCCTGAATGTTAATTTATTCCTTCATCATGGTTGCCGAGGTGCTTATTCATGTGCAGATCAAAGGCCCAGCCACTATAACACACCTGAGCTTCTTCACATACAGCTCACATATCTGTATATTACTTTTCCAAAATAATCATCCAGAATGATGATTAAAAATTATGGATAACAAAAATTATGGATAATTATTCATGTATTATTATAATACATCATAAATATTTATGAATTGAGTTCTCTTTTGGGCTACCAGGTTAAATAAATGTTAAGAAAATACTGGAAAATGGATATTCTTCAGCAGTAAAATGATATCAATATTTTGATACTCACACAAATTACAATACTAATATTATTATACGAACATATTCTGGAATATTTATATTATTGCATGAATACAAATAAGATATTAAATGTAACATCAGAATACACTGATATTTAAAAATGAGTAAAGAGATTAAAATGCATTAAAAGTAGCGATTGCAGGCGTTGGTTTGGAGCAAATGCAGAGCATATCTGCAGATCTCCCACATGGTGCATTATGGGTAATAACTCCAGCTCTGAGGAGATGCCCATGGAGCGAGCAGACTGTCTCCCCTCCGCTGAGACGCTGAGTCAGCACGACATCTGCTGAGCACCATGGGAAATTCAGGCACACCGGGCGGTCCGGGAACGAGCTGAGAGCTGATTGGATGATTCAGATAGACACAGTTCTAGCTGGGGCTCCATCGGCAGCGTTTAGAAAAACACCGAAAATGTGAAACTTAAGTAAATAAGTAAAATAGGGGTTGGTTGAAATCAGCTCAAGGAAAACAGGAAGGACTGCAGGAATTTGCAGAGCTGGTACTCACAGTGCGGAGCTCCCCTGGGTTAGCGCTTTAGACGGAGCGCACCCACACGTGAGTCATGACACAGCAAAGTGCCTGTTTGTGCTGTTTGCTTTATTTTCTCAGTAACGTGTGGGGTTGATGCAGGAAGCTTAGAAAGCGTCGTGTTAGCGTGGACAGAGCACACACACGAGTGCCGTTTCCCTTCAGATCGCTGACTTCGCTCGTATCTTACCTTCCTCCCCAGTTCCCACAGGGACGAAATTCCTACAAAGGAAGCAATTTGAAAATAATACAACATTTTGATTCACATTTTGTATTGCAACCACTGCTCAAGTGTACAATGGCAATGACTCACACAGGGAATCAAACCTGCAACCACTGAATTGCAAGCTCAGTTGCAGATCCATTATATTACACAGTCACCCGCTGTGAAAAGGTTGTTGCTATAGAAAACTGCCAGTTCTAGTCTCCTCTCAGGAGAGCAGTAAAAAAGTAGTGTGTGTGAGAGAGAGAGATGGAGTGGCAGATAGACAGGTTGTATGTGCGTGTCTCTGTGACAGAAAGTGAGAGAGACAATAACAGAGTGAGAGAAAAAGGTGGAGAGCTTTTAAAGACAAGGGAGGTAAAGAGAAAGCTGGAGAGAGGTGCATGGAGACACAAAGGTGCAAGACAAAGACAAGACATTCTGCCCTTTCATCAATGGGAAAGCAAAACCCCATCTGTCTGTCTCAGATTTCACACATTCTTGCTGAAAGTCAAGGAAACCATTTTGATAAAACGATTGTTAACTGAAATGTGTGTGACAGCCGTGTTTCTGTCCTGCGTGGAGCGGCAGTTTGAGCACAGATTGCAACGAGACAGACGGCCGTAACGGCGCAGTCTGTGTGGGTGTGATCACCACCACCCACCCCACTCCACTGTGAGAGGCGGGGAGGGATCGTGCGCTCAGCAGACCGCATCTCACAGCATGGGGACTGATGGGGCTGCGTTCAAAGCAGGGGGAAAAGGTGGAGAGAACTGAGCATGTGCGGTCAATAGATGAAGAACCCTGAGCGAATATGTGCATAAAGGCGCCAACACCAACACCTGTACCATGTGACCGGAGAGAGGGAGAAAGGGAAAGAGAAAGATAGGGCTGGGGGTTGAAAGAGGGAGAGAAAGGGGGAGAAAGACACAAACTATTTATTGTAAAAGGATTATTATTTGTGTCCTAAACTATTTATTGCATCATCATTAGTTATCAATCCTTTTGCATCACATATTTCCGATAAAGACAATTTTTGTGATACTACTGTATTTGTTGAAGCTTAATTAACAGTGGAACAGGGATACACGCAACACTGAAACACTTGAAAAAACATTATGTTTAATTATTCATTTCCCTAAACAAAAATGAGCAAAATAAATAAATTAGTGCGACTTTTTTCAGTGTTTTGTGTATTTCCTTCTCACTATTGTGTCTATTATCCTCTGGCATCTGAAGGCTTGTTATTTCTGGATGTGTGAAATTCCCTTTCATTTTCTGAAAATTAATTATGAACAATTTCAAGCTGAGAGAGAAAGAGGATGATAGACAAAGGCTTCACGTAGAGCAGATTCTTTGAAATCCTGTTTTGTTGAGTTCTCAGAAGCCGAACATTACATCTTGTCAAAAGTAAAAAAAAAGCCCTGGCCCACCTTGCTGACGTCATGGTGATTGCAGCAGGTAAACAGACCTCAAAAGGCATGCGTTGCCCAGAATGGCATCTGGCCGTTTTGTTGCCAAAGGCGAAATTTACCTGCGTGCGCAACGTCGGGTCTCTGCAGCAGCGATTCACCGGCGCTCAGACTGACTCAAACTGACAGATCACAACAAGCACTGTTGGTATAGCAACAATTACCGATTAAGGCTCCAACCTTCCAGCACTCGCGCAACAAGGCGGCTCAGTGTCAGAGAAAGCAAACGAACACCGCGCAATGCCAAGATGTGCTCTGACATACATACCTGGGACACGGTCGCTGCGATAAAGATCGGGCGCTGGGGGACATTAATGCTCTCTGGTCATGCACTTAATTAATTTGATCAAACCTTGAGGTTGGAACAGGAAGTCTATGTACGTCATCGAATCAGGAGATGTGCGTACAGTTCTTAGATACACAAATAATCACACATACTCTCCCAAAACACACACACACACACACACACATACACACACACACACATACACACAGTCAAACACTATCATGCAATCACTCACAAATTCAAACACACACACACACACACAGTCAAACACTATCACGCACTCACTCAAACACACACACACACACACACACACACACAGTCAAACACACACACACACACACACACACAGTCAAACACTCTGTTTTGCTTCAAAATGACACAGTCAAACACTATCATGCACTCACACACAAACTCAAACACACACACAAACACACACACACTAATTTAATTAGTAATACCAAAGGCCTATCCTCAATTTTTTTAACTCATCTAACTGCTGTCAGAAAATGATTCCCATCATCATACCTAATCGTAAATGTTTTGCTTCAAAATGACTCAGCGTAGGATTGAACAAAACAATGTATATCTCACCTGCACAGAAAAAGACAAAAGGTTCACTTGAGTGGCCCAGCTAAACAAACCCAGGACACACACACACACTTCCCCATCATTACCGGCTTTTCCCAAGGAAGGAAACTGGTTCACGCCGAATGTCAGACCTGGCTTTAACAACACAGCTGCTGAAAAGATACAGATGCACAGAAATGCAGGGATGGAGGCACAGAGAGGTGTGCGGGGCGAGGGTGGGGGGATGGAGGAGGAAGATTGTGGGGCCGAACGCTGGAAACAGAGCCTGCTTCCTGAGACTCGCGTTTCGCTCTCGCCCTCGCCTTCCTCGCGGCGGCCATCGCTCAGGAACGCGGAGAACGCCGGGGGCCCCTCTTTGCCAAACCATTGTTCTGCTTTTGAGAGGATTCATGGCCTCGGAGCGCAGGAGGCCCCGTAAATCACCCAGAGTCAGGTACGAAAACATGGAGACCCCGCACACACAAAAATCACACACACCCGCACATACAAAAATCATGCCCGAGAGCCACACACGCCCGCACACACAAAAATCACACACGCCCGCACACACAAAAATCACACACAACCGCACACACAAAAACCACACACGCCCGCATACACAAAAAAATCACACACACCCGCACACACAAAAATCAAAAATCACACACCCGCACACACACAAAAAATCACACACACAAAAATCACACACGCCCGCATACACAAAAATCACACACACCCGCACACACAAAAATCACACACGCCCGCACACACAAAAATCACACACACCCGGGGGCCCCTCTTTGCCAAACCATTGTTCTGCTTTTGAGAGGATTCATGGCCTCGGAGCCCAGCAGAGTCAGGCCCCCCCGCACACACAAAAAATAAATCACCCAGAGTCACACACACCCGCACACACAAAAAAATCACAAACAAAAATCACCCACCCCGGAGACCCACAAAAATCACACACAAAAATCACACACACCCGCACACACAAAAATCACACACGCCCACACACACAAAAATCACACACACCCTTTGCCAAACCATTGGGCCCTCGGAGCGCAGGAGGCTTTCAGCACACCATTGTTCTGCTTTTGAGAGGATTCATGGCCTCGGAGCGCAGGAGGCCCCGTAAATCACCCAGAGTCAGGTACGAAAACATGGAGACCCCGCACACACAAAAATCACACACACCCGCACACACAAAAATCACACACGCCGGCCGCTCGCAACGTCCAGAACGTCATTGATGCTGAAAATGGATGTAAGTCAGAGGTGAAGTTCCTCTTCTACCTCCTGACCCCCCAATCCACCCACCCACCCCCCACACCCTCCCCCACCCCATTTTTTTGGGCCTTCAACTTGTCAAGATCACTTTTGAAAAACATTTTTCATGCACACTCCTGTTTCGATTCAGTTTCATTACATTAAAAATGGTGTAATCCATTAAATAGGGACCATTGAAAATCATTCCGTGGCTATCTGTACACTGCCACTCCTCCTGGGGGCGTTCCAGGGAAACGCTCACCAGCTTCCACAGGGGTAGAGTTCGGCGCCGGCAGGCTCGGCCTTGCTGGATGGACTTACAGGGAAATGGAGCAGTCCCTCTGTCAGTGTCTTGGACAAAGCCGTTGACATAATCCCTCAGCAGAGATCGCTCAGAACAATGACCGTCATGTGGCCCGCTCATCGCCTGCACGGCTGGGTCTTCTGTCCAAGGGCTCGTGCACACACCTGGAGAGCCTGGTCTCTGAGCAGTGACGCCTGTCACCTGTAGCTCTGACGCCCCGGGAACGCTGTGCTTCCTGGATTCCAAACTGAGAGGAAAATGGACCTCAGGATTCAGACTGAGGTGAAGGGATCAACTTGTGGTGAAGGAGATTTATGGGAAATTACTGTATGGAAGTTAAATATTTGATGATTTTTTTTTTTGATTAAACTTTTTCCAGGGACGTGCACACCTCTGTGCTATTGTTACCCGGGCAACGGCCCATTTTCCCTCTTTTGGCCAAGCTGCCCCTCTGAAGGATTTTGGAAGCTGGGATTACCTAAAACAAATTAAATCGCCCCCCCTTTTTGGCCACTGCACCTCCAAACATCTGTGCACGTCACTGAATTTTTTCTGAATTCAATTTAATTAGCGTTTTCTCATGGTCAAAAACTAGCTGTTACTGATACATAAACCCCTGTCCTGTGGGAAATAGGTGGAGTTGTGTTCCGAGTGCAGAGCACCTGTCCAGCTTTCTTACTGCAGTAGTTCAGTAATGTGGCATTGAGTCCAGAAGACCACTACTTCATGTCTGTAATGTCACATTTTGATTTTATTTAAAATTCACTAATTAATTATTTAACTTATTTAAAGTACTTAAACCTTTGACATTACAAACAGTAAAAGTGCCTGTTTCCATGCAATTACAATTATAACTCTAATGCCATTAAAATTTATTTTTGTCATTTTAGGTAACTCTGCAAGCTTGGTCTTTTGAGTCAATAAATGTACATTGACTTTGGTATATTTCAGTGCTCTAGTCTAGTACAGTTTCATGTCTTAAA
Source organism: Albula goreensis (assembly GCA_022829145.1). NCBI lineage: Eukaryota > Metazoa > Chordata > Actinopteri > Albuliformes > Albulidae > Albula > Albula goreensis. The sequence continues at coordinate 2,893,548 of CM040753.1, read as the reverse complement.
TGCAAACCACTAGAGTTGTTCATGGAAGGAGTCCACATCCCCATTGGCAGGACAACATTAAGATAATATAGCCTTTTCTTTCCTTTGTTCAGAAGATTGTTGTGGAAGAAACCAAACTGCAGTAATGTTAGAACACTTATTTCACGTAAATAAATGCAGCAATTATCAAATCAAAGCACTTAACAAAATGCTTATTATAAGGTGATCATTTAATCTTTTTTCAAGAAGAACATTTTTTTCTGAGAGTCCAATTACTTGCTCCTGCCTCTGCCGCTACCGGTGACTGTGACCGAGCTGGCGTCGATATGATTATAGTGTTTATCTCTCTCCCAGGGAAATCGCATCCCTCTCGGAATGGAGGGACGCGCTGCAGCCCGTTTCAGACCGCGTCTCTCTCTCTCTCTCTCTCTCTCTCTCTCTCTCTCTCTCTCTCTCTTCAACACCATCACGCGCATGCCGTTCTCTTGGCGACTCTCGCGCAGTCTGGCGCTGTCACACGTAAACACGAGGTTCGCCCTGTGCAGCAGGTTGTTTCAGAGGAGAATGCAGGACATTGAGAAGCCTTACTTACTTCAAATGCCATTCCTGGGCTAGTGTGGGCAAAAGTGACAATACCGTGAAATCACACCAGTTATATGTTCACCGTATCTTTGGCTTTTGCGCACGGCAGTGCTAACCAGTTGCCATTATAGATACTCTCAGCTTCATCTCGCTTTGGCCTTTTTTTTATCTTATGGCAGTGGTGCCATTTTTTTTTCAAGATTTTGTTAATGCATGTTTTCCCTCTGTTTAGTATAGTATTCATGTTTAAACGTGCTGTCTCTCTCTCTCTCTCTCTCTCTCTCTCACGCACGCACACACACACACACACACACACACACACACACACACACACAGAAATGAATTAACTATTCATGAACAAACAACAATTATGTTCCATCTTCTATATCATCCATATTGGCTTGGACATAATTATTATTACAATAATGAAGCTATGTTGGTATTTTCATGTCTTTGTTTTGAGTGCACCCGGGCTAAGTTTAGTCTCTCCTTATTTTCCAAGCATTTCATCAGATGGAAAGTCTGGAGACAGAGGAACATGAAAGACCTGTCAGCGGGGGTGTGAGAAACGCCGGCAAACCTCACTCTCCCGGTGTCTGCCGCCGCTACGTTCGCATGAAAACTCTAAACTCGTTCCAATTAAAGCGTTCGGGCTTGTTATTCGACAGTGAGAGAGCAGCCATCAAACGCAACCCCATCACACGTCCTCGGCAAGGGATCGATAACCCGTCTGGCCGACGGTACAGGAAAAAGGGGCTTTGCAGCGTGGTGCGTGACTCATACTCGCGAGCGCTAATAAAAGTGATGAAACGCGCGGCATCGTGCCAATATAAATGCAGCATGAATTTAAAAAGAAAGCAGTCTTTCAATAACTGATGTGCCCAATAGTGGCTGTTTCAGAAGACGTGAGCCTGGGGACCTGAGAAAAATCTATCAAAATCACACTCTTCCCTGTCAGAAAATGTGTTGGTATTACAAAAAGACAAAGGATGAAGTAAATCAATACCTGCGGGGCTGACCTGACTGGGATTTCTGCCCGTTTGTCTTTCCAAGATGCTTAGAATATTGAAAAGGGAGAGAGAAGAATCAATAGCAAGTGAGAACACAGCCTAGAACACAGGTTTTTGTTTAGAATCAAGTGCCCTTGATCCTAAGTCATGTTGATCTGTCACATATCATTCAGTTTCATCAGATTTATGCTTTTGTCTCTCTGCCGCTGCTATGAATTCCTTGTCTCAGATACATGAGATATGGAGAGCCAAAACACCAAAGCTGCTCGACCAGAAGGAAATGATGTAGGTGTAAATCACAATGGTGGCTAGAAGGGAGGAAGTGATGTCATTTTTAAGTTTGCTATTTACAGAGCAACCACAGGCCCTGTCACACCAACCCTAGTTATCTATCCATTATTCTCTAATGCTGTAGAACACTGCTGTGACACTGCACCTATCAGAAATGACACATTGTTCTGTGGCCAGGCAGTTTCTCCGAAATTCTGACCTTGAAATTCTGAGGAAGATAAATGAGATGAATGTTTTGTGTGTGTCTTGCTTCCTCTGCAACAGCAAAACAAAAACAAACATAATTTATTCATACAAATGCAGTACCAGTGAGAGAGAAATGGATAGAGAGAGAGAGGGAGAGAGTGAGATGGATAGAGAGAGAGAGAGTGAGCAAGAGAGAGAGAGAGAACAAAAGCGTTCTGTGATCTATGAATTATAAAAATGTCACAAAGCCCGCTATTCTACCCTCCTGTCTGGAACCATTGACTGAAGGTAAACCACTAAACAACTAAAAATCCTACACACTCACACGTACATACAAACACACACATGCTCTTTCACAATTGCTCTCTCACACACACAAACACACACACACTCAAACACAAACACAAGTAAACACACATTTATACACACACCCACTCATACACAAAAACACACTCTTTCACACTCTCTCTCTCACACACGTACACACACCTACGCACGCACACAAGCAATGTACATAAACCCCATACACACACACACACACACACACACACACACACACACACACACACACACACACACACACACACACACACACACACACACACACTCAACCATGCACTCTCACACAGCCACATTTAAACACAATGACATGTCCCTCCTGTTCCTGGTAGGAATGCGGAAGGGAAGTGTCGCAGGGGATGGGAGGATTTTGATCATAAATTCAGTATGAATATCTGTTTATCTGAGGGAAGCTCCCATCCCCGTTCGCCACATTCAGTAATGTGTTTCACAGCTGTGAAACAAGACTCATATTTGTCCTGGAGGAGAAAACCCCCGCAGCTGTGGACACAAACACAGGGGAATTATGGGAGATCAGGGCGGGGTCAGGAAGCAGGAACACGCTCTCCTCATACTTTGTTTTTGATTTCAGCTTTTTGTTCTTCTTAATAGCCATCCTTTGGCACCAGCGTACATTTCCTTACCCATCATCACAACTCCCTGCTGACCAGAGACTGGACCGCCCCATCAATACCACAAAACAGAGGCACCAGTATTAATACACTCAGACAGACTGCATTCAGGTCCATGAACACTGTCAGACTGTACCTCGCCAACCCAACCACCCTCCCCCCCAATTCTCCATTCTCCCCTTCTCCCCCCCTCCGCTTCAGTCTCCCAGGTGTAGAAGAAAACCTTTCTTTCTCCGTGGGCATCCACTACAACTGCTAATGTTTGTTTGTTTCACCATTGCATTGCTATCACATTTCTGCCATTGAACAAATGCAATTCCTGTCAGCGTCTCTGAGTTACAAGCATCTGCTGGATGATTAAAATTCAGTGCGCATGATTGGAACCTGCATTTTGAATGTTAAAAACTTGGATAATTCCACAAGTCTTTAATGGAAGAGATGGTCTATTTCCTGGCAGATAAATTTAAGCAGCTGTTTCCATTTAAATCTACATAAATTTTTATTCCATTTTCTTTTTTTTGTTTAATCTTTTATTTATTTTATTGTACATAATGCCAGTTCTTAATGCATTATTTTACTGAGTGTTTGTTTGCTTTAGCGCTTCATTCATTTATTGTTGTTTTTATCGGTTTTTCTCCTTCTGTGAAGCTGCCTTGGAGTGATTCTGAATTGTTAAAGGCGCTATATAAATAAAGTGGACATGAGTTCTTTCCTGTTACGCGTCGTGCACCTTTTCTGCAGCAGTGCTGTGTATTCTATTAAGGCTCCTCCACGGGCTTCCATGTCAGCCCAGCTACCTGACGCTGCAGTATTGTGATGCGGTTGCATGGTAACCATCACCGAGGGTGTTCCATGATGACATATAATTGGGAGCACCCTGGTTCGGCTCTTACTCTTTGTTCTCATAAGAGAAACCCTGGGGTTCTGTTTTTAATTCATGCCAGTTCATGTGCGTTCATTTTTTAACCTCATGATCTGGATTCGTCCGAGCTGTGGTCAGTTCCTCGAGGAAGCTTTGTGGAAACAAAAGGTTCACAAAAGAGCATCATGATCCCTTGGTCAGAGTTCTATTACAAGCCTTTAATAGAAGGGCCTGACTGCAGCCTGCATCTGCATATACACTGGGGCTGCTTTTAGGAACCTTGGGTTCCCTAAGGGTTCCACGAGGACTTCCACGACTTTGGTAGACCAGAGCGTTCCTGGGGGAACCCTTTGCTCTAAGAGAGCAGAAAAGTTTCTGCACAATGGCTGCTGTTCTCAGTGTCCCCCATGCTGCTGTTTGTGCAGGCAGCATGAAATTACATTTTTGAAAAAATGTTTTTGTCCGCATATCTGTTCACCTACAGTAACACCACCAAGCAGACTTCAGACTGCGAGAGGAAAACACAGGAACCCTGCTTATTTTGGCTTGAGTCATCCGCCAAATCAACCTCCAAGTTTCATTCTCAAACAATAAGGACTCAGGACAAAGAAGAGATGTTTTCTGGCACCTATTGGGGAAATATGATAATTATAATCTATGATAACAATAACCACATATTTAATGAGCTCATCCTGAGCTGCAACATTGATTCATTTCTCATTATTAATTCATATTTCAGTTATCATTTTATTCCAGTAATGCTGGAATTTAAATGTGTTCACTTCCACATCAATAATAAAATAAAGCATTGGTCTTATGGCAAATCAGATAGCCGCGATTCATATCCACAACTAAAATCAAGAACTGTGAACGGGCTTAGCTCCATCTCTGTAAATGCACACTGGCAAGGAAAAGCTATGGGACATGGACGCTCTGTTTAATGGTCAAACTTTTCATGCCTTTTGAATAAATTCTCTCATCCACAGTGGGTGCATATTAGTGGAGCAAGCAAACATGAGTAGGTATTGAGGTATTAATTAGGTGTCTGGGGTGTTTCTGTCACACACTCATCTTGTGACAGATTTTTACTGCTGTCTGCTCACACATGCACACACACACACACACACACACACACACACACAAATGCACCCACACACACACACAAGTACAAACACATGTCCACACACACATGCACGTACACACCTGACATAAAACCGTCAGAGTTCTGGTGAAAAACAGCTTTCGGGTCCAAAGCCCGTCTGCCAAGACAAGCACAAGACACAGGCAACAAATCTGAACTGCCTGAGATTCTGCAGTGAAGACGAGAGAAACATGGAGGCCATCTGCCAGGCAGGAAAACATCACTGCTCTGAGATAACAATGGCCTGTCAACGAGCGGAAGTTCACTTCTTAAGATTTGATGGGACAGATTCAAACGGTGCACACAGAACCGGAGCATGAATGCACCTGAAGACCTGGCTAAATGCAACGTTGCATCACTCGCTGTGTACTCAAGTGACCAGGCCATCCATTATTGGTTTGTTCCTCTTTTCTGACTGCAGCTCTAAAGCTCAGTGTTATAATTTGTACTGCCTGAGGTGAATAGACAGGAAACTGTTCAATAGAGGATTTCAATTCAAGGAAATGTTTCCTGCCTGTCTTCGGTAAAATTTATATTTCTTCTGACGATTGTTGAGGAACCAACAGCTATGAACTACATCTGCTCAAACTATGAATAAAACACAGCACTGAAACTCCTGTGGAGCACGAGTGGAGACACACACTACTCAAAACCTGTTCAGCATTAGTGTAGATGCTGTGAAGGTCTGTTTTGGTTGTTTTAAGTATTTATGAAAGCTTAAGTAGAGTTTATGAGGTCCACAAGTGCAACATGTGAAAATCTGAATAAATGTATACATTAATTTATAGAACCTTCTTCTTTATTTACAGTTATGTGATTATAAATGTTTGTGGATATTCATGATTCAATGAGCAATAAATTCAAATATTGCACAGCTTCAGGAAGACCTAAAATTAACTTGCCAAACTGTGAGGATAAAACAGAAATGCTCATATTGATTTGTGAGTCAAGGTGAATGACAGACTCTGACTGAATCTGGGACAGTGTGTCGACCTGCAGCATAAATCAGGCAGGTGTTTATATTCAATATTCTGACTGATAGAGCTTCTGAATTGTGCCTCTTTTCCTCCCTTCAACAGTTTTTCATTGAAGACAGCTCATTTTAAATTCAACAATAAAAACAAAGGAATAAGAAAATATAAAAAAATATGTCAGCAAATGCAATTCATTGTCACAGCAAGGTTTTTACAATTCAACAAAGTGATGTCTGTGCTCATTTCAGCAGTTAGGGATACAGTGGAAGACACACAAACACGCGCGCGTACGCACACACGCACACACACACACGCACGCACGCACGCACGCACACACACATGCACACACACATGCACACACACATGCACACACACGCACACACACGCACACACACATGCACACACACACACATGCACACACACGCACGCACACATGCACACACACATGACACACACACACACACACACATGCACACACACACACACACACACACACACACACGCACACACACATGCACACATGCACACACACACACACACACACATGCACACACATGCACACACACAGACACACACACACATGCAGGCACACATGCACACACACACACGCACACATGCACACACATACACGCACACACACACACATGCACATTCATACACACACACACACGCACGCATGCACACATGCACACACACACATGCACGTTCATATATACACACACACATGCACACGCGCACATGCACACGCACATGCACACACACACACACACATACTCAAATAACCAGTGTAAAGAAAAATGACATACACAGACATGCAGATAAATAAGCTGCACACTGCACTCATATTAAAACACAGCAAAAAGACACACATTTTTAAATAGCAAAAGTAAAAAAAAAATGAAGTTCTCACTCGACGGGCTTGTAAAATGCCGTTATTAATTGCCTTCCTCTGCTCTGGGTCCAAAGTAAACAGCCGCGTAACCTCACTAGTTTCTCCATCTGGTGATTCAGCGTTGTTTCCTCCTACAGCCACTTTAACCCCTGTTTTATGCTGTGCCTTTATGAAGGACCACAGAAGATCAAAGAGCATTTACACAGCTTTTCCTGCGTACAGTAAAGTGTGTGTGTGTGTGTGTGTGTGTGTGTGTGTGTGTGTGTGTGTGTTATAAGGTGCGATGCGTGTTTATGTGTGCGTGAATGTTTGGTTTATCACTTAAAATTATTTGTTACAGTGTTTACATCTTACATTGTTTCACCAGGTGTGATAACATTAAAATTTTGAAGGAGCATTTTATTTAGCTGGGTACCTTTATCACTTCTGTGTGTGTGTGTGTGTGTGTGTGTGTGTGTGTGTGTGTGTGTGTGTGTGCGTGCGTGTGTCTCCAAGGTCATGATAATTAAAATGCAAGTTTTTTATACGAGCAATTGCCAAAAAATAAGAAAACAACATGACACTTCAAAAAATCTGTTAATTCAATCCAGACACCAAGGCAGACAGCTGTATGATAAATCACAGGGAACACTGCTTGAAGTGAACTGAGAAAGAGCTGGCAGATCGTTGTCTCATTTTACCACGAAAACCTGTGAACCCAACACCCTGTCCTGGGTCCAGCCAGCTCCTGTGGGAGTCCTTCTGAATGACCGGCTCACCACGGTGTTCAGAGCATTTAAATCAGTTGGCTCCGGCTCATCAAGTACGTTAGTTTGTTACTATCAGCGTGCATCAAGCCCATTTACCTACAGTCTACAGAGTATCCAGCACTGCATCAAGCCCATTTACCTACAGTCTACAGAGTATCCAGCACTGCATCAAACCCATTTACCCATTTACCTCCAGCAGTCAACCCATTTAGTATCTACAGAGTATCCAGCACTGCATCAAGCCCATTTACCTACAGTCTACAGAGTATCCAGCACTGCATCAAGCCCATTTACCTACAGTCTACAGAGTATCCAGCACTACATCAAGCCCATTTACCTACAGTCTACAGAGTATCCAGCACTGCATCAAGCCCATTTACCTACAGTCTACAGAGTATCCAGCACTGCATCAAGCCCATTTACCTACAGTCTACAGAGTATCCAGCACTGCATCAAGCCCATTTACTTCAACACTCCAAGGATCCAGCACTGCATCAAGCCCATTTACCTGCAAGTATCCAGCACTGCAGGTATTTACAGTCTACAGAGTAAAAATACTTCTAATATGAGAATGAACATGATCCTTAATACGTTTCCATCAAAGTTCTGTAGTCTACAGGCAGAATTCAGCCTAAAAAGTCATAAGCCATTGCTTCTTAAGTCTTTATGGATTCTAACCCCTTAATGAAATCCCCGCCTCCCCCTGATAAGTTAAAAAGGATACACTTCCTGAATTTGTCAAAATAACTTTTAAGTTTCATACCAGGAACCAATTTAGCCACCCTTCTTTGTTCAAAAGTCTTGATGCATTTATTATAGTGCGCTTCTCCAAACTGCGCACTGCACTGTAAGGGCCGGAGACATGATTTGTGATTGGAGCAAATTAACTGCCTCAGCCAATCACATGCTTCCTTAGGCTTCTTGCACTATCAAAACAGTTTTGCACGTATTAATGCTTTAGTAAATCAGACCCCAGCTGTGGTCTGGTTGAAACCCAAGAGGCGCGTTTTAATTTGAGCAAACACGTTTCCCATTTTACGCGTCTCCTTCTCCCCGTTCCCCAATAACACGACCCCTCTGCAGAGGTCAGATTAAGCGCTGTGACTTCGACACCACTAAGACCATAGATTAAACGTTGGACAGTGGAAGAAAGGGCTGTCAGACCCCACCAGGAAATGAGTCCCCAACTTGTCCGTTTCTCCGCAGGTCTTGACCCGACAGGACTGGCCGTTCCCAGAGTCAGTGACATAAAGACCCTCTTCTTTAATGTGCCAAAGCAAGACAGGGTTGTTATGACATTACTGCCTATTGCTTATTCTTTCCTATCAAAACATTACGATCCGCAGTGACCCGACCACACGGTTCGGCGTTTTTAAACTCTGTGTTTGAACGACACGGGGGAACAATGCCCTGGCTAAAGTCTAAGAGAAACAGCGCTTATTCTTTTATTTTTTATGCTGTTTTCGCAAAATCAACAACTTTTATTCCCTGGCTGGCTCTGTGAGGTGGAAATCCTTTATTACTTCTAAACATTTAACAAGATGAAGGAGGAACATTTTTTCAAAGAAAAAACCTCCAGTTTCCGTGGATGTGACTCGGAGGAAAGCAGAATTTTCTTGCTATCACCCCAGTCTGTGTTTTTCTCTCCCCTCTGCATTTGTGTTTTTTCTCTGTACATCCCTCGGCCTCTTGTCGTCTCTCAGCTTCGCCTGCGGGCAGAGTTTTGATGGCGCTGAACCTTTAGCCACAGAGCATGCTATGCTGGGTTGCAGTAGTCACTTCTGTCTCTTATTAGTTCACTTCAATAGCTGTTAAATCAATACCAATCTTTACGTCCAGCCAAAAGAAACAAGCAATAAAACACCATGAAATTTAATGAAATACATTAAAATATATTCAAGCAATTTAAATAAAAAATAAAATAAAATAATGCAAACAAGTACAAACCTTGAACATTTTTTGCTGTCAGGTCAAGGGCAGAACGGTTTCCATGTTCTCTGAATACTTCCGTCTGAATGAACACAGCGCCACCTGCTGTCAGGAATAGAACCACTTAAAATGCAGCCTCTTTTGTTTGTTTTGCGTGCACAAGTTTCATTGTTTTAAAAAAGGAATTCTAAGGTACTGTAAAATAAACAAAATATTATTTATTTAATTCATTAACAGAGCTGTACTGGCATAGTCACATAAAGTTTGGGACGACCTGGCACAGATGCTCTTACCCAGAACGACTCACAAAGGTGCAAACGATGGGCTAGAACATAGGTAATAAACAAGTCATTTTTGCTATAACTGAGGATACTTACAGCCAATCTGTGTGATATCCCAAACTGAAAAGGTGCCATGTGAGATTGAGGACATAGTGAGGGAGAGGAGATGATCAGTGTTCAGTATTAGGTGGACCCAGGTGCAGTTTAAATGTTTTAAAGGTGTGTTTTAAGTTTGTGGAGGAAGGTGGTGAGCGATATGGTCCTGTAGAGATTGGTTGCTCTCCTGGGAGCTTCCAGTATCTGCAGCAGCTTAGCCCTCATCTCAAATGATATCCCATTAACTCATTAAATCTTATTAATGCTTTCCAATTACAGTGATCAAATATGACTCTCATTATCCTCCCAAAGTACCAATATTTGTAAACCACTCAATAACTTTTCCCCTGGGAATAATGAGAGGCCTTCTCCGATCAGAAGTGTTCCAGGAAGAGGATGATGGGTAATGGAGTTCCTTCAGGTATGTGCCACAAGAGTTAGACCAACCAGGTGAGTCTGAAGGTAGACCACGGACAATGGTGAATGGCGAATGATGGGTTAAAAAGAAGGAGTCTGAACTAAAATAATATTTTTACCGCTCTGATAATCAGTCACGCGGGCTGCATCCTTCAACGGCGCTACAGGCCCCAGGTGACAGCAGACATTTGTTAGTGGTACAGGGCTGTGTCATCTCAGATTAAATCGCTCTTTCATGCTGTCATCAAGAGCAGCAGGTATGCTTTACAGCCCTCCAGTCTCGAGAAGTCTTCGGCCCGAGGTCGAGGCGCAGCGTCGCGGTGGGGGTGGGGGGGTGCTCCCACGTCCCACAGGAGCTGTGACCTTTGACCCCTGCGTACTGTAGGGGAGACCAGATGTATTATCTTAACTCTGTTTTGACTGCTCTCATCCACACAGGGCCCGAGTGTCACATATGTGTCTGATTTTCAGCTCACAGATGAATCTCATTCAGCTCAAAAAAACACAAAAAAAAGAGAGCCGGCAGCCCAAACCGGTCCGAGCGAGAAAACATTGACCATGCCACACACAGTTCTTTAAAGCTGAGGGTATTATGTTTAATTGACCATTTTATTTCTGTGCTATGTGGTGATAACATACGAGAAAAGCCCGACACACATGCATAAAAATAGCAGAAGTTTCATGAATGGTGCAAGCCTAGATGTTTGAAAATATGATTTTTGGCAGTCATATTATCGGTTTATATTTTTGTTTTTAAGGAAATGGAGAGGAGGGAGAAAGGAAATTAGAGGCAGATGCAGAGGAAGACAGAAAGAGGGAGAGAGAGAGAGAAAAGCAGAACAAGAAAGAGGGAGAGATTCAATCAAACACACTTAGTCTCTGTAAGAGCAAATACAATTCAATCAAAACTGACTGTACGCATTACAACATCATTTTCTTTGAGTACAAAAACAGGAAAAGCGAAAAATTAACATGACCGTCGGAATGTTCCATTTTCATAATTAAACATGATGGCATGTGTCCTTAAAAGACCTTCATGTGTTTGACTGAATCTAGGCCAAAGAATCAGGACAAAAGCTGAGTTTGAGAGCAAGAAATTCAGAGGAGAGTGGCACAAAGAGGCAAAGAGGAAGATAAGAACCAAGGCCAGACAGACAGACAGACAGACAGATAAAGAGAGGGAGAGAGAGGATAAAAAAAGTGAGGATGAGGACAAATGGAGAGCAAGAGTATCTTCCCATCGGCTATAGAGCCGCATCGATCCTGCTCTCATCTGTTTTCAATCCCAGAATGCCTCACCTCTGGGGCCCCACCCACAGCTCATAAACACATGCTGCTCCTGAGCGAAGCAACCGTGGATTGGCTGCCAGGGAGTGAACACTTGTGTCAGGCTCTAGATTAAGGGTCCACAGAAGAGAGAGTGTACACTTGTGTTAGGCTCTAGATTAAGGGTCCACAGAAGAGAGAGTGAACACTTGTGTCAGGTTCTAGTGTTAGGGTCCACAGAAGAGATAGTGTACACTTGTGTCAGGTTGTGGTGTTAGGGTCTGCTGGGGAGAGCGTGTACAATCTCTCTCTATTGTTACCATCTCAGGATAACAACAGTGCATACTTGTGTTAGGGTTACTTGTGCTGTACTGTTAGGGTGCACAAGAGAGAGTGTGCACTTGATAAGGCTCTAGTGTTAGGATCCACTAGAGAAAGTGCATATTTGTATCAGGCCATAGTGTTAGGGTGCACAGAGGAGTGTATACTTTTTTATGGCTACACTCGGGAAGAAGAAATTGGACTGGGGTGGGTGGGGATGGGTGTGTGGGTGGCAGGGCCTGGGGGAGGGGTGGGGGCAACTCGCTCTGCCATGCTGTTGGGGACACGGCCTTGTCTCGCCCTCCGAAATGTTTCAACACTGCAGCAGAACAACAACAGGCACCAGCGCTTTCTTAGAAACAGAGGAGGAGGAGGAGGAGGAGGAAGGGGGGAAGCAGGCTGCTGAATGAAGAGCAGGGCAGTGAAAGAGACACACACACACACACAGGCAGAGAGGGCTGGCCCATGGGGATAGAAAGGGCTTTGGGAGGACAAACAGACTCACAGACCTTGTAAAACACACAGGGGTCCAGGGATAGCAAAACACACACGAGCAAGACAATAACATCTCCTTCTAAGCCCAGGATTTTAAGGTTACTTCAGGAAACAGTCCTGTGTGGTTTGGGAAACGGCAACAGCTTTCGGGGGCTGGGGCTGGGGGTGGCGGGTTGGGGGAGCCAGGGAACTCACTGGAAGCTCAGGAGGGGACAGTGGTTTAGTTAGTTATAATCAGGGTGGCACACACCAAGGGCAATTATACTATAATTATTATGGGTTGGACATGGTGAAATATGCCAACTCTCAAACGGAAAACGTCTGCAGCACCATAAGACTGATGAAATACATCATCAGAACATTAATTGCAATTTGATATAACGAGTCACTATATATGTGCTGTATAAAAATGTGTATGAAAAGCCAGCCATTAATAGCGTAGTCAGTTATTATGGACAGGCATGGGATATGAGATCAAAAGGCAGTTTTCCAGAGAAGATTTCCAGGTATGAGTCTTGCTTTCCAGGTGTGGGCCTGGACCGAGGATGAAGAGGGAGGGGGGTTATGGCTGTCTGTGGTAACATCCAAAACCCGGATAAAAATGGTGGAAAATCAAAATCACCGTCCCATATTTCATCTCACATTTTGACCTTCACATTAAAAAAATGTAAAATATTCAGGTGTGGAGAGCACTTAGATGGCACAGTCCCTCCTGCTGAAAACCCCCATCCTGTGATCCTGTGAACTTCCTCGGTAAAAAAACACCGTCACCTTGAAAGTGCAGAAAATCTGTGACTCATCTCAGCTGCGATGCGACTGAGCGCGCTCCACACACGCCATCAGGACTCAGTCTCCAACCTCTGCTTGTGTTCACAAAACACACTCCTTCAAATAAAGAGTCAACCAACAGTCAATATACGAGGATTAAAAAAAAGCGTAAGTGACGTAACTCTGGCATAGTCTCGTCAGCTAAATGTAAGATAACGGTGTGCTTTAGGTAGCTATTTCAGCCTGCGTTCTGAGAATACTTTCTGAAAGTTAAGTGAAAGTGCACTTTAAGTTCACTATTGTGGATTAAATTCAAAAAGGGCTCTTAAGATATATTTTTATTACCTTCCGTTTTGCAAGGACTCTTCTAACAGTGACGGATGGCTTCACATCTTTTCAGCATTCAGAAACTTACACTGTTGGCCCCGTGTTTCTCTTTTTGAATTTATCCATAATAAAGAAATTAATAAACTTCAGAAAGACTGACACAGCTTTCATTTTTAGATTCATAAATCATTTATACAATAAAAATCCAGCAGCATAAATGGAGTGGGATCAATGTGGTGTCCACTCAGCACCTAATGCATGTAAAAACAAAGAAAATGATTTTAAATACTATTCGTTCATATGCGAGGTTTTCCCTCTGTTTTTTTCCTCCTTTGCCCCTCCTGGTAGGGTAATAAAAAAAATTCTGTCAAAAAAATCTAATCCCCCACAAGACCGCCTTGTTTTTGCAACTCTCTTTCTGAAAGTGTGACAGCGGCGGCCTCCGTCTCTTTTCTCTGTTTAGTCTCTCAGATCAAACAGCATGGCGATGCCCATCTGCGACTGTGTTTCAAAGGCCTGCTGCCTCCCTCTCGGAATCTGGACTCAATATTCACCCCGGCTTTCATGAGAGAAAGACACGGACGGTGAAAAGCTCTTTGTCAGTGCTGACCAGCACGGTGGTGAACCTTCCCTCTGGGTTCGTCACCTTTGTCCCTTCCCTGGTTGAGTTTGGCTGCTTCAAAGGCAGTGGAATAGGCTGGAGATGAAGGAGAGGAAGGGTGGAGGCAGGGTGGAAGAAGGGTGGAGAGGAGAGTGGAGGAAGGGTGGAGGCAGGGTGGAGAGGAAAGTGGAGGAAGGATGGAGGCAGGGTGGAGAGGAGGGTGGAGGAAGGGTGGAGGCAGGGTGGAGGGAGGGTGGAGAGGAGGGTGGAGGAAGGGTGGAGAGGAGGGTGGAGGCAGGTTGGGGTCTCCAGGAAGTTCCAGCCCATGTGCAAACTCTTTCAGGGAGGGCCTACCTGACCTTCATCCACACTACTCCACTGACGACCAGGGCTTGTGGGCTGGAATGATCTGTAAGCTAAAACTATGAAAAAATCTTGTGAATACACTCATGCACAAATATATGCACACACACACGCACACACACACACATGCATAAGCATTCATATATGTACTTGCAGAAGCATTGTGCATAATCATACACACACATGTGCATTTGCAAACATACATACAGTGCCTATCATAAGTATTCACCCCCTTGGATGTTTTACCCTTTTATTGCTTTCATAAATCAATCATGGTCAATAAAATTTGGCTTTTTCAAACAAAAATTTCTTGGAAAAAACTCTTTAAGGTCAAAGTTAAAACAGATTTCAACAAAGTAATATCAATGAAACAAAATTATATAAAGAAAAATAATTGTTTGCATAATTATTCACCCCTTCAAGTCAGTATTTAGTAGAAGCACCTTTGGCTGCAATAACAGCACTGAGTCTGTGTGGATAAGTCTCAATCAGTCTTGTACATCTACTCACTGCAATTTTGCTCCATTCGTCTTTGCAAAACTGCTCAAGCTCTGTCAGGTTGCGCGGGTATCGGGCATGAACAGCCCTTTTCAAGTCCAGCCACAAATTCTCAATAGGATTGAGGTCTGGGCTTTGACTCGCCACTCCAGAACATTTACCTGGTTTGATTTTAACCATTCCTGTGTAGCTTTTGCAGTATGCTTTGGATCGTTGTCTTGCTGGAAAATAAATCTTCTCCCAAGCCGTAGTTCTCTTGCAGACTGAATAAGATTGTCCCCAGGATTTTGGTGTATTTTGCAGCATTCATTCCGCCCTCTATCTTTACAAGCCTTCCAGGGCCGGCTGCTGAGAAACATCCCCACAGCATGATGCTGCCACCACCATGCTTCACAGTGGGGATGGTGTGTTTTTTTGTTGATGTGCAGTGTTTGGTTTCCGCCAAACATAACGTCTTGTCTGATGGCCAAAAGCTCAATTTTGGTCTCATCAGACCAAAGAATCTTCTTCCACTTGACCATGGAGTCTCCTACATGCCTTTTGGCAAACTCTAGTCGAGATCTAATGTGAATTTTCTTCAACAGTGGCTTTCTCATTGCCACTCTCCCATAAAGCTTTGACCAGTGAAGAACCCGGCAACAGTTGCTATATGCACAGTCTCTCCCATCTCAGCAGCTGAAGCTTGTAACTCCCTCAGAGTAGTCGTAGGGGTCTTGGTGGCTTATCTCACTAGTCTCCTGCTTGCACGGTCACTCAGTTTATGAGGGCGGCCTGATCTAGGCAGATTCACACATGTGCCATATTCCTTCCATTTCTTGATGATTGATTTCACTGAACTCCAGGGGATGTTCAGTGCCTTGGAAATTTTTTTGTATCCATCCCCTGAATTGTACTTTTCAATAACCCTTTCTCTGAGTTGCTTGGAGTGTTCTTGTGTCTTCATGGTGTAATGGTAGCCAGGAATACTGATCAACCAGTCTCTGGACCCTTCAGACACAGGTGTTTTATACCTTAATCACTTGAGACACACCCACACCACTCAGGTGATCTTCATTTCACTAATTCTGAGACTATTGGCACCAATTGGATAGAACTCTATTGAATTAGACCATTAAATTTAAAAGGGGGTGAATAATTATGCAAACAATTATTTTTCTTTATATACTTTTGTTTCATTGATATTACTTTGTTGAAATCTGTTTTCACTTTGACCTTAAAGAGTTTTTTCCCAGAAATTTTTGTGTGAAAAAAGCCAAATTTTATTGACCATGATTGATTTATGAAAGCAATAAAAGGGTAAAACATCCAAGGGGGTGAATACTTATGATAGGCACTGTACATGCATACACACACACACACAAACACGCACTCACTCAAACCAAATACAGAGCAGAAACAGCTGCGTGAGTGTTGCACCTCTGCTGCTTCTCCAAGCTCTCCTTTCAGAACGGAACATAATCTCTTTCATGAAAAATTGAGCAGTTCCTAAACCTTAAAGACCAGCCAAGTAGTGGGGAGGCAAGGACAAAACTGTTTTTGCAAAACAGTGCCAATCCAAGGAAAGAAGGCTTTGATGTGACAACACCAAATTTCCTTATTCGAGAAAAATCATCACCATATTTCTCTGAATCACGAGCCAATCTAAGTATTTAACACTGTTTTCTGCCCAAACTTCAGCGGCCATTAACTTGGCCCATGGTTTCATTTTGTGATCAGAGTACGCAGCAGATGTGGGAAGCCTGTAAGTCAAGGGTGGGCAACCCTGGTCCTTGAGTGCCAGAGCCGTTTCGGGATTTCGTTCTGCCCGAGTTCTCGAGTACAGTTTGAGTAATTATGAAGTGCCTAATCCTGAATGGTGAAGCTCCTCTTCCAGCTCCAGCACATGGTCAACTGCAGTAATTAAAGCCTGATAATTAACTCTGTCTGTTAATTAACCCCTGTCTGATTACACTGTCAGGGGTTTGGCTGGAGTGAAAACCAGAAATGTCTCTGGCACTCAAGAACCAGGGTTGCCCACCCCTGCTGTAAGTTGAGCCTGCTTTGTGCACACCACTCTGTTGACTAGTATCTCAGGTAAAGCAGGAGAAACGCAACCAGGAGAGCATCGCTTAGCCTCACCACTGAGCTACACAAGCAGTAACTGAGCCCTTTCAGAATGGGGAGCATCAGACTGAGTATCCCTGTCAGAATGTACCACCAGCACCAGCCAGTCTCCAGAGACAAAAAAACCTGACAGCAGGGCGGTATATACGCTCAGAAGGAGGGCAGGGTCATGTTAGGATAGACAGAGTTCTGGAGAAAATGAGTGAACTCTGGAACTCATCACTTAGATACCTTTGTGACCTCAGTGGCCACACACACACACACACACACACACAGAGCAGAGGGGCCAAACATGCAGATTACAGAAGGGCCAGCATGCAGGTAGCAGAGGGGCCAAACATACGGGTAACAGAAGGGCCCAGCATGCAGGTAGCAGAGGGGCCCAGCGTGCAGGTAGGGGCCCAGCACGGAGGTAGCAGAGGGGCCCAGCGTGCAGGTAGGGGCCCAGCACGGAGGTAGCAGAGGGGCTCAGCGTGCAGGTAGCAGAGGGGCTCAGCGTGCAGGTAGCAGAGGGGCCCAGCGTGCAGGTAGGGGCCCAGCACGGAGGTAGCAGAGGGGCCCAGCACGCAGGCAGACACACCTGCTCCTGCTTTAGTCACACACAGTCTCTGTCAGCCTTCTGTATAACTCATCCCATATGGTGCAAGGCCCCCAACATCCCTGTTATGACTATATACTGGGGGGAGGAGAGGATGTGCGTGGGGTGGGGATGGGGGGGTCAGGAAGGGTTGCTGCTTGATGTCAGGAAAAACACTCAAAATCAATAATAATAATTTTACTGAATGCAAACAGAGGGGCCTTGGGCAGAGTTGCACTTGCAGAAAAGCCATTCTGATTGGTGCAACAGTGGAAAAGCCATTCTGATTGGTGCAGCTGTGATATCAGTGCAAGGCATGATGGGTCTTCCACAGAAGGATTATGAACACGTGAAAACGTCTGGTGTTTGGAAAAATTAGCTCCATGGATCCTGTGACTCTCGAGACTGTGGCTAGTCTTACAGAATGCAACTTACATTGATAATGACCTTGGAAAGAGCTATTTTTCATCGGAAAATTACTAGTTCAGAATAATTTAAAGCCAAATACCAAATATTTTTGATAACTTTGCCTTTTTGCAATTGGTTATTTTTGATAACATATTGCAAAAATATTCTTTCAACTTCCGGACCTTTCTACTGGAAGAGCAACTGCAGTGATTAGCCATTTGGATCCACCTGGACTTTCACACACTGTAGCCTGCGAGAATAACTCAATGTTTGGACCTTACATTCATAGTGCACTCATTGTAAAACTTTACAGAAATAATGAGAATAACAAATGAAGTGTGAAGGGTAGTATTTTTTATTTTTGCCTAAATGTGTGGTTGAGGCAAAATTAAAGGTTAAATTGATATTGGTGGTACCAAATTTCTCCCCCTGGTACGTTACTAGTGAAGTGGAAAATTCTGAACACTCAATGCTTGGAGAGGAGGAAGCGCCCCTGCCCGAGAGAGCTTTACTGCCATCTAGTGGAGGCAGAACCAAAAATTATCCAAATGCCTCTCTGATGGGCCAGCGTGACGTAATCATTACGTTACATTTTATTCCGTCACATAGTCATTTAGCAGACGCTCTTATGCAGAGCACATTGCATTGTTCGGTGACATGCATTCACCCCATTATAATGAGCCACAGTACCAGACCTGATGAGCAACATTCCTAGTCAAGTGAGTACCTGGAATCACTTACGTTCTACCTGAAGCTATGAATATTCATACATATATGTGGGCTAACGCATGCTATTCTTGTTGATATCTGAATCTTTAATTTGCGGTAAATGTGACAGATTCAAGGCAGGTCCGATCTTTCTGTCTTTGTTTACAGCTTCAAGGTCTTTCAGCAGCTCTCATACAGAGAGACAGAGACAGTGATTGGAGTGTGATTCGAAAAAATAGACTAAAAATACAAAAGTAAAAAATAAAATGAAACAAATATTTTATTGTTGTACATGATTAACAATTACATTTGAATTATATTAGAAATATAAAATGTTTAATAACTATATATAACCATACAACAATTACAAATAAATACATAACTAAATAAGGTGTTTTGTCTTACTTGCAGTTAGATTACAGTAATCACCCAGATATTCTTCATTTCTAATCTAATAGATTGTTCGCTTCATTTCTATCAATTGTGGATTTGTACTGTTATTTTTCCTATTTACCTTCTATTATGATTCTTACAATAACACTTGGCAAAAAAATGTGATATATTTATGATTTAACATACCAGTTACCCAGGTTGTGTCGCAGGAAAAAGAATCCTCTATGACTTATCTGGCCGTCATAATCTCTCAGCGGTTTAATTCAATCATCACTGATTTCAAACAAACAAGTTGCCTTTCAGCAGCTGTAGATAGATCGCATACGCACACATCCATTGTTAGCGCATGGTGCTGGGTGTGCTATGCCTTGCGGCCCTAGTAATTTATTGGTTGTGGGAAAAAAGTGACATACATAATTACCTCAAAACCAAGACAAGGAATGCCAATGAAGTTTCATCATAACACCATAAGAAACTGTACTTGTTATGTACCATCAAATTAGAATAATGTACAGCACTGTTCTAAAGAAAAAGAGTCCAGTGTTTGGAAAAATACTGTCTTGATTTCCTTTAAATCCAGTTACATTAACACTAAACTGAAAACACTAATGAAAGTTTTGTTTGTTCCCCCTGGTGTACAACCATGGTAAATTGTTAATATTGGCAATTTTAAATGAACTTCTACATAAGTTGCTTCCTTCAAGCAATATATATAATAATGATTATATTAAACCACACAAAGCCATAACTAGCCAGAGGGCACAAAACTTGTGTAATGCACTCTGGAGGTTGCAGGTTTGAGTCCCAGGTGGTTCCATAAATGCCCAGCTGTATGAATAGATCGCGTGCAGAAAATGTGAGCAATGGTAGTTGCTTTGGATAACACAGTTTACAAAATGCATAAAATAAATTTAAATTAATTAGTAACAAACGATGAAGTTTGGTAGTGGTTCCAAGGGCCATGGGAGACAGTTTGCAAACATTTTGTCACTCACTGTGTCAGTTTTGGGCTCTGTGGTTCCTGATCCCTTCACAAGGCCTGCAGATCCTGCATGGATCTCAGTACGTCCATGAAGAGGTGGGATTCCCCCTCAGAAAAAGCCTTCACTGGACCCGGCCTCCCGACAGGAGAAGCAACGCCGCAACCAACGCCCCTGTGTGTGTCGAGCTCTGTCACCAAAAGCGCTGAGCCTCCAGTCCTCGTCCCAGCATGCCTGGCTCCCTCTGACGCCCACTGCAAAGGATGGTGGGTTGTTTTCTGAGTTTCCTGTTCCCTCTTTCCCGTTCCTGTCCAGGCTGGCGAATGGTGTCCCGGCCCTTGCCGCCCTCCTTCCAATGCGGTGGGCGCTGCACATGCGGGACTAACGCAGGAGGGAATGGAAGCGTCCGTCTCCATGGTAGCGCAGCGGGAGCGGCGACGGGACGCCAGCTCGAAGATGACGTCCTCGGGCCTGCGTCTCCCCAGGCGACGGCTCGGGGAGCCGCTTGATTGGCCAGGGGATCCAGGTGGGTGGGAGCGGGACCCGGAGCAGCCCGCCCCCTCGGGGGTGTGTTTAGGGGTGTACAGGGGGCTCTGCAGGGCCACGGCGTGAAGGGGGCTGGGGAAACGGTATACCTCCTGGCCGCGCGCCGACATCAGGTCCAGCCGGTACTTGCGGTCAAGGGTCACCTGGGTCTGGAGCACCGTGGAGACGTGCCACCAGTGCGACTCCGGGCAGAGGTCCGCCACCGACAGGAGACCCTCCGTGGGGATGACGCCGTCCTCACCCGGAGATCGGCCCCGTCGATCTCCTTCCTCTCCTCCACCACGTATGTGTCGACTGCGCAAGGTCGAGGAACGCCAGCTGGGGATGGAAGACGAACTCTCTGCGCCACCTTCATCAACACCACCACCATCATCATCGTCGTCGTCGTCATCACAGAAGCCAGAGCTAGCTGTGGACCAGGAGTCCATCTGGCTGGTGGATGCCTTCCATGGCTCCCCTAGTGGTGAGTAGCAGTAGTGCTGGTGGCGTCGGTGGCGGTGCTGGGGCAGCAGCAGGTTTTCGGTTGACCAGCTGGTCCAGGCCCGGACATCCCCAGCTCCCACAGAATCACTCAGAGCTTCCTGCGAGTAGCTCCGAATCAGCCTCAGATGGCCAGCGCCACCCCCCACACGGTACCGAAATCCACCCAGGGAGTCTTTCGCCGACCACCCCGCTGGCCTGTCTCCACTCCTTGGTGTGGACCTTTCTCTCCCCAGAGCCCAGTCTACCCTGGCTCTGTGTCTGGACCTGAGGACCTCCAGCTCCCACAGCCCCACCAGAGTGGCCCTGAACCGCTCCCTGATTCGCAGCCTCTCCCCTGGGGACCAGGCCGACGCCTGGACCTCATCTCCGTGCCCCAGAGAAGGCCATCTCTCCCAGCCCCTCTCCTCCGCTCATGGGTTGCCTCTTGCAATTCTCACCTCTCTTTGAACAGAACTGTATTTATCACCCTGGCCTGACCCCTCTCCACTCCCAACTGGCTGGGAAAAGGGGTGGAGCCAAACCATACCAGTACTGTAATAGGCTGATAAGGTTTTCAATAGGCTTTGACCAAATGACAGTGCTGATGAAGGGGTAAATCCTACAGCATGAGTGGATTCAGATAACAGAAAAGAAAGGTTATAATCCATAGATAGACATCCATTGAAACCTCGTTCAAACTATTATGTCACCACAACCCCCCCCACACACACACACACACACACACACACACACACGTATTTTGAAGTACATTATGTCATATATCTTTGATGCAGTATTTCCTTGTTAGACATATCCTGGCATTCCTTTTGACAGTGATCTGCTTGCCACATTAAACATTTTCTGCTTTTGTGACTGATGCACCTGACCTGTAGTCAGGCATAAACTATTTGACTCCTCTTTCCTGCTTTAGAAACTCACATAAGGCCTTTTTAAAAATGATCTTTTGCAACAAAAACATATTGATAATTAGGCTTTAAATTAACATGAAACACTTGTAGGCTCCTTGTCGATCCCCATTTTGTTACTTAAAGTTCTCTTTCCTTTAATTTTTCCATTATATTGTCTACCACTTGTAGTTGCCTGCCTTGTATAACTTTTCTTCAATTACAAATATTTAAAAAAGGTAGAAGAGTTTAACTTCAGCCGGTGGGTTTTGCGATGATGAAATCATCTTTATTTATTTTTTTTTGGTCAATTGGCTCATCATAAATCAATCTGAATGACAGTAGACTAAGACATGTGCTCATGAATGCTTGGGGGAATTTAAAGCTACTGTGTTCTGCCACTGATCTTAAGTGTGTCGTTTGAAAGAAGATACCTTAAAGCCTGTGAAACTGACAATAAAAATATGCCCATTACTCCTTCTTTAGCACATACATATACACAGCTTGCATTGGCTCAGTGACAGGTCTTTGCACAGACATGCCCAAAAAGGAACAGCTGTTTCAATGGACAAGAATTAGCTCAAGCCACAAATTAGGTCTTGCAGTGGTATAGAATGTGAGACAAGCTCTAAGCACTGGACGCCTTTGATTGCATGTGCGTTTTACCACTTTTCATCACAATTTTGTCTTTTTACTTTTTTGTATTCCACATGTATGTGATTAAAAGGTAAACATTGACATTCTTGCAACTGAACTGTTTGCCTATATGCCAAGAGTGCATGCCAGAGAAATCTCATGAACCAGCGGCCAGTAGCACAATGACTAAACACCTATGTGAAGTTCCTATAGCTAGGCTGCATTCCTGGAACCTCCCAAAGCCTTAGAGTTACCATGCAACTAGGCTAAATGAAAGTCAAAAATCATTGTAAATGATTATATGAATAAGTTCCGCTTATGTAGCTAATCACAGATGCCGGAGGTCAGTGTGCAGTTTTCAATGTTAGGCCTTTTTTTCCCCTAAAACTAGATTTTCTGAAGCCTCCATCTTTTATTTCGGGCTTTCCATAGAAGTCATGAACTAGAGGTGAATGTCTTTTTCTTAACCAACTGAGACCCATAGAATTTTCCACAGATAACAACACAAAAGAATGATTACTCTAAACTTTTACAGATACTTTGCAAATGTAGTTAGCTGTTTATGGATGGTTCAATAAATTAGTGATGTTACCGTCACAAATTCCTTTGCCCTCAATTCAAAGGTTTTTTGATAATGAATAGTCAGATTGTATCAAGCAGATCAAACAAAAAAATGTGCCGTGTTTTGGCATGATAACAGGGTCCTGTGAAGGATTATCATTCTCAAATAACCAGGATCAGAGCAGTGAGACAAAGAGCCTTAGTTTCAAAGACAAAGTGCACTGATAGACACCATGGGGGCGAACTTCCAGGCCTCTAATGCCTTGCGAACCACGCTCAACTAGTGAGCCAGCCTCTTTTTGAGAAAGAATACGTTAGAAATTACGCATCGATTAACCTACAGAAGGTGAAAACAGAACGTGAAAACATTCAGCTAACTCAGCTAAACTGAATTCGCAGCGCTTTTCTTCCCTCAAGATTTATCTCTGTTGTCAATGCCTTTACGCACAGACTAACTGGCTTTGCAAACTCGATTAAGAAATAGAAAAAGATAAACAGAAAAAATATTTATAGGCTTCTTTTAGAGTTGGCTATTTAGCAACTACAACTGTTCATAGACAGTGTAAATCATGCAGGAAGCCAACTTTACGGATGATAAGTCACTACTTTGCCAAAGTCAATAATAGTGATGCAGGGTTTAACTGGCCTTGATTATAACTGGCGAGGAGTCCAACATACATATATACATATATATCTGATACGAAAATATCTATTTTATTGTTGTTGTTGACTCCCGTGCGAATTTACGTAAAGTCCAGTACAGCATACGACATGATCATCCGAAATCCAAAAGAATTAAACTAGCGCTACAAGAACTAAACAACAAGGAAGCTGCGCAAATGGTTAAGTTCCGTTCCAGAGGCGCTCCTGGCTTGTTTCATGAATACGTCATGGCTGAGCTGGGCCTGTAGAGTCCCTTGGATATGACACAGCATGTGAAGACAGAGCTTTAAACCCTGAGCTGTTCCTCAATGCTGAATGAACAGGGGGAAAAAAGTACACTTTAACCTAAACTGCAATTTTTTCTTATTAAGCACGTACTCCACACGTTTGTTTTAATACTTTATGTTCATTAGTTTTTGTCCTAGGCAAGCATTTGTGGCATTTCAATGTTCACTTGAATTAAATTTGCATTGGAACAAGTATGTTTCTCTCCTTTGTTGTTGTCTGTTTGTGCAACATTCTGCGAGTCACAGGAGTGAGTCAGAACTCAACAGTATGGGCCGAGGCCTCAAGAAATCCCAACACCCACAGATGCACTCTCTCTCTCTCTCTCTCGCACACACACACACACACACACACACACACACAAAATGGCAGACTCTTCTGAAATCAATTTCCCCACCTTGAAATGTTGGTTAAATGGAGCTTCTTAAAAACCGATTTCATTTCGTTTGCTCCCTGCCCGTTTTGTAATTGTAACCTAGGTTGTGCAGCGAGTGGAATTTAACGGGAAAAATCCTGCTCGACCAGCACAACCAGACTCTCCTTCCCTCCTCACGCCACAGCCACACTCAAACAGTTCACACAGCACCGATGAGTCAAAAGTACCATTACCCATGAGCCACTGCAGCACGTGTGGTGTGGGTGTGCATGTGTGTAGCGCAGTTGTCAGGGAACTGAGCTAAAGCTAAATCTCCAGCTATTTAAATACACAGTGTTAAAATGTGAGCTGTGTAAATACCACTGGACAAGGGCAACAGATACATCCCTGTAACAGGTAATAATGTAGATAGCCGGGTGTCAAAACAAATACAGCTGAGCTGAGACCTGCAGATCAGTGCTTTGGGTGACAGGTACCTTGTCAGGTATTTCAGGACTTATGACAGTGCAGAAATCTGGGCAGGTGCTTCAAGCAGTGTCATGTTCCATTTTACTGGGTATTATTCATGAACTGCCAAAGAAACTCTGCTGTGACCCAGATTAAAATCTGGCTGACTGTTATGCAATGGTTCTGTGATTTTGGATATTTTTTGTTCTCAGTGTGAGAAGGACAAAAGCACTGCTATAATCTATGTTTTATTACAGAGGTAATCTGCTCTCCTCAAATGCAAAACCCAAACCTCCTAATTAAAGGATTGATGTGTTTGAAAAATCCTAATGCAACGGTAAACAAAACTAAATAAAAACTAAGGAAACACCTGGGAGGAGGAAACGGTCAGCTCATCAGTCGGTGCCTCACTCCACCTCACCTCACCACCTCCTCCAAACACACACACGCACGCACGGACACACACACTCACTTCATTGTGCTAGCTGCATATTCTGGGCCTGCCGCCTGATAGCGGAGGACACGGCATTCAGGCCCAGGCCTGCGCAGACAGCCTGCCTCCTCTTCCTTGTGCTCCTGCTCCCTTTCTCTCCACCTCGATCATTTCAGATAACGCAGCACAGCAGCGTGGCGCAGCGCAGGGAGAGGAACCTGGCACACTCAGGTCAGGGGGGAAAATGAAAGACGCATGTGTCTCCACTTGCGTCGCATCATGTGCCTGGGCTCAGGACGCGTTCCCGGGGCGACGATCACCTCTGAAAGCCCTCAGGGCGTCATGACGATAGGGGCCCAGCCCCAAACGCGTCTCCCTATTTTGACAGACAGAGCGAAGTTTATGCACTCGTCCCTGACTCTCTGATGTTATTAAACCATCTTTTAGTCCAAAAGGCCAGGGAGCAGCTGTAACACCCCCCCGCCACCATCTTCATGTTTTGGGAGAATGTGTGCACAGAGTACAGTTCCCTACTCCAGTGTGTTTATATGCCTACAGGCTAAACCCAAACTGTGACCGCAATGAAATTATCAGCGTAATGCTATTAAGGTGGTTCAAAAGCAGGGCATGTTTTAACAAAGGCTTGGTAAAGTTGGGTACAGTGAGTGGTTTACTCTTGACAGAAAGAAAAACACACACAAAGAATAACACCCCATAGCCCTGTGTGACCGACTGGCATGGCTCAGACAAGCCTTACAAAAAGAACAAAAAATTTGTTTTGCTAAGCAAGATGGATCAGCATTGGATTATGGGATTCTGATGTGGCAAACATGTTCTGAAAACTCTCAGGGAAATGTTACTCCTGAGATGAAGACTGACATGTTACACATGATGTAGTTGTCAACATTATGCACAGCGGAATTTAAGCCGTGCCATTGTATCCTTAATCAGATATCCAACTATATGCTGTAATATGGTCCATGTGTCTGTATTGGTATATGAGGATGTCTTGCCTGTTGTCCAGACATTTTTTTTTTCTTGGATTTACTCAGTGCTTTGTGGGCCAATAAGGACAACTGTCCACTGTCACTGTCCAAATCTCCAGTTCATAGTTACAAGAAAGACAACCATGTGACAATATGGTGTGTCCTTCTCCAACCATCTGTAATCGATGTACAGCAGTGTTACCCCAGATTACATCCAAATATATCATAAAAAAACTGGAAGTCATAATTTATATTTGTAGTATTTTAAAAGGTTGTAGCCTTAGTACTCGTGAAGCAGACAACCAACCATGCACAAAACAACTTCTGCCTGAAAGCAAGAAAGTTCCATTACAGGGTGAAAAAGCAAGTTTGAAAACATTTGACCTTGAAATCCACTACATATCTGAATATCAAATTTATTCAACATTTCTCATTAATAGGTGTGGATACCGTTTGGACTTGGGCCCAGGTGAGTTTGTATCATGTACAGCTGCAGCTGGGCGATTACAAGCTTGAACCAGCAAGATTTTTTTTTTTTTTTTGCAATAGCAGGCTAGAATAAATCATTTGTATATCTTAGAGCAGGTGTAACAACGGAGAAAAGTTTCCGATGCAAAGTCTACTTAAGAACAAACACCAGCTTCACTTTCTTGCAGTCCCCCTTCCACCCGATTTCTTTACCTGAGCCAAAGTTTTAAGCCACTTGGTGCAAACTTCCTCTGCAGACACTCGGGAGAAAAGCCGTGCCCTCGTGGCGACCAGTTCTTTCTTCTTTCCACACTGCAGACGCATTACGAATCACACACAGCCAACGGTGACAGGGAACGACGATGTCAGCATACAGGTGTTTTGCACACCCGCAGGACCCTGGCCAAACAGTGGTGGGCACTAGAGAGCAATGAGACTAACAACCATCACCAGAACCCTACCCTGCGTCCCAAACCGCACACTACGCCGATCAGTAGGCTAAAATCAGTGTAGTATGTAGTGTACTGTAATATGTTCCCAGCAAATGATACCAAGACTACACTTCCCATTATGCACTTCACCTACGACCTCTAGCCACAGCCAGTTATGGTGCAGCATTGACACCCACTGAAAAAGGCTTGCACCTGCTGCCTGAACAAGATGATCAACTCAAGACAAAGACTGTTAACCCCAGCCTGGTTCTGTGGTGTCGTTGAGATGTCCTGTTCTGTTGACACAGGTTCTATTTTGTTTCTCATCGTAAGATGGGTTTGTTCAACTCATATTTGCAGGACTTGTACGATCTTTGCCCCATTCTGTGAATGCATAAGAGTAATTACAACTTCCTTTGATTTATGTGCGCATGGCGCTTGCTACCACATCGAGGGGAGGGGAATGCTGTTTTGAAAAGAAAACAACACTGAAAACATATCCACTGGGGAGGTCTCAACTCTTTTTAATATCATTGCATGATAAATACAACAACAGAAATAAGCAACTGGAAAACTTTTCAATTTTTTTTTTTTTTCCTGAACTTTTTTATTTTTTAAATTTTTTTGCCATCTCCAGTTGGTGACAAAGGCCTCAAGTGAAAAAAAAAAAAAAAAAAAAAAAAAAAGAAAAGGGTTGCAACCTGACGCCTCTTCCCCCCTGCGGAGTCCCTCAAACGCACGCTGAGAGGCGTAATCGCAGCTTTCAGAAAGGCCTACCCAGCTGAGACATGAACGGGCGATGGTGCCGGATGACGGCCAGTGCTCTGGCGTCACGCACGCAGCCAACCACACACGGCCTTTGCGTCTTTCTTGGCTTTTTTTTTTGAAAAATCAAGACTGGCATTTACGTAAAAGAAACCGGAAAAAAAAATTAAATAATCACTGAAGCTTAAGCTGAAGTTTTTAAGAGCAGTGAAATGTTTTGGTAGAACCCGAAGGCCAATCCTTTTTAAGTGCCGATAACTCGAACCCCAGCTTTCCGCACGGAGAAACCCCTTGTTAGGGCACCTAACCTGTGCCCCAACTGCCGTCTCTAACACCAGGAACATCGGACAGCAGAACGGACCAGAGATGGGAACAGTTAAGTAAATCTGATAAATGTCAGCTGTTTCTCTCTATTCTCTATAACTCAAGAATATTTTTCCCCAAAAGGCATAAATTCTGAACGCTATTTAATCTAAGAAATATAAAAAATAATCTTACAAAATTGGATCCCGTTATTTTTTTTTAAAACATTCAGGAATGTGAATGGCAAGACCGACACCTTGAAGGAAAAAATTAAGGAATGAAGTCCAACTAAAAAAAAAAAAAAAAAAAAAAAAAAAAAAAAAACCTCAGTGATCTGGCGGATTGCCAATTGGCCAACAAGACAAGTTGTAAAAAGTCCAGCAAGGTTTTAGACCTAAAAATAAAAAAAAAAAAAAAAAGAAAATAAAACACAAATATTGAGGTTGTATGTGAAGGCCATAGCTTTGGTGAGAATTAGAACCCAAATGTAAGGTGCGGTAGAAGTTGTCTCAGCCGTGGAACCCAGTCTCGTCCTGCTTATTTAGACATGGCCTTGATGGCCGTAGCGCTCTCTTCCCCCATGGCCGCCAGCACAGAGATCTTAAAAGGGGAAGACAGGAAAAACAGTCCTGTAACAGTGTGGCTCAACACCTCGTCCTGAGTTCCACAGCCTGTGCAGGTATCCGCACCGCCCAACAGTACGGGGGAACTTCAGGTCAAGTTTATGTAAGAAATTACATAAACAATTCCCATAAATTACATCATAGGTATTCTGCAGATCGTGTGTATCTGGACCACTGCATTATTTACAATGCTGAGCACATAAGTCAGGAGTAACCATGGCAAGATCCTGCTTCTAAGTCAAATGTCAAAAGTGACAACAAAAGACAAGAACCTGAGGAACACCATAAAATTACAGGATGATGAGTTACATTCATAAGATCCCTTAACGCCATCAGAAATTATACATTAAGAATTCTGCGCTGCACTCACCAGCATTTCTTCCCCCTGGTTGTATTTGTTTTCGATTTCTTTGCCAAGGTCACCCTCTGGAAGCTTGAGGTCTTCACGCACCTCGCCGTTATCCAACAGCAGAGACAGGTACCCTTCCTTAATATCAATGAGCTGCAAAGACAAACACATCACAATGGAAACAAAAACTACATTACCCAACATGCCACTCACTCACGCACCTACACACACAGAGAGAGCAAAGGGGGGACAAAAAAAAAAAAAACTACACTACCCATGGTGCCCATTGCATTTGCTCTGATAGGTGGGTTGCAATCACCTGACCACATGGCCTAGGTTGCCGTGTTGGCAGGCCACAGCAACAACAGCTGCTGACTAACATGGCAAGGGTCAGAGGAGTCCAGCATTACTCAGATCACGATCAACCAACAGACAAGATCAATACAATTCAGCAAGGCTGACAAGTGTGGGGGTAGATCCACACCACCCAAATGCTCATGTATGTGAGTTAGCTGATGGGAAACTTGCCAGATCGAGTGATGTCTCCCTCACTGGTTATGGACACAGTGCTAGCCAGCTAACAGTACCCATGCATTAATTGGGGCTGCTTATATTAGCTAACTTAGCAACTTCTTTCGCGAATGTAGTTATATTTTTCCACAGAATGCAGGATAACTTTAGGCTGACAGGACTATATATAATATAACAATAACCCCAGATACACATGGAATATGTTAATAAATAAATAAATAAATAAATAAATAAATAAGTAAGTAAGTAAGAACCTCAGAATGAGCACAGCATCGATTCACTAGACTACAACCTGAGGCTACTAAAATTTACCAACGTTATTTGAATATCCATTGAACACAATCTGTGGTATACCCATTGGTCAGCTCAAAAACAAACAGGAAAGTTTAAGTGCCTTCAAGAGACACCTTCACCATTTCCCTGCAATAGTCTGATTCTGTGTTACAAGAGGCAACTTGGGGAGAAAAAAAAAAAAAATTTTGTTTGTCATCATTAGCCTCACCTGGAAATCGGTTCTCTTGATGTTGGGGACGTCCATGTTGTGGGTAGAAGGGCAGATATCTTCATACTTCTTGTTAGTGAAAATGTCAATTCCGACCAAGTGGACCTGCAGGTAACACAAACACAGACACACACGTCTCAGCGGGCTGTTCCATTTCAACACCTCCCCATTCTTATGATAATCACTCCTCTGATTTTTTTTAATTTTCATTTTTAACATCTCAATGAATGAGCAAAGTTTGGAATGAGAAGCTTTGGTTGTTGCATGGGATTGTGGAATACACACAGCATGCCTGTAGGCTAACATGGTGGGAATGACAATCTTCCTCTGCCTGACCTAAGCCTTCATCTTAAATCTGTCACAATCTTACAATCAATTAACTTGGAACCGAATTCAGCACAGAAGCAAAAAAAAAAAAAAAAGTACTTTGACAATCCCAGTTTGACAAAACAGTACATTTTTAATTGAAAAGTCTGAGAACATGTACTACACTATCAATGTCATACCGTTCCGTGAACTACTCCACTACCATAAACACAATGACACATACGGCTGGTCATAGATCAGGTCTTAATTACTAACTATTATGCTTTACTGTATAATCTAGGACAGTACTTAGCCATGCATCACCATGACAGGAATCAAGTGGAGGGTAGTTTAGTTTTTAAATGGCTTTTTCTGGGTGTTAGTCATAATAAACTGGATGTGGGCACCCAGAGTTTAAAATAATTAAAACCAAGTATCACAAACTTGTAAGGATTAGTCCAACCACAAAACATAGGTGACTGCTACATGGAACAGTTTTTATTCTCTAATTTTTAAAAAAAAAAAAGAATAATTTTGAACGGGAAAATTCTGACTGAACCACAGGTGAACAACTTTAGTAATCCATATCCAATCAATTTACAGAATACAGTACACCGCTTTCTTCACCACTCGCCCTCTGTAACCCTACATAACTTCAGTCATCTCTGCCTTTCCATCGATGGATCAGACATCAGGCCTGTCGTTTGCCGGCACTGCTTTCCTGTAACTTGTTGAAACAAGCCGCTACAGCAATGTCATTTGAATAATTAACGTTACTGTACACAAATTCTATGTCCAACTTTGCAAATGAAAGAAAGAATCAAATGTCTGTGGCTTTTAATGGCTTCCTGCCACACTCTCATGTAGGACAGTTTAAGACTGTTGTCATGGTGACAAATTGAACCAGGGCCTAACCTGTGAGTGAACTGGCATGGGTATATACAGCTAGCGAGCTAATTGAGCCGTGCTAACCGTTAGCAACAAATACTGCATGTACACCTGGCCCAACGGAGCTGAGCTTGCCTACGCTCGCCATTTACGGACGACGGATGACAGAGCC
The DNA here is from genome assembly GCA_022829145.1 of Albula goreensis. Classification (NCBI taxonomy): domain Eukaryota; kingdom Metazoa; phylum Chordata; class Actinopteri; order Albuliformes; family Albulidae; genus Albula; species Albula goreensis. Next base: position 2,861,742 of record CM040753.1, on the reverse strand, counting down.
GCGCGCGTGCATGCGTGAGCGGGCATTTTGCCCTCCGTTACCTTGGCGTGTCCGTGCTTGCCGGTCTTGGAGGTGGACATCTCAACGATCTTGCAGGGGCGTCCCTTCAGGACCACAAAGCCGTTCTTGCGCAGGGCGCTGCACTGCATGGGGTAGGTCCTGGAGGCGCCAGCATCCCCGCTGGTGAAGTCCAGATCTGCGTCTGCCATGGCGGGTTAAAGTGGTGGGGTACTGCGGGTAGACAGGTCACATGGCACAGCACATCAACCAACATGCAGCTGTGAGAAGGCCCGCTGCAGCTACACCACCATCCTGACTTTAACGTAACAACACTCCTAAGGGAGGCAGAGAGAGGTGATGCTGGAGCTAAAGGGACTAGCTGTAAAAGTAGCAGGCTAGAATAAGGCAAATTGAGCCACATCTGTAGGACACAGCAGAACACATGTACCAGGAAGTCATATTGGTGGGAACTGAACCTCAAAGATGGGTTGCAAATTTGACCCAGAACAGAAAAAAATAAGATAACATAGCTTATTTGTGAATATTTGCCATTCAGACCTCACGGAAAAGATCAGACCAATCGGATATAGGCTTAAAAAAAAAACAGGTAGGAGTCATTTCCAGCAGTAGACTCACAAGAAAAAAATCTTCAGCTGTCAAAAGGTAAAAGTACATGAATGAATGAATTACATAAATTAATTGGGCAAGCTAGTTAATTAAGAAATCCAGAAAAGGGTCTTCTGCCTGTAATGAATGAAAGCTCTCTGTTATAACGTTTCAGTTCAAGTACTGCACAATCATCTTATGAAAAGGGTCAAACCTCTCCACATTCTTATTCTATAACACCACAACCACTAAGCCCCGGCACAGCACTTCCTTCAGAACTAACACAAATAACTGACATAATTCAGTTTTGAATGCAAGTAACTTAATGCCACACCTGGTAAGACCGTATTTAAGTTTATATGCTCTCTTTAAGACTGACGTTTATTCTAATCCTAATACAAAATACATTAGTCGGAACCCACACCAGTGGATTCACCATTTCAAACCTATGCAAGAAATGTTATAGGTAATCGTGTTTAATACCAAGAACACATGGTAGTGGTGTAAGTTTGGACTGAAGACTTGCGCCTTTCCTCATCCAGCATGCTCCTGCCGCACGCTCCGTACTTGACGTACCCTGAAACGTCACAGCCGCGCAAAGACCGCCAGTGTCGAATATCAGAAGTGGGTTTCTATATCACACAAATACACGCAAGGAGGTGCTAACCCTCCATTTGCGGGACTCGTTTTTAAAAACGAAAAAATAAAAATAAAATAACATTAAGACTACCAATGAATGAGTGCGGACAGTAAAAGCACTTCTCAAACGCTTTCCAGGGTGCCCGCTTCTCCGATCACACGCCCTGTCCACGTGTCCTTGCTCAAGCTGAGCTTTGATCGGGAAGCGGAAACCAGGCAGCACATCTGCTAACCTGCAGCATCATGGTGCTTCGGCTGCACAAAACGGGAGGCCACCATGCTTGTTGCACACAAAAACCTCTTCGGGAACCGACTGATGTCGCTGGCTCGTCACACCGTCGATGAGAATCGCGGGTTATAAAACTAAACAGTCATTCTGATTAGTTATCCAGCCGCCGACTCGTGTTAAGTTCGCCTGTTTGGCGACCCAACACAGTTGAAACTAGCTAGCTAACAATGAGATAGCATCCCAAGTTAGGCCTGTAGCCTATTCAAGTAACGCACTACAAAGTTCGACCGTGTCTGTCACACAACGCTGTCATCAACATTAAATTACATTAAGTTCAACTTATATGGCGAGAGGGATAGAATGAAACGATTTATTGCAGTCAAACCTTTTCAAGAAGAACAATATATATATTTCTTTTTAATGTAAACCATTTTTTTACACACTGGCTCGCTCCCAACAATGAATTAGCTGATGGAAGCTAATGAAAATATAGCAATTAACTTGTATTAGGATTGAATTGTAGCTGAACACAGCACTTAGTTCCCATTAAAGTCAAAATACTTAAAAACATTAAAATGCAGGCTAGTCAACTGTTAAGAGAGCGATAAACCGTTAAACCATACCGTTAAACCAACACATATTTAATGCGATAACGACAACAAAGTTCTCACTTGGATGTCAATTTCCAACATTCTCAGATGGATTGTTAATATTAGCAGTTGTTATTTCTGTTTCTTACAACTAGCGGCAAGATACGACACGATCAATGATTGCAACGTGCGGTCGACAAGGCCCGTGTCTTTTTTCATTTGAGCAGACCGGAGAGGCACATAAATAAGCTAAAACGCGAATCCACACCCTACCGCTTAAAAGCCGCACCGAAGCAACAAAACACAAGTTTTCAGACACTCCGCTTTAGCCCAGGCTCTCGCAAAACACAACTTTACGTATCTGTTCAAGAATAAAACTCACGAATAAATTGGTACCAGTTCTTTTTCTTTTTTCCTGCGGAGAGAAGTAAGCACCATGCAAACCTTACCTTCCAACAAAAAAAGGGAACAGGAGAGCGCATGCGCGCATAATTTTAATGCGGCATTCTTTACGGTGGGCGGGATTACGCAAGTCTTTCCCAGACAGCCCGAGTTTCAGCCCGACGCTCCGCGCTGCGCGCACAGATCAATACATACATCCTCTACAACACTGTGCCGTGTGTTAAACCTGCCGAAGGTGACGAACAGATCCATTGCCTGTTTGAAACGCCAAGGCAGGATTCTGAAGTAAATCTGGGTAACCTCAAGGGAGTTAAGCTGTAACAGGTTCAAATTCATACAGGAGTTCCGAATTCTATACAGCTTTGTGTCACCAATGTGAATAGTAAGGAATTTTAAAAACACATTTTGCGCAGCTGACATTCAGCACTGCAACACAACAAGACCCACGGGCTGTGGCAGTGGTACTTTGATGGAAAATCTTGGAATGCTCTTGAACTTTTTAGTCAGCTACCTCCCTTTTATTGCTCCAGTTTGACTTCAAAGAATAGTGGTATAAATATCAGAACAGTTTTTTTTTTTTTTTTTTTTTTTTTTACGTACTATGCATTTAAAATAATTGAAAAACAAACAGTGATACAGAATAAAAATTACCTGTCAGCACTTTGAGGAAAAATAGTTTCCAAATAATTTGGACACACACTATTGATAAATTAACATTTGATATTGGAGGAAAAGCTGACTGACATTTGCACGTTCCGCAAGACAATTGATTCAACACGATACAGATGTTGATGTCCAAAAATGAAATTCATGTCTACCACAAGGTGGCAGTAGACATGAGCACTAGAGAACAAGACTTAATGATGTAACTGACATGTGGTCTGCCCATGTGGCCGTGATCTTTTGCAGACGGGAATCGCATCATACATTTTATTTGCTTGGCAAAAAAAGGTTGTCGGCACATCAGGTAAGGTGGAGGAATATCAAAAAACCATTCAGGGGACAGGTATGGTTTGATGTTTGAACATTTAAGAACCTGGTGACGAAGAAAATGTTTTTAAAAACTCACCAGCAAGTTGAAAGGAAACCGATGGTGTTGTATGGTAATTGCCACTGCGAAAAAAGAAATGATGATGTTAACTTGGCGTGCTGAAAATTATACCCTACCTGTTGTTCATCAAACCCTTTAAAGTGGTAGTCAAAGCTTATCCAACATGAAACTTTCGAAAACACAGCTAAAGTGCAGAAAGAAGTAACCTGCACTTCAGGCGCGTTACTATACAAATGGACTACTTTTTTGATCGTCACGTCATGTACACTAACTTAACGTGATGGTACATTATTTTACAATTACTTCGCCTGAAAACATGAACTTACCAAAGGTATTTAACCGTTACCTTTGGCGAGTTGTCATGTCATAAGCAGGACAATGAGCTCCAAGCTGAACTTAACTAATATCAACATTAAATTTATCTGTACTGTTAAGGGTAAAAACGATGCCATCACCACACGCTGACATTCTAGTTAGCTTATAGCTACAGCCTGAATCTTCAGCTATTGTCGTTTAGCACAAATAACACCGCATATACTGTATTTGCAAACTGCTCGGCAAGTTTCCGGCAATGCATCGTTCCCATTGAAAAGTAGACCAATAGTTGCGTTTTAGGCATCACACCTTTCTATATGTATGCGCTACAATACTCACGAGGCACACCTTTGCTTTATCTTAACACATCGGCAGGAGACCTACACATAAAATTGCATCGACAAAAATTCTTTCCTGCAATAATTCCGCGCCCAGCCTTTGTCATAGGTTCGGTTCAGTTCAGTTTTTTAGCATTACAACACCATTTACACAACTCAATACCACAGTTATATCAACTGTAAATAACCTTGTGAAACAAAGATCAAGATTTGTCTGATGCAAATATGTTCAACCGCACGACGCAGCTTTAAACAAATGATTTCACATTCACTACCTAGCTTAACATGGTGCAATTAACAAAATGGTGAATGAGTTTATGACGCAGTTGACAAAAATCTACTAGTCACATTTATGAACCGCATACCCTGCTAATCCGTTACATTTCACCATTTACACGCATTCTACATCCACAACAACACAACTTCCCGCTGCATACTGTCATTCTATAATCGAAAATATATATTTTATCAAACACAAAAACGGTGCTCACCGTTAGCTCTCTTCTTCGTTTTCGGAAAGACTTGCGCATGCGTAATTCAGTTCGAACGTTACGTGATACATATAACATATTTACTTACTACCATGGTGAGGCGGAACATTGTACAGAACTTACTATTTCGAAAAAGGAGTGTTGATGTTAACTTTCCCTGTTGGAAATTATACCCTACCTGTTGCAGGTCAGACATACTGGTTGTCTCAGCTTATCCAGCATGCAAACTTGTTAGGGACCGGTACATACTTGCTGTCTACCAAGTTTCATGTCGATCGGAGAAACGGTATATTTGAATATATATTTTTTGTGTTTTTCCACAAACTTCAAAATAACGCGAAATATATCAGGACACATCTTTTCGGACATAATTGCAAAGTTGATCGTCTCGAGGAGACGGCTCTGCCAGTGTTGATTTCGTGTCTCTACGACAAACGTTTCAAAAGTTATGGCCTCTCACAGTTGAAAAATTCGACCGGTTTCTATAGCGCCACCTTCTGGACTTTTTGCGTCACATTTGTTGTGAGGGTGTAGGCTTGGGTCCTCTACATGCCTACCGACAAGCAAAAAAAGTTACCAATATTTGGGAGAGTTATGGCCATTTTAGATGAAAACGGCAGAAGGCTGCGAGCAGCAATTCAGGGCGCAAGCCCATCATCATGGCCATGAGTATAGAACAGAGTAATAAGGTATCTATGTTTCTTTTACTATCCGTTTTATTTTTCCTTGCAAGGCTGTAATGCGTAATTAAGGTGCAAAGTTAAAACTGCATCGACATGTCTCAACAAAAATTCTTCCCTGCAATATTTCAGTTCTATCTGCCTGCTTTTGCTATTCCTTTGTTCAGTTCAAAACCGTTTACTCGATTCAACAGCACGACTATATCAAATGTACATAACACTGTGAGACAAAAAAGTAATTAATAATGTCACATTTGTCTGATACAATATGTACAACTGCATGACGCCGCTTTCCACATGATTTCACGTTCACTACCTAGCTTCTAAACATGCTGCAATTAATAAAATGGCTACTGAAGTTATGATGCTGTTCACAAAAAACTACTTGTCATATTTATGGACCGTATACCCCGCTAATCCGTTACATTTCACCATTTACACGCATTCTAAATCCAAAACAACACAACTTCCCACTGCATACGGTCATTCTATAATCGAAAATATATATTTTATGAAACACAAAAACGGTACTCACCGCTAGCTCTCTCCTTGTCTTCTTCTCGGAAAAGATGTGCGCATGCGTAATTTGGACGAAAATTGTATCGCACTTACCATTTCGAAATAGGACTATTGACGTTAACTTTCCGTGTTGTACATTATACCCTACCTGTTGCATGTCAGACATACTTAAACTGGTTGTCTCGGCTTATCCAGCATGAAAGTTTCAAAAACAGAACTGACTTGCAGAACTTACATGTATTTAATGCTATTTTTTTTACACTGTACACTGTCCCTTCGCAAACTTGTTAAGGACTGGTACATACATGCTATCTACCAAGTTTCATGTCAATTGGACTAACGGTATATTTCAAGATGATTTTTTTTGTTTTTCACAAAATTCAAAAGAGCTCAAAATCTATTATGAGGCATCTTTTTGGGCATAATTGCAAAGTTGTTCGTCTGGAGGAGACGGATCTGCCAGTGTTGATTTCGTGTCTCTATGACAAATGCTTAGTTAAAAGTTACTGCGTCTCAAAGTTGAAAAATTCAACTGGCGTCTATAGCGCCACCTTCTGGACTTTTTGCATCAAAATTGTTGTGAGGGTGTGGGGTCCCCTACATGCGTACCAAACAGCAAAAAAGTTACCAATGTTTGGGAAACTTATGGCCATTTTAAACGAATATGGCAGAAGGGTGAACAATAATAACAATAACTACAGAACTGGCTGTGTCCTTTATTTATCTGAGCATCTTGTCCTGTATTCTGCTTTAAATGAGTTTGTCTTCTGAACAGAGCAGTTACAACATTAGGTCACATAACAAAAAAAATCTTTCCTGCTAAAAAGCATTGCTTAATTTTAAAGAGTTGACCTTAACTTTTAAAATAATAAAAAAAACAAATAACTTAAATTTGCATTAGGCGCTTGTATAATTTCCAGGGTAAAAAATGTTACATGATGTAAAACATATACTGCTCCATGTGCTACATTAGAAAAAGTTGCTCAAATGGACTCAGTAAAAAACTTAACATTTTTGAGACCAATTTTTTAAATTAAACACTCTCCTTTTAACTGACCCTGAAACAGAGGAGATCCAAACTTTGTTCGAGATCCTTATTGCTTAACCTTCATCTATGAATACTCTTTTGCAAAATGACAAGACAAACATCCAGTGAAAAGTAGCCACCTCATCCCCCACACACCAGCCATATTTCACAAGAACAAGAACGCAACAAAAACATGACTGTAAAAACGGGCTTTTCTGCCTACAGCCTAGGGAGCATCCAACACTGAACTTAGCCCGGACTTGGGCAACAACAAAGTCTCCCTGCCTCTGTACAGAAGACGCCACTGCACGTGGAGTACTGCGGTTGTGCTTGCTTAGAATCTGTAACGCCAACACCGACAACCTCCCATCAACCACTGGGGTGTGTGTGGTGTATAGAGGAGGCCCGTAACTACTCCCTAAAGGAGAAGGAGCTGCCCAGAATCATAACCCTGCCCCTTAGCACCCTGCTCCTATGGCGGGACAGCTGCTGGCGGAACTCGGTGGTCAGGAAGTAGTAGATGATGGGGTTGAGGCAGCAGCTGAGGCTGGCCATGCAGACGGAGATGGGGTGGAAGTACTTCACCTCCAGGCGAATAGGGCAGCTGGTGATGACGTCCTGGGTGACCATCAGGTACAGCAGGAAGTTGACGTGGTAGGGGGCGAAGCAGAAGAGGAAGACCCCGGTGCACACCAGCACCATCCTGAGGGCCTTGCGCTTGTCGCTATCGGGCTGCTGGGCTTGGAGGCCGTCGCGAAGCGACCGGGCGATGCAGTAGGCGCAGAACATGATGATGGCCAGTGGGATGACGAAGCCCAAGAGCTCGGCGGAGGCGATCATGGCGATCGCCAGCTGCGGGTTCAGCTTGCGCATGGGCAGATCCTTGAAGCAGCTTTTGCTAGAGCTGTCGATGCTGCTCCTCATCAGAATGAAGGGGGAGCAGCACAGCCCCGCCACCAGCCACACGGCGGCGCTGATGCGCGCATCGTAGCGTCGCTTCCACTTCCTGACGCAGAAGGGGTGCATGAGGAAGGCGCAGCGCTGGATGCTGATGCACACCAGGAACACGATGCCTGCGTACATGTTCAGGTACTTGAGGTAGAAGCAGACCAGGCACAGGCCCTTGCCGAAGGGCCAGGTGCGGTTGAAGTAGTAATAGATTCGCAAAGGGAGCGAAAGGACGTGGAGCAGGTCAGCAATCGCCAGGTTGATCATGTAGATAATCGCTTTGGCCTTCTTTCTGTGTGGGACAGAAGGTTTGATCAGCTCACACTGAAACACCCTTTACACCAGGATGTGCACATGCTTTTTGTGGTTTCCATTCACTCTACTGCCATTTTAGGCTTTGGAAACAAAGGTAGATTGACCTTTTTTTCCCCCAAGTAATGACTTAAAATAATCATTTTCAGTTTCTCACATACAAAGGTGTTTTTCCAATCTAAAATACATTATTTATACTATTTCATTTTTAAGAAAAAGAAATAAAATCTTCCAACATTTTATTGAACAGCATCCAAATAATGACAGATTTGCTATTATTTTTTTTGTACTTTTTACCATTGATTTCTAAACTTCAAATACCCAGTGGCCATTGCTGCAACCTCCACTGCTGGTTTAGGAAACCACAGACAAGCATGCACTGTTCTCAGCATTCCATCTTAATTGCTGCTTCTTCTCACACAACAGTCGACAAGCTGAGTTTTCAAAATGGTTCCCTATGTTGTGATGTAAGATGATAAAAATATACAGTAATTTAAAAATAAAGTTTTCACAGACAAATTCAAGTGCAGTTCAGAGAGGCAGGTAGTGGGTGCCTGACCGACCGACATCCCTGTGCACCAGCATGGCCAGGCTTATACCAAATCAGCAGTTCAGATTCCAGATTCAGACCAAACTAACATCCTATAATCAATCGTTACCATGGCAGCTATGGCAGGTCAAATGTGAAGGCTGAAGCTCTATGGGTGGAGGCAGTAATTTAAACTTGAGAAACATCTGCACAGCACCCTTTGAGCATCTTTCCAGCATCTTAGATGCCACGTTAAAGATGCTCCATGAAATGCTACTATCATACGATGAGGAGGTGTATTAAAATCTCTCAAGATCTGACTGTCTGGCCTCCAAAACCAAACTAGGAAGGAAGTTGTGTTACGCTATATAGAAACGATGCAGTTTGCAGTTAGCTGTTCATGATAGTTTCACTGCAATTCATCGTTTGCATTACCAAAGTTCAGCTAATAATCTGTTCTGCCACAGAGGAATGAGAAAACCATCGCAGTAGGACAACATTAACACGTGTAGCTCAACTGTTGTCTCCACTTGACGTGTTAAATAACTTCTTGCTCAGTTTCTGTTTTCGATCCATCCTTGCATCCTTGCAATGCTCTAAAAGTATCCTTGAATTATACCATAAAAGTATATTTTATAAATAATTATGTTGTTAAGTACTGAAACACAGAATAAAATCTATTTTATCTTGCCTTGTTTCAATAAGAAAGCTTATCAATCATGCATGAATCAAATTTCATTTCTTACAGCACACACAGCAAATTAATTATCACAGAGTGATTTATTGATTTAATTCCATCTAATAAAATCACCAAATGTCCTTGCATATGAGCAATATTATAAATATATATATTTAAAATATTGTTAAGTATACAATATCTCTGTCTTTCGGGATGACATCTATGGAAATGAGTGATTTCTGTTTTTGTGGGTTAAACAACAGCATATTAGATAAGATTACAGCACATAAGAACATCAGCATGGGGTACACTGTCAGAAGATTAACCTTAGGCCAATTTTCAGCTCACGCAGGTAGTGCCACTGTTTGGTGTCACTTCCCCAATATTATTCACAGAATATTTTTACATTTACCCAGAATGTTTATGCTGAGTCAATGTTGCTTCTTTGGACATCTGTGAATCTGGGGGGTCAGTTTGCAATAGATGTATGTGTTGAGGAGATGGTATTCTCTGCTTAGATGATCAGTGCGCTGTATGAGATCTTTGCACAGATGCAGGACCGGTGCAAACCTGATGAGGCGAAACAGCACCAGCAGTGCCAGGCTGTTGCTCAGCAACCCAGGGATGAAGATAATCATGTAGAAGACAGTGTATAGCTGGTCCATCGTATGCTCCCATGAGGTCATGTTCTCCTTGGGACAGATTGAGCAGTTGGTGGCAGGGTTACCCCCCTGGCACAATGCATTCTGGGAGCTCATTCTGACCCTGCAGTGTCATTCATTGATGATGTCCAAAAAATTATATCTGAAACAAAAAATATATGTACAGTACATGCTTAATAACAAATCATTGAGATTTTTTTCCATTGCAAAAGCAGTTTTAAGGAAGTGGATTGCTATCAGATTTAAATGGAAGAGAAGTTGTGCATAAATGCAAATACTGCATTTCAATTTGGTCTGAGTATAGTGGCCCTCACTATTCCTGCCCAATGAAGATCGAAGTGGCTGAATGGACTGCTGCATACAATGTGAACAGAAAGTAGCCACCCCACACTTCATCCATTTGCATGACTCTGCATACTCTCCTCAGTCGCAGAGATTCTCTGTGAAGTCTGATCACTGGGGTGATTTGTACAGACGTATGTGTGTTATGTGAAGCTGCAGGTGTGCCGTCTATAATCCGCACACAGCTGCAGTATGTACTCACACTGTTGATATGATATGCATCTCAGTTACCCATAGGCATGCATTTTTTGTTCATCATAAGAATGTTCACCGGATGTAGTTTTCTATCTACATTTCATTTTCTGAAACTTGGTACATAGTAAGCATTTACTTTCACTTACCATTTCTAAAAAGGAGTGTTGATGTTAACTTTCCATGTTATATCCATGTTATACCCTACCTGTTGCAGGTCAGACATACTTAAACTGGTTATCTCAGCTTATCCAGCATGCAAACTTGTTAGGGACCGGTACATATTTACCAAGTCGATCAGAGAAACGGTATATTTTAAGATTTTTTTTTTTGTGTTTTTCGCAAAATTCAAAATAGCCCAAAATATATCAGGACACATCTTTTCGGACATAATTGCAAAGTTGATCGTCTCGAGGAGACGGCTCTGCCAGTGTTGATTTCGTGTCTCTACGACAAACGTTTCAAAAGTTATGGCCTCTCACAGTTGAAAAATTCGACCGGTTTCTATAGCGCCACCTTCTGGACTTTTTGCGTCAAATTTGTTGTGAGGGTGAAGGCTTGGGTCCTCTACATGCCTACCGACAAGCAAAAAAAGTTACCAATATTTGGGAGAGTTATGACCATTTTAGATGAAAACGGCAGAAGGCTGCGAGCAGCAAATACGGGCGCAAGCCCATCATCATGGCCATGAGTATAGAACAGAGTAATAAGGTATCTATATGTTTCTTTTACTATTCGTTTTATTTTTCCTTGCAAGGCTGTAATGCATAATTAAGGTGCAAAGTTAAAACTGCATCGACATGTCTCAACAAAAATTCTTCCCTGCAATATTTCAGTTCTATCTGCCTGCTTTTGCTATTCCTTTGTGCAGTTCAAAACCATTTACTCGATTCAAAAGCACGATTATATCAAATGTACATAACATTGTGAATCAAAATGGTAGTTAACAATGTCACATTTGTCTGATACAATATGTAGAACCGCATGACGCTGCTTTACACATTTGATTTCAAGTTCACTACCTAGCTTTTCAACGTGGTGAAATTAACAAAATGGTGACTGAGATTATGACGCAGTTGACAAAAAACTACTTGTAATATTTATGGACCTTATACCCTGCTAATCCGTTACATTTCACCATTTACACGCATTCTAAATCCAAAGCAACACAACTTCCCGCTACACACTGTTACTCTATAATCGACAATATATATTTTATCAAACACAAAAACGTTACTCACCATTAGCACTCTCCTAGCCTCTGTCTTCAGAAAGACGAGCGCATGCGTAATTCAAGTGGAACGTTACATATACCCTGCTAATTCGTTAACTTTTTACATAGGCATTCTAATATATTAATAGGCATTCTAAATCCAAAACAACACAACTTCCCACTGCACACTGTCATTCTATAATCGAGAATATATATTTCATCAAATACAAAAACGCTACTCACAGCTACTTCTTTGTCCATCTTCTACTTTTCTTTAAATATATGTGCATGCGTAACTCAAGTGGAAGGCTGCCTCACATATACATGCATAACGTTAATTTTATGTATTTACTACCACCTTTTGGACATAAATTGTATGGTAATTGCCATTACGAAAAAAGAAGTGATGATGTTAACTTGGCATGCTGAAAATTATACCCTACCTGTTGTTGGTCAAACCCTTTAAAGTGGAAGTCAAACCTTATCCAACATGAAACTTTCGAAAACATAGGTAACGTGCAGAAAGAAGTAACGTGCACTTCAGGCGATTAGTTCACTGTACAAATGAATTACTTTTTGATCGTCGTGTCATGTACCATAACTAAATGTGATAGTACATTATTTTACAATTACTTCGCCTGAAAACATGAACTTAACAAAGGTATTTAACCGTTACCTTTGGCAAGTTTCCATGTCATAAGCAGGACAATGAGCTCCGAGCTGCACTAAACTAATATCAACATTAAATTTATCTGTACTGTTAACGGTAAAAACGATGGCATTAGGACACGCTGTCATTTTAGTTAGCGTATAGCTACAGCCTGAATCTTTTGAAAAATCAACAGCAATTGTCGTTTATCACAAATAACACTGCATATACTGTATTTGCAAACTGCTCTGCAAGTTTCCGGCAATGCATCGCTCCCATTGAAAAGTAGACCAATAGTTGCGTTTCAGGCATCACACCTTTCTATATGTATGCGCTGCAATACTCATAAGGCACACCTTTGCTTTATCTTAACACATCGGCAGGAGACCTACACATAAAATTGCATCGACATGATGTCTTCTCAACAAAAATTCTTTCCCGCAATAATTCTGCGCCCAGCTCCCAGCCTTTGTCATACATTCGTTCAGTTTTTCAGCATTACAACTCCATTTACACAACTCATTACCACGGTTATACTAACTGTAAATAACCTTGTGAAACAAAACAGTAACTAACAATGTCAGACTTGTCTGATGCAAATATGTACAACCGCATGACGCTGCTTTAAACAAATGATTTCACATTCACTACCTAGCTTCTTAACATTGTGCAATTAACAAAATGGTGACTGAGTTTATGATGCAGTTGACAAAAATCTACTAGTCACATTTATGGACCGTATACCCTGCTAATAAGTTACATTTCACCATTTACACGCATTCTAAATCCAAAGCTACACAACTTCCCGCTGCATACTGTCATTCTGTAATCGAAAATACATATTTTATCAAATACAAAAACGGTGCTCACCGTTAGCTCTCCTCTTCTCCGTCTTCGGAAGACATGCGCATGAGTAATTCAGGCTGAACATTACGTGATACATATAACGTTCATTTATATATATACTTACTACCATCGTGTGGACAAAAAATTGTAGGCATTTAACAATTTAGAAAAAGGAGTGTTGATGTTAACTTTCCGTGTTGTAAATTATACCCTACCTGTTGCAGCTCAGATATACTTAAACTGGTTGTCTCAGCTTATCCAGCATGAAAGTTTCAAAAACAGAATTGACTTGCAGAACTTACGTGTATTTAATGCTATTTATTTACACTGTGCAGATGCATAGCTAAATGTGATAGTACATAATTCTGTCCACTAGATGGAGTACATGTCCTTTATATTGTGTACTTAATGCGCTGCCAGTGAATTTGTAGCTATACAGATTCATGGTTATTCAATTACATTATACTAATAATTTTAAGAATGTAACCACAAATGTGTAAATCTATGACAGGATAAGGAACACGATGTGTGAAAAATGTATTTGATGCACAAGCCTATGCTGATTTTCTTCAGGAGGACAGAAACAGTTACTGCACTTTAAACCCTATTTTATTTAGGAGTGTATGGCAGCCATGCTTTTTATCTGATCCTGCTCAAGTTTGGTACACATCTATGTTATGGCACTGTCTCAAAGAACACACACTTTGAGACTGATCAGCCAAATAATGCCTGACATAGCCTTATTTGCATATGTCATCCCTTATGGTACAGATGTATTTGCATGTAGCAGTGTGATTTTTAGAAGTACAAACTTCTCCTTCGGAAACTTTGTAGGCACTGGTACAAGCATACTATATACCAGTTTTCTTGTCAATCAGATTTGTGGTTCTTGAGAAGAAGATTTGTACGTATCATTTTTTTATATTAAAAAATGGCCAAAAATGTGGGATATTGAATGGTCTGTTGCAACCATGTTTTTGATCCGATTATGTAAAAATTTGTACTTGGTACCCACCAAAAGTCATGTCAGTCAAACTTGTGCTTCAAAAGTCAAGGCCTTTGACATTTTGGAAACTCAACGGTTTGTTATAGCACTCCCTTCAGGTATTTTTATGTAAAATGTTTAGTGAAGGTGTAGCATTGTGTACTTTACCTGCCTGCCAAATATCATTATGAGCAACAAAACTCTTTCACAGACTTTGTAGGGACTAGTACTAGCATGCTACTTACATAATTGCATGTCGATCTGACTTGCAGTTCATGAGAAGAAGATTTTTAAGTATTATTTTTTTGGATTTAAAAATGCTGAGTATTCAAATGTTTGTGGCAGCCATGTTACTCATCGGATCCTCTTCAAATTTGGTATATGTCTGCACTGGAGGCTTGAGTCACACCAAGTTCCACATTGATTGGTTAACAAATTGCCGAAATAACCTAATTTGCAGATTTTATTCATTATGGTGCTGATTAATTTGCATGTGGCGTGGTCATTTTTTGACATGAGAACCCATATCCTCCACAAACTTGTTAGGGACTGGTACATACTTGCTATCTACCAAGTTTCATGTCAATCAGACAAGCGGTATATTTTAAGATAATTTTTTCGTGTTTTTCACAAAATTCAAATCAGCGCAAAATCTATTATGACACATCTTTTCGGACGTGATTGCAAAGTTGTTCGTTTTGAGGAGACGGATCTGCCAGTGTTGTTTTCGTGTCTCTGAAAAATTCAACTGGCTTCTCTAGCACCACCTTCAGGACTTTTTGCATCAAAATTGTTGTGATTGTGTGGGCTTGAGTCCTCTACATGCCTACCAAAAATCAAAAAAGGTTACCAATATTTGAGAGAGTTATGGCCATTTTAGATTGAAAACAGCGGAAGGCTGAATAATAATAGGGTGTAGTGAAGGGCTGCCTCTAGACCAGTATTATTGCTTGCCTCAGACCCAGCCAATCTGAGAGCATGCTGCCCTCTGCTGGGACTTGCGCACAGTGGCTTCGTTAGTTGGTGAGGAAAGTTCTGGATAGAGCCGCCGTTTAGTGACTGCGTGTGCTGTTAAATGATTGTTGCTACAAATAGTGTTCTGATGTGCATTTCTTACTTTGTGCGCCTTCAGTAACAAAACCACACGCACACACACACACTCATATACTCATTCTGTTGATATGCATCCATCTGTTTGGATTTCTACAATAAACCTCCTGAAAGAAGATTTTGGTGTGCATTCTGACCAATGCCCCTCAGCGGTCACACCTTTAGTTTGAACAAGTTTTAGTTAATGTTCACCGGCTTGCGCCCTAATCATTTGTTTTTTTGTTTATTTTTTTTTTTTGCACGCAATGTATCCATGTCCATGCTGTTACATTCATACTGTTGTTTGGCAGGTGAGGCATACAGTCAGATGCACTAACCCTGAAACCAGAGATTTGCATTGTAAGGTAAAACAATTTCACATGTTTTATTGGTATCGGTTTTCACCCAACCTTAACTGTATGCAACTTAACCTTTGTTTACCAAATACATGTAAATATGACCTGCAGGTCTTCATATGTGGAGAGTCTAATGCATGAACGGAATCTAAAGGAAAACTCTGTAATGGAGGTAGCAAGACAGAGAGAGTAGAGAGAGAAAAGACTGAAAGAAAAAGACAGGAGGTGAGAGACAAAGACAAATGGAAACGAGAAGAAAGGGAGGATGGGAAAGAGAGAGGGAAAAAGAACGAAGCAGGAGGGGGCAGAAAAGCTGAACCCTGTTGCTACACCAGGAGTGGCTAGCCTTGGTGCTGGTGTAGCGTTGTTTATCATTACTCAGCACTTGATTTTATAAACTGGCACCGTTATCTTTCCTCGCCTGACTTCACTTCAGGGGTATGAACTGGTTGCTGGTTTTCATGTGAAAGCAAAAAACAACCACACCCGGGACCTGCTCAGGCCCTCCCCGAAAACATTATGCCCCATGACAGAGATCTTCAACAGGGGGGTCCTCAGAGTCACTGCAGGGGGTCCGCCAAATTAATTACTACCACTATTCTAACTTTTTTTCTTCCAGAAATTAAAATATGTCCAAAAATACACATTAATATAAATACAACCTAAAATAAGGAAAGATAAATCTTCCTATTCGTTAAAACAGAATTATAACAATTACAAAAAAACATGGTTCAATATATATATGAATCTGTCAATAATTATTATTTTAATGGCTTAGCAATGTATGTACCATTACAAAGTGCCTTTATAAGTGGCGCTTTAGGTCGCCCTACACATAATTGTAGGCCCGGCTTAATAAGTGACACAATTTTATACAATCTGTAATAGGGGATCCCTCCACCGTCTTGGCCTGAAAAACGTTGAAGACCTCTGCTCTATGGACAAAAAAAACATGCCGGGGTGAGCAAGAAGGGCCATATCTGTCTCTAGTGTCCGTGCGTCCAACGTCTGTGCTCAATTATCAAATCAGCCCAGTAATGCCATACATGTGATATCATATTTTAGCTGAATTTATTGATAAGCTCCAGAGTGGCAGCCAAAGACCGCTCTGATGTCCACATGACATGAAATGTGTTACTGATGGCTTAATCTGTGAGTGTATCAGCATTGGTTCCTGCAGCTAATATGCTGGCTGAGCCGGGGCAAGTGGCAGATACCCCAGCACGCCAGGCCTGTGTTTACCCACCCCTGCACCCCAAAGACAACATGCAGGAAAAAACAAAACCCGAACACAGCATTCGGCTCATTTATTTTATATTTATTTTTTAAAAAAACAAACAAACGAAAAAAAGGACATTTGTAACGCTCATCCTTGTAAAAACGTAAACCGTGACAGTACTTGGAAATTCAGATATGAGGTGACATCTGCAGACGAGCCACTCCCCTTTTTGTTCCTTTTTGTTTTTTTTTTTAAACTCGGTCTCCATGATACGCCCCGCCCCCATGAGAACTGTAGCCTCATCGTGACTCTCCGTCCCACAGATAGACATTATTCCCATTAGAGAAAACTAATCTTACAAAACCAAATGAAATCAGCAGTACTCTTTATTGCTAAAACCCTGTTTCAGATCCCTTTATCAACTCCCAACACCCTCCCCTTCCCAGTCCCCACCACAATGAATTCTTTATTATTTATTCATTTACTCTTATCTCAAATATAAATATTTATACTGTGCAAACATTACAGGAGACCCAGAAAAACAGTTCTAAATACTTTAAAATTATTCCCCCCCCCATTCTCCAGTCATTATTCAAACAGCAGACATGAAGAAAAATTAAAAAAGTCTAATGATACCACTTTAAAGCTGAGAAGAAATAATTGTGACATAACTTTTGATTTTCAGACAACCTTGACATTCTTATGCATATTACAAAAGCACTTTCACACCCTAAGAAAAGGAAGTCAAAGCAAAACAAAAAAATCAAAAACAAAAAACATTTTCATAAACTGTAAGTATACTGTGCCCCAAGTTTTCAAATAAAACCGCACTGTACTACGTCATATGCATGCACACAGAAAGGGAGGGGTCAGTGATGTCACCGTGGGCACTGACCAATCGCGGGGCGGTCTCTCAGCCTTGCCCTTGCCTCCCATGGTAACGCTGCAGCAACGTTTTTGAGAATTTCATGGGAGTGAGTGCTGGAGGAGCTGCTTTCACTGTGCCTCCATCACTTCAGTAAAAGCAGTGAAGTGAATGCGTGTGTGTATGCACGCACGTGTGTATATGTGTGTTTGTATGTTAGGGGTAGGAGTGTGTGTGTGTGTGTGTGTGTGTGTATGTGTGTGTGTGTGTGTGTGGATTTTGCTGGGATTCTAAGGATCTCAAACACAAAATGGCGGAATCTCCCTATCCTCCACACAATCCCCTCACAGCCCCCAAAAATTCCTTCCTTGCTCTTCCACCGCATCACATCCTGTTCAACATCTTACAAATTAAGAAGTTCAGCATCGGATATTACCTCCAGACTTTAAATGATGCTAACCCCCTTGATTTCAACAGTTCATAACATTCATATTTTAGTATTTGTGATATATGGTTTAAAATGAACTACACCAGTGTCAAGAAAAGTTTCCTGAGTACACCAAGCTAGAAAATGGAACAGCAAGACGCTCATTTTATTTAAAAAAAAAACAAAAGAGGAGACAGGAGTATGTTTTATACCACAACACCAGATGCGTTTAAAATGTACATTTACGTGAAACAAAGAAGAATAAAAACCTACAGACATCCTGAGAGTGTAGCAGTGTAAAGGGTCAAAGAAGAGGACAAAGTGGGATGTCTTGAACATGAAAGAACACTAAAATCACCAAAGCCAGCTGGCTGTATTGCTCTTTTTCCTAGCCTCAGCCATGCTAAGGGTCATATCTGCCCACTACTTTACCGTTCCTTCACTGTGTGCTGTATGCTAATCCTGTTTGCTTGTAAACAGGGCTGGGTTTGGTCATGGGGACTATTGTATGGGGTTGGACTGCCATAGCAACTGTTTTGAGGACATAAAAGAAGATTTCTCCCTCTCACTAAGGGTCACAACCTGCCCACAGCTACAGCAGCTATTACACAAAAATAAGTAGGTGAGACTTAACAGGGGGGTGGAGGCAACAGGGGGTTTCAGAGACTCCGCCCTAATCCACCTGAGGGGGTGGGCTTCTGTGGGGAGCACTTCCTTTAAAATGCTAATAGAGTGCACACGCACATACGTGCACACACACATGCACACAAATACATACACACACATACGCGCACATGCACACACAAACAGGCACACATTCACACAAGCCCATACACACACACACACACACACACACACACACAACCAGGCACACATTCACACAAGCCTGTACACACACACACACACACACACACACACACACACACACACACACACACACACATTCACACACACACACACACACACACACACACACACACACACACACACACACACACACCCATACACACACACACACACACACACACACACACACACATTCACACCTGATGTCCGTGCACTCATGTCCTCGCATTTCATTCTGAATCAGGGAGCACGCACTTCAGGGTTCCAGGTGAAAAACTGATTCCCTTCCAAGACATGTTAGTGTTGCCTGTTCTGTGAAACGCACAGAATGGCTCAGTGAAAAGAACAGAAAACACTTCCCCAGCTGAGTGTGTGTGTGTGTGTGTGTGTGCGTGTGTGTGTGTGAATGTGTGTGTGTTTCACCATCTGTGGTTTTTTGTGAGTGTGATTTTGAGTTTGGTTGTGGTTGTGTGTGTGAGTCTGTATCTTTCTCTGGATGGGCATGGGAGCGCGCATTTGCGTGTGCGTGTATTTGTGCAAGTGTGTGTTTGTGAGCGCGCGTTTGCGTGAGTGTGTGCTTCTGTGAGTGTGTGCTTCTAAGAGTGGTTGTTCGTGTGGCCGTGCGCATGTCTTTGTCTCGTTACCCATCAGCCACGTCACTTACGCCATGCAAAGCCGAAGGCTTCCACTCTGTCCAGCTGTCAGTCCAAGGTCAGGCCACTCTCACACAAGGAAAACCGATCACATGATGAGAAAATAAACACCAGCTGACCAACCACACACCTTGCACTGTCCAGAGGGTTTGGAGTGAGGTGGGGGTGGGGGGTACAGTGCTCCCTGGTGCCCCCTGCTGGAGGGT
Organism: Albula goreensis; assembly: GCA_022829145.1. NCBI lineage: Eukaryota > Metazoa > Chordata > Actinopteri > Albuliformes > Albulidae > Albula > Albula goreensis. Next base: position 2,841,837 of record CM040753.1, on the reverse strand, counting down.
ACTGTGGTCAGTTCCTCTGGTTTCCTCCATAGCTTTTGCGCTCTCTGTCCCTCAACGCTCCTTTGTCCCTTCTTCTTTGCCCCCTCCTCCCTCCCTCCCTCCTTCCCTCTCTTGCTCGCTCGCTCGGTGGCCTCGGTTAACGTGTACCTAGAGTTTATGGGTGTGACGCTGGGGAGACTGACGGACAGCGTGGGGGTCGTGGACGGGGTCAGGGCAGATGTGAGGGTTACCAATTCATCATAGAGTTTCTGTTCAGGGTCATGAAGAAAACTTGGCTGCTGCCTCCGGACCGGACAGAGGCAAAGAAGACCTGTGGGGAGAGGATTGTGGGAAGGTTAATGCCTCACTGGGTGGAGGTTGGAGGGGGATGATGACATCACATGACAATGTCACATGACATGATTGTATCTCTGTTGGAAGGCACCTCAAAAGGCAAACAATCTGAACATAGGATGGCGACGGAGAGCATTCAGGCAACAACCTCAAGCTCAGTAAACAAACATCCGTCATATCTTGACAGATCATCCGTCTTGTTTTTACCCCGGGGCATCAAATTTTAAATACTCATTAAGAAGTCAACTTTTGCCAAGAGTTTCTCAACCTGTAGGCAAACTGCCTAAATGTGCCTAAATTAAAGATGGCTTCCTGGGTGAGGCCAGGAATGGGTCGGTGGTTCGGACGCGGCTCACCTTGTCGTTTCTCTCGGAGAGGAACTTCAGTCGCTGAGCTCGCTTGTGCATGAAAACTCCGTCGAGGTGTCCCGTTTCCACGGAGCGGATCTCGATGGCCTTCTCCCCCCAGCCCATAATTTGGTTGGAGTGGATGTAGGCTGCAGGGGAGGGGGGGGAAGGGGGGAGGGGGAGAGAGACAGCAGAGAACATTGCTGACCAATGGGAGCAAAGCAGGGAGACGGGGGATGGAGCCCCCTAGCCCTCCCAAACACGCTGGCCCCGCCCGTCCTCGACGACTTCTGACGTCCCCACAGTGGGCCCACGCCCGGCCCCAAACAGACCACCAAGCGGGCCTCTCTCTCCAAAACCAAACCTGACCACAAAGGAGGCAATTATTGCAGCAGTTTCTAAACGGCGGGAAAAACAAGCTCACTTCCCCCCCTTTCTGGTTCAGACCCGGGACGCCTTCTCCACCTGAAATTTTGACTGGGAATTTTTATTTTTTTGGAAAAGGGGTGGGGGGGGGCAGGTGTGGTGAAATTGTCATTCATGTCTCCGAGGATCTTGGGAAATAAGAGGTGCTGTTTTGAGAGGAAAAAGCTGATACACAAATGATAAAATATTTTACCTTTCCTTCGCTGGAACTGAGACCCAGCCATGGCTCTGGATCTTCCACAGCATTTGAGCCGGTGACTGTGTGGTGTAATGCACTAATGTACCAGTAGGTGGAGATGGTAAACCGTAATCATAGCTTTGGCTACAAAAATGTTGCAGAGCACAAGTTAGCACGGGACCCGAACCTGTTTGCTTGTAAACAGGGCTGGATTTGGTCATGGGGACTATTATATGGGGTTGGACTGCCATAGCAACTGTTTTGAGGACATGAAAGAAGATTTCTCCCTCTCTCTCTCTTTCTCTGAGATGGGAACTTACTGATCCTTGCCTGGATTAAAACCAGTAATAAAAAAAAAAACAAAAATGAAAGACAATCACATTCACAAACAAACATACACAGGACACAAACGAACAAAACAAAGAGGCTGCAAGTTGCATTTGATTAAAACACACAAAACCAGACATAAAAACAAAGATCATTTTAATTAACAGAAGTCCAGCACCCGGTTTTTCTCCCATAATGACGGTACTGACATCCTGCTGGTTAGGATGTACATGCTCTTACACCTGCTACGATTTGAGGTTAACCAAAAATACGAGAAAGTTGTGTGCCATTCAGTCAACCTAAGACTGCAGACAATTTTTTTTTCGTGCTGAAGTCCTGTTGGTCTGCATCTCAAAGTAGTCTGGGAGAACACGCACAACTCATCTCTTTTAGAAACGCTCTAGTTTCATTACCTCATTCTACACAGTGTCAAGCAGAGATACTGGACTATAATGCACCCTTTCTGCCATTTTTTGTCAGATCTACTGCCTTCCACAAACGGCACCAGTGAAAAGCCACAAGACTTTGGCCGTCACACAGCAATTAGTCCGCAAGTGACACTCATCAAACCGGTGCTTTAGGCAAAGAAGAGATAACACGGCCAGGCATTTAGACTTTAGACAATGCGTGTACTCCACATACGTGTGCAGGTGGTAATTCTAACTGGAGCTAATCACTGAGAAGGTGTTGAGGGAGATCAAAGAAAATGCAGCTTCACCCTCTTTCAAACTCCCTGGACAACGTACAGCAGTGATAGCGGTGTCTCTTTAATCGCTAATGAGTCTGCTAATTAGCTTAGCCCCACAGAAGAGACTCCTCAGTGAAACCAGGAGCTGGTCACAGAAAGGTTCAGAATCTACAAAGCTTCATGAAGGAACAAAGCTTCAGTTGAGTTTTAGCGTTGGGGGTAGATAAAATGAAGCATTTTTCTGATTTTCTCTCTCATTAAAAACCAAGTTCCCAATAGTTAAGTACAAAATACTGCAGAAAAGACACATGGAGGATAATGCAAATAGACAGTCATGTATAATCCTATTATATCCTAATCAATTATACATATAATCCATAAATATACCTGTAATCCTTAAATATTAAATTTTCATAATGTTATTCATTAATTCAGATCTGGTCTACATCTGGTCTTTCCTTCATTTATGTTATATCAGCCTTCGTCTCTAACGGCTCGTGACGCTGAGACAGAAAACGCGGGTGCTTAAAAAGACTTTTTCTGTTTCTCCTGGCAGACAGTGTAACATAAGAGGCCAACAGTTACATTCACACAGTCAAGGACAGGTAAACAGACACATACACACACAAACACACACACACACACACACACAAACTGAACAGAACATTCCAGTATTTAGAGGAGGTGGCACTTAGAATTGAAATTATTGTTGCCGAACATAAATAAGTTGGGGACAGAACATAAAAAAAACACACAAATAAATGATACTTAGGGAGACATTCCTGTCTGTGCCTGGGCTTGGTCAGGGTTTGTTTTGGGGGAAGGGGGGCAGGGGTAGGGGTTTTTGTGGGGACAGGGTGAGGTGAGTTTGGGCAAGGGGGGTGTAGGGGGTAGACAGAGGGATCGTGGAGGGGGAGGAGGGGGCACAAGGTGTAGATGGGGGTGGGTTTGTGGGACAATATTAATCTTACCGTGACATAAGAATAAAGACTGTCAGCTGCATGCCGTGTGTGTGTGTGTGTATGTATGTATGTATGTGTGTATATGTATGTGTACGTGTGTGTGTGTGTTTGCGTGCATGGGTGAGTGTGTATGTATGAGGGAGAACAAGACTTGTGTGTGTTTCAGAGAGAGTGTGTAAGATTGTGGGTGAATGCATGAGTGTGCTTTGTTTGTGTGACTATGTGGGTTGTAGCATATAACGTTTGCAGTGTGTATTAATGTGAGTTTGTACATGAGTATATGAGTGTTAATCTGTGAGACTGCCTGTGTGAGTGTACGTGAGTGTATGTGTGTGTGTGTGTGTGTGTGTGTCTCTGTAAAAGGGGCTGGGGGCGGTGTGTTAGGGTGGGGTCGGGGGTGTGGAGGGAGGGGGTCGTGCGTGTGTGCGTGTGGGCGGAGCCTCCCGTCTGCAGAAGCGTGAAGGCCCCGCGGGGCTGAAAGGAGAGATAGGTAGCGTGGCGTGGCATGGAGACCTACCAACGGAGGTGGGCATCTCCCCCCACTGGAGCACCACGTCTTTGGTGATTCTGCCGTAAGTGTTCACATAGACCCCCTCATCTTCATAACACAGAAGCACCTCCATGCCGTCAGTCTTGGGGAGCACCACAATGGCGTGTGGGGTGATACTGCTCTGAATCTGGGGGAGGGAGGGAACATGCCGCATCAGCCCGAGTGACAACCCCCCCAAACCCCGCACCGCACAACGGCGACCACCAGGTGGCGCCCACCCCACCCCCCCCGTAACTCTCTTCTCTGTGTGTTTCTCAACCCCAGCCCCGCCACCGACCAAACCCCCTCCCCCACACCCAGGCCCGCCCCCGTTCGCTGGTCAGCACTTCTCCCCACGAGAAACTGACCCACTCGCCCGCCCCCCCCAGCCCCGCCCCCGTTTGCTGGTCAGCACTTCTCCCCACGAGAAACTGCTGCAACAATATCATCTCCCACTTAGCCAACGGCTCGCTAGGACCGGAAAAGTCTCCAGGAACAAAACCAGAACCAGAACCAGCTGCAACAGAGGCAGGCCCGTTCTCTTGTGTGGACCGGGGACGGTCTTTTGATGTGTGTTTTTTTTTTGGTCCAGTCAAAGATCCTGGTTGATCTTTATTTATCCATTTTTTATCGCCATGGTTTATTCCTTCACAGGGAGTGTAGGTTTGTCAAAGGTCGTAGATCGGGGAGAAACATCCACCCAAAAAATCAGCAGCATGTCCTTTCTACAGTAAGGCACTGTTATATAAAACACAGGGCTGGTATCCGCCTGCCAGTCACAGGCCCGTAACCCTGGCCCTCCACCGCTGCGGTGCAGCTGCTGGCTTCCCTCCACCGGGATGAAGCACTAGACAGGAGGGAGAGAAGGGGAAGCTAAGGGCACTTAAAGGAAGAAGCTGGTGTTCCTGTGGAGTCACTTACGTGTGAAGGGATGTAGATATCATAGGGATTCCCCGAGTCCACATCGATCACGTGGAAACCCACGCTGGACCCATAGATAACCTTTAACCTCTGACCCTCTTCCACGGTGAGGTCCACCAGCTGCGGCCGGTGCTGGAGATCTGTAAAAGACTTCAGAGAGAGACGCTGACGAGGTGAGCTGCTGAGCCACGCCCATGTCTCCCAGGAAACACCAATAACATTAAAGCAGGGGTGGGCAAACTCCGCCTTGTATGTGCCAATGTTCACTCATCGATCATATTACAAGCATTTAGGAGATGGTCTAATCCACACTGACTTACACAGTTCTTTTATACACACAATCCATTTATACTGCTGGATATCCAGTGAGGCAATGTTGGTGAATTGAACCTGCAACCTCTGAGTTACATGCTCAGCTCCCTAGCCACTATACTACACTGCCATACTTCTAATGTTAAGACTAGGCCATGGAAAATACCTTCATATACAGGCATGAGAATAATGTGTATGTATTTCAATGTAAATGAAACATTTAAAACCTAATAAAAGCACAAGACATCAAGACACACACTGTAAGATCACATAAATGACTGGGTCCAATTAAATAATTAAGAGCAGATGTTGGTATGAAATCTGGACACAGAGATGGGTCTACCCACGCTGCACTAAAGCCCTGAAAGCACAGAGATGGCCGTACAGGGAAACGTGAACCCTGGAAATGAAGGTTCATGCCAGCTTGGACTTTATAAAAATGTTCCCTCTCACAGTCAGGGACAGACCGATCACAGAATGACAAACAGGACTGCGTTAAACTGGCTTGTCTTACACGTCTTTGGTGCCCATTTCACACAGTGATGCTGAGAAGAATCTAACACAACACTGACAGTAAACCCAAACACACCCAAGCTCTTTCATTCTGTCCCCCCTCTGAGTCATGAGAACTTAAAGGAAATCTTCTTAACAAATAATCCAACGTAATGTTCTCTTTGAATACATTATGCCGAGTCTGAAAAGGGGGGGGGGTATTATTTTAATCCTCAAGCTGGCAGAATGATGGAGAGGGTACATATTAAAATATCTTTTTTTGCATACCTTGAAAGCCATGAATTTATGGTACGGTTTTGGGGCCCACGCGTAAATCTCCACCGAGTTCTTCAGCGCGATCACCAGGAATTTGATCCTCTCGTATTTCACTGTAACAAACAGAAGGCCACACGCTCACCAACGGCACCACTTCAAGGACACTGAAAGCCCTTTCAAAGCCCAACGAGGCTTTTCAGAGACTCAGCGCCTTCCCCATTTCCTCCATTTCATTGATTTGAATGTTTGGGTTTTGAGGCAGCGTGAGAACGCGTTTCACAGCACCAGCCATTACACAGCGCACTGAAAGTGCTTCTTAGAGCACCCACGCAAGAGGCAGTGGTCATTTTAAATGAATATGACAAGCAATAGAGCAAGCATTGACACATATGACAAAACATATATAAGACATACATGACTGCCTGTACACCTTTGTTATAATTGTTTTTTTTTTTTTGTCTACTGTGCAATGTCTATTACACAGTAGACAAAACAAAATTACATAATAAATGACATCACAGCGGAGGCACTCCTGCGCGGAACTCAGAACCACCCATCGCCGGAGGTGCCCAGGTGGGCGCTAGCATTAGCGTTAGCAGCAGTGGACGGTACGTACCCACTTTGTAGTGGACGCAACCCCTCCAGCTCCCCAACGGTGATCCAGCCCTGCTTCTTCTCCACCTCCGGGTCGTTGTGCAGTATCCTGTTCCGCAGCCAGGACAGGTAGTACACCCTCAGCTTGTTCTTCTTCCCTAAAGACGGAAGAGGGAACAGCAGAACACATTACCTTTCCATTAGCTGCGCAGCGCCAGTGAATGACAGCAGTGCAGAAAAATGTCAAAGTCTTACAAAACTCCCATCAGCTAAAAAACCAAAAGTAAATCTCCTCCTCCTGAAGAACATGATACATGAGTGCCATGATACAGTCAAGTTTTCCTCCCCTTTCATTCTCTTAAAATTAAAGAGCCCACATGTATCCAGTTGGATATTGGGTTGTATGACTGAGCATGCTGGCATGCCTGTTCGCAGTAATGGCGTTTCTAAGGCTCCTAACAGGAGGCACTTACCAGAAATGGTAACCAGGACGTTGAGGCCCTCCAGCACGTCCATTTGTTGGAAGCGGCGGCGGTTGATGAGGTTGTAGACCTTCCCCTGGCCACTGCGGTCCAGCAACATCAGGCCATTCTCTGTGCCCACCAGCAGATTGACCCCTGAGGAGACAGGCAACCACACGCATGCAGTACTTCACAACTCCACCAGGGGGAGACATTGCGAACGCTTAACCAGCTGATACTCACCCCAGAGGGCGGCGCACAGGATCTCGGAGTTGAAGCGCTTCTTGTACTTGCGGATCTCCGGGGTGTCGCTGTGGGGACGGATGTTTGTGGGGTTGACGTTGACGACGGAGATTTTGCGCGCCTCGTTCAGCTTGGCCTGCTCCTGTCTCAGCAGCTCATTGCCAAACAGGGCTGGAAGGGTGGAGCCACCGGAAAAAAAAAAATGAACTATCAGATATGTTTTTTATCACTGATTTCGATTTGATTTGTGTGGTCTGTACTGCAGCTCTGTCTGAAATCACAGAAATGGACAGATACTTTTCCCTCTATGGGGACCATCAATAACTTATCAACACATTACATTACATTAAAGGCATTTGTTAGACGCTCAATAACTCATCAATGACCATAAATAAGCATGTTCCATGTTTAGGTGCTTTGCAACTTAGTGTAACTCAAGTGTATGTGTATTTTTTTCACTCAGTGTAAGTTTAGGTGCTGATAATTTTCACTCATGTGCAGGTGTTTTGAATCTCAGTGCGAGTTCCTTATTTAGGTGTTTAGTAAGTGAATGACTGTAATCTTTGGATGTTTTATAGCTCGGTGTAAGTTCCGTACGGAGATGTTTTGAGTCCTCCAGAGGAAGTTGTGCTGATGGTAGGAAGTGCTCACCTGCAGCCTCGTTTTCCTCGTCATCCTCCGTGGGCGAGGTCTGGTACACCCTGGGGTCCACAAATGGGGTGAAGGAGGCCTTGGAACCGCCCCCCATACCATACTGCCGGGGGAGGGGGGGGGGGAGAGAGCAGGTGAGACTGTACCTACAAACACAGACTGTGCCCTTCCCTCAGCTACAGCGTGTGTGTGTGTGTGTGCGGCTGTGTGTGCACGTGTGCATGAGCGTATGCGTGTGCATGTGGTTGTATGTGTAGCCCATTTACATTTGTGATGCGAATTGAGACGAGGAGCCAAGAAATCAAGTTGAAGCCCCATTAACTCAGATGCCAAGTTACTGATACAAGTGAAGTACCCAAATAACAATCCAGAGAATTAGAATAAACTGAAACACAAATATGAACAAGACAACAACCAAAACAAACCAACCAACCAAGGAAAAGCATATCCGACAAAACAAAGATGGGCTGCCATGAAGAACTGAATGAGAAAGAGAGAGACAGACAGACAGATAGACATAGAGAGAGTGAGAGAGGCCTTGTTTTTGTCCGCACCGTGCGTCCTGGGTGTTCCCAGGCACTTAAACAGTGCATCCTAAACCCTCAGGAGCCGTTTTATCCATGATGTGCCCCTTATGAAAACATGGACCGATTCCAAAGACAGAAATAAAATGTCTCATTCTTCTGGTGTGAGTTTTACTGGTACGCGAATGGCTTGTTGATACAGCCTACTGTCTGGCACTGTGGCACAAAGAGATGCCATACTTTTCATCCAGTTTCAGCCTGATTAAACGGCTTTTTTGGAACTACTTCTGGATGTTAAAAAAAAAAAAAAAAACAATAAACATCCTCTGGACAATCAGGATTGAGATTTCTCTGAGAGTTCAGGTCATGATATTACAAATTCCAAGAATTCTTTTGAAAAACTAATATATGTATTTTTTTCCCCGTGTTTAGAATTTAGTGATTTTATATGGGTCATGCGGTCCTTTTTGGTTTTTTGGTTGCATGAGACGCAAGGCCCGAACCCAAACACGGCCAGAGAGGGGAGGATAGTGGATTTCAGTGAAGAATAGTGAGGTAGCAGGGATGAGGTTAAAGGGGGACTGGTTTGAGATTTTAAAAAGACAATACTGACAAAATTTGTGTTTACACTGATTTTCTACATAGTCTCACAGTGGTAAATACGCCCTGGTGAATTTCACATATACAAATCCAGTCAACAGCCCCTGTATCTGGTTAGACATGCCTTCCACCAGTCGCCTGCTCTCATTCAAATCCAAACAGGTATTCATTCAGTCACTGCCACAGCATGGTTGATTATGTTGTTTTTAAGATGCAACTAAATAATGCTGGTGTTTTCATCAATTGGAGAGAAGTTCCAGGATCATAAACCACTGTGAGATGACGAGGAAAAGAAGCGAAAATAAAATTTAATACCAGTATCGTCTTTCAGAGGGATACTCAAACATTTTTGGCAATCAAGCCATTTCATTTATTTATGAAGAGCATTCTCACGATTGTTCATTCATTCTGCAGACATCCTCAGAACAGTCCACTGGTTTACAGGTAACCGTTAGCAAAATGAATGAAAGTCAATGGTCTACTTCCGGGAGCCCAATCTAACTCTTATCAAAAGGGGAGTCTTCAAGTGAAACCTAAAGGACAGGAGTCTCAATGTCTCGAGTTTAAAAATTCTGTGCCACGAAGCAGAGAGGAACTTATATGTAGTTGCTTACTTACTACAGTAGGAAATTATTTCCTATATAACATTTCCAGCATAAAACATGTCTACATATTTTACTGCTAATCAGTAAGTCTTGAGTTCTTACTGGGAGATCTCACTTATAGCTGTAGCTATTTTGTGTTACCAGGAAGTACCCCATAACTTTTGTTCATTTTGATAAATGCTAATTGTGGTGCAGAGAACCTCCAGTATATCTCCACAATGAAAAAATGAAATTAAAATAGTCTCTTGGTAACTACATGATGGGCTTCACTGCCAAAATGCAGGAGTATCCCTTTGAGGATGAGGAGAGAGAGAGTATCCTTTTAAGGGTGACTATCCCATTAAGGATGAGGTGAGGGGGAATATCCCTTTAAGGATGAGTATCCCTTTAAGGGTGAGGTGAGGGGATGAGTATCCCTTTAAGGGTGAGGTGAGGGCAGTATCCCTTTAAGGGTGCATATCCCTTTAAGGGTGAGGTGAGGGGGAGTATCCCTTTAAGGGTGAGGTGAGGGGGAATATCCCTTTAAGGGTGCATATCCCTTTAAGGGTGAGGTGAGGGGGAGTATCCCTTTAAGGGTGAGGTGAGGGGAAGTATCCCTTTAAGGGTGAGGTGACCCCTTTATCCCCTTGGGTGAGGTGAGGGGGAGTGAGGGTGAGGTGAGGGGAGTATCCCTTTAAGGGTGACCATCCCCTTGAGGATGAGGTGAGGGGGGAGGCTAACAGGGCTACACCATCACCTACTTCGCCAGTGGCATCCAGGTCCTGCGCATGCAGACTGGAGAGGCGGCCCAGGCCCTCAGTGGGCGTGGCCGAGGGGGAGTGGCTTTGCCGCACCAAGTCTGGCAGATTGACGTGGCCGGCAAAGCCATTGCTGTCGGCATGGCCGCTGTGCATTCTATCCCCCAGTGTCTGCGGGAGAGAACACAGGACAGGGGCTACTCTCGCGCCCAAAACCCGAAAACCCGCCCCCAGGACAGAACACAGGACAGGGGCTACTCTAGCACCCAAAACCCGAAAACCACTCCCCAGGACAGAATAGAGGACATAGGCTGCTCTAGACCCAAGACAGAAATCAGGAGAGAGGCATCCCTATGGCCTGCAACCCAGATATCACCCAGGCCATGCAGCAGCCAGCCAGAGGGAGAGGAGCTCATTAAGCAGAACTCGCGTGAGAGACTGTGGGGGAAGGAGCACGCTCAGACGGGTGCGTGGGTGTGAGTGAAAATACATGAGTGCATTCCTGTGAAAAGAGTGCATGTGTGCAGGAGGAGGTGAGCGTGTGCGTTTTTGAGTGTGTGTGAGTGTGGTGAGTGCGTGAGTGTGTGAGATCGTGTGTGTGTGTGTGAGAGGGTGTGTGAGTATGCAAGCTTGCATATATACTTTGTGCATACATGCGACAGTGAGTAGGGTGTATGTGAGAGGATGAGTCTGTATTGTTTTATGCATGTGAGTGTGTATTTGTGTCTGCATAAGAGAATGTGTAAGTGCACATGAGTGAGTGTGTGTGATTGTATGAGAGAGTAAGTGCAAGTGAGAGTGAGTGTATGTGTCTGTATGGTGTGTGTGTGTGCGCGTGTGTCTGTATGAGTGTGTGTGTGTGTGTGTGTGTGTGTGTGTGTGTGTGAACGTGAGCATGCGAGTGTGTAGAGTCCCAGCACTACTCAGCTCCCACCACTGTACAAACACTGCCTGTGTTTCATACCCCTCTCTCTGCCTAAAATGGCCTCTGTTTGAGATCTTTAAAAATATATTTAATCCCATCTGTACATTGCTTCTTGCCAGATATCATTTTATTGATAAACAACATTTGCTGCGAGACTGAACATGAACATTTATCAATAGAGTGATGTTTCGCAAGCAGCAGCGTGTGATATTATGCAAGTTTATTTCATCAATGATCCTTCAGAGCGCTGCGATCTCACTTGGTGCTTCAGATTCTCTGTCATATCATTTGTTTTTTTCCCTTTCTGTTTTTACATAACTCTGCTGTGGGGTTTTTTTTTTTTTTTTTTTTAAAGAGAAGGGTTCAATAGAGAGTGAAATGTAGGAAATTCAAACAATATAAAAAGAGTGAATGCCGAAGTGAATCCAAACTGAACAAAAACATGATGCAAAACCGAAAATAATCATAATCATAGTAACAATATTAATTAAAATTCATCTGAAAGAACGAGCCCTTTTGTGTCAGTGGCCGATCTGTGCATCCGACTGTGGCATTACATATATAAAAACAACCAGAAACAGAAACACACTGCTTATTTACATTACAAAACTGCGGTTCTCACCACAGGATTACAAACAATGACCTTGGTGTGTTGGGTGAGTTTGAAATAGACACCTCACCTAAGGGACCGGTTTGCAGTTGCATTAGCACATGATATCCTGACTGTGTTTGACAGATGTTTAATCAGCTGCAGCTGAAGATTTCTTGCTGCTCTGTAACTGGCGATTGCCATCACTCATTGGAGTTTCCTTGGTTACGGCTGTGCTGTAAAGAAAATGGGCGTGGCCTATCTCACCTCTCTCATTACCAGAGTGCCCTCTTTGGAGTCCCCGCTATAGGCGTCGCCACGGGAATCGTCATGGCTACCCATACCCATGCCATATGACTCATTGGCGCCTGCCGATGGCCTGTGGCAAGAATGAAAAGCAGGTGTCTGTTAAACTGGACTTCTGATGCCAATCACCAATCACACACACACACACAAACACACACACACACACACGCACACACACACACACACACACACACACACACACACACACACACACACACACACACACACACACACACTCACACACACACACACACACACACACACACACACACTATACACACACACACACACACACACACACTCACATGATGCGTGGAATGTCGCTAACGGGCACTGTCCCATCATGTCCCTCATTCTCCCCGTCCTCCTCGCTGCTCTCGGACTCCTCGCTGGAGGAGGAGTAGTCCGTCACTTTGATGGGAGGCCGATGGGTGTCATCCGTTCGTAACTCGCGCAGCTCCTTCGCCAGCGCGGTCAGGTCCTGCAGAAACAGGAGAAAGCACAGTGTAAAAAACACAAATAAAAAAAAAAAAAGGGGACAGAATAGAGATGTTCAAACAAGGAACCCTGCTAGGATGGAGCTACACTCAGCTGTCAATCATTGACTTGTTTCAACCAATCAAAAATGCTTTTCTTCCCCCTACCAATACGGACATTGGTCCAAATCACTGCCTCACTTATTCTGGTTCAATGAACCCTCAGTGCTCCATCAGTAACACATGATTTGATTTGAAAAACTGCTTGAAAAAGCAAAGTTATCCTCTCAATTGTATAAAAAAATGTACAAATAATGTACATATAAGATGCCTTTAAGGAATAAAACATATCAAACATTGGATGACATTTCTCTGCTCTTCAGAAGTGATCAAATGTTTCTCTTTAAAACAAGGAATCTTCTTGGCAACTTACTACATAAGAAAATGAATCTCAAAACCAAAAGAGGTGGACAGGCACTGACACAGTTCTTATATTCGCAGCATGAAGTTGAAAGGGGACGGAATTAAAAACAATACAGACCCCCAACTTTCCAACATCGTGCAGGCAGGGGGTGGGGGGGGGGGTGGACCGTGTTCCTCAACCATGGCCCAATGGGGGGCTAAGGTTTAACCGCTAGCATTCATGAGGCGGCTTTACTTCACATCATAAACAACTCAGGAGAGCTCCGGTGAAGGGGAAACTTGTGTTTGTTGTCCTATCAACGAAACCTGTGTTTTGTTGATAAGTGCCAGGAACCTCGAGCTAACCTTTTAGGCTGTCCACAAACTATGCCAGTCCTGAGAGACAGGGTCATGCAAACTGTCTCCAATGGGGAGAGGTTGGGTAATTCCACTCACCCAATTTAAACTGGAGATGACCAATTTAATCTTAAAACACTGTATTTAGACATGTCTACCCCTGGCCCACATACGATTCATTTTTACCATTTCTCATTTGACTATTCCATCTTGTTTTATGATTTCTTATGATTTCTCCTGTTTCATGCTTTTTTATTTTTATTGTATTCCACTTTGTGGTTAGGCGCTTTGAACACCTGTATTGAGAAACATTTTACACACAAATATACATGTATGCATTTATTCTATATGCACATCAATGTATTTATGTGTGTATGTTGTTTCTCTCTAAGCAGACGCAGGATGGAAGAACACACAGTGGGGTACTGGATCACATTGCATTGTGAGGAAGACACTGGTGCAGATATCACGAATAAGGGGAAACCTGAGGAGAGAGGAAAAATTTGGGGTGCTGGGGGCGGCACACACCCTGTTGAAAAAAAAGGAGGGTTTGGGGGCTTCAAACACTGCATACCGCATGCAAAGGGGTCCACAGTGGCGCGAAAACAAAAGCCCTCTTACCAGTTCTTCCTGCAAAGGCAGGGCAGGGCGGCAGGCCGGCCGGCCAGGCATGGCATCAGAGTTAGAGAGTCAGAAAGATGCTCTTTGAGAGGACTGAACCAGAGAGGCGTCTCCAACCTCACGCACCGTGACACCTCCACACAGTCCAGCTCAAACCTCACGCACCGTGACACCTCCACACATACACACAGTCCAGCTCAAACCTCACGCACCGTGACACCTCCACACATACACACAGTCCAGCTCAAACCTCACGCACCGTGACACCTCCACACATACACACAGTCCAGCTCAAACCTCACGCACCGTGACACCTCCACACAGTCCAGCTCAAACCTCACGCACCGTGACACCTCCACACATACACACAGTCCAGCTCAAACCTCACGCACCGTGACACCTCCACACATACACACAGTCCAGCTCAAACCTCACGCACCGTGACACCTCCACACATACACACAGTCCAGCTCAAACCTTACGCACTGTGACACCTCCACACATACACACAGTCCAGCTCAAACCTCAGACACCCTATACGCTCCACACATACACACAGTCCAGCTCAAACCTCACGCACCCTATACGCTCCACACAGCGTACATGTAGAGTATCATAACCCCCTGTAAAGAGTCTGTGGCTTCAACATGAACTGTATTCACATACTTAGTTTTGACATGCAGACAGAAAAAAAAGTGCCATACCAGTATTTCAGCTGTGAGTCCACACACACACACACACACACACACACACACACACACACACACACACACACAAGCATACACGCATGCACACAGGACTTTTTTTCCTCTCAGTGACATTTGTCAAGTAAATGAGGTGTAAAGAGCTGTGGCGTTGTCATGGGAACCAGTCGGCTCCAGACGGCTCACAGGGCATGGCGTAACACAGACAGTGCGGGCCTCTGGGTAAATCTGCACGGTTTGGGGACCCCCTTTCTGAGTGGACAGTGAGCAGTCAGGGGTGCAACCCAGGGTTCCAAAGGGGACTCCAGAGCCCCAACATGCCATAAGGGACCCCCCCCCTCCCCACAAGAAAGAAAATGCAAGCTCAGGGGACCCAAATAATGTTCATATATAAAAGACACACTAACACTGACCCAAGGTCAGCTTGTAGAGGCACTAACAGAAATTATGACCGAAAGGAATCCCGGGTGAGGTGCAGAAGTAAGAGAGTGAATGAGCAAAAGAGTGAGTGAATGACTGAGTGAATGGGCGTGAGAGTGAATGAATGAGAACAAGAGTTATGGAGTGAGTGAGACAGTGAATGTGTGAATGGGTGAGTGAATGTGTGAGAGAGAAAGAGTGAAAGAAGTGACGAAGTGAAGAAGAAGAGTGAAGAAGTAAGTCGGAGACAGAGGTACCAAGTGTGAGTAAGAAAGAGAAATACAGAGAGGAGAGATGTTACTGACCTCGTCCACGGCTCTCTTATAGCTCTGTAGGAAGATGGATGTGGGGAGCAGAGGAAATGGAGGGAGAGAGAGAAGGAAGAGGCAGAGAAGGAGAGGAAGACAGAGAAGATGAGCGATGGCCCTTTGTGCCACTGTTATTCCAGCAGACCCCAGGCTGTTTCTGCTGTGTTAATGGGTAAAATGCGAGTGGTTAGTAATTAATGACAATTAACCTGGATGTGTGTGTGTGTGTGTGTGTGTGTGTGTGTGTGTGTGTTGTGTGTATTTTCAGCACAGCAGAAAATGGTTGCATGTGTTTTTGTTTATATAGTCACAGCAGAAAATGGTTGCATGTGTGTTTTGTGTGTGTGTGTGTTGTTTCGTGTTTTTTCATGGTTGCATGTGTGTTTATATATGTGGGCATGTCCGTGTGTGAGTGTCTGCAGCAGGGACATGTAGTGTTTTACATATGTGTACACACATCTGTGTGCGTGTGTGTGTGTGTGTGTGTGCTCATGTGTGCGTATGAGGGGTGGTTATGTTTTCTGATGTTTTCATTAACAGTAGAACAAGGGAAAGTAGTTCTGGCAGATCTCATTAAAATAATAGACTGACCCCATGCTGTGATCATAAGGAATATGAAAGACCACCATAACAGCAGGACTCAGACGCCTATCAGAGACGAGACTTTGTGCCGGAAAGCAGCCCCATTCCCCTGAGAGTGGGAGCGCTCGCCCTGGCACAACGCACACCCGTCTGTGATGTCATCAGCATACCTCGCCATGACGACAGCAGGTCTGCGTTCCTCCTCCACAACACTTTAATCACAGTCTCAAAAGCAGGTGTCTCTCATCTGCACAGCAGAGGTAGCCCCCTGCCCCCCTCCCAGAGGACTACAGAGTGGCATTTAGGTAAAAACATACCCCATAATAAACACCAGGGACATCTGGTTTGTCAGCTACACACAAAGAGAAACAGCAGGGAAAAACCTTGACTATGAAGCTGATTTTGAGGTCTGGTCTCCCTTGAAAGATGTTTTATTTGAATCTCAAAGGACTTCCTGGTTAAATAAAAGAGTAAATAAAAACACAAGGGCATTGTGGGAATCAAACTGATGCTGTGCAGTAACATTGTATGCACTGGGACAGATCATTAGCAACGCTGATTTAGAGCGCATACACAGGGGCTGATAAGGTGTATCACATTACATTTATGTATTTATCAGACCCTCAAGATACAATGGTAGTGTCCTTTGCCCTGCAACCTCTGAGCTTCAAGCCCAGCTCCCTAACCATTATACTACACTGTAACCTCTGAGCTACAAGCCCAGCTCCCTAACCATTACACTACACTGTAACCTCTGAGCTACAAGCCCAGCTCCCTAACCATTATACTACACTGTAACCTCTGAGCTACAAGCCCAGCTCCCTAACCATTATACTACACTGTAACCTCTGAGCTACAAGCCCAGCACCCTAACCATTATACTACACTGTAACCTCTGAGCTACAAGCCCAGCTCCCTAACCATTACACTACACTGTAACCTCTGAGCTACAAGCCCAACCCAGCTCCACTGTAACCATTATACTACACTGTAACCTCTGAGCTACAAGCCCAGCTCCCTAACCATTATACTACACTGTAACCTCTGAGCTACAAGCCCAGCTCCCTAACCATTACACTACACTGTAACCTCTGAGCTACAAGCCCAGCTCCCTAACCATTACACTACACTGTAACCTCTGAGCTACAAGCCCAGCTCCCTAACCATTATACTACACTGTAACCTCTGAGCTACAAGACCAGCTCCCTAACCATTATACTACACTGTGTAACCTCTGAGCTTCAAGCCCAGCTCCCTAACCATTATACCACATTACCACCTGTGCGGACATGTTAAGTGCGCTTGTATTAGAGGGTGTGGTCCGAAAGGGGGGTGGTGATTGGGTAAACAGACTGCATGTTACGATGACTCACCGCTGGTCGGCTGGGCCTGGTCACCTCCCTGTTGTCCTCCTGCTGTTTGGATTTGGTTTCCTGGGAAACCACGGGGGAACTGTCCGGCTTCCCAGACCCTGCAAAGGAGAGGGAGGGGGACAGGGGAGGGGGCGGGGGGGGGTTAGAAGCACCATGTCAGGCCCAGTCCAGACAAACAGACCTGAAACACTTACAGATCCTCAGCAGATATATTCTTATACGCTATCCTTTTATAGAGCTGGATATTTCAACTGAAGCAATTTTGGGTTAAGTTCCTTGCTTAAGAGTGCAACAGCAGTACCCTGTGCATCATGTTAAGCCACTGCATAAACACAAGCAAGGGAGAAGTGCATTATGGGTAATGTCTTTGTCAAAGCTCTCTTCCATAATTATTGGCCTCCCAGGTGTACCATGACCTGCTTAAAACCACAGACACCATCACTTACTAATGTTCACAAAGTTGAAAAAAAAAAAACAACTGTTCAGCTCAGACAAGAAATATTATTTTGTGTGCTCCTCCAGCAGGTGTGGGAGGCCAGGTAATTAGACACTGAAGAAACACAGGAGCTGCACACTGCAACTGACAGGACACTAAGAACGAGCAAAAATAATTCATTCTTCATTTCTTGTGTAATTAGTGCTGAGGTGGAAGCAGAAATAAGGCAAAGGCACTGGGGTTGAGATACATACATTATGTACTTTTGTGAAATCTTAGTGTCGTACTGTCTGATCTGCTGCAGTGTGTGGATAACCCCTTCATTTCCTCATTGTCAAATGTTGGCAAATACAGAGCACACACGGCTGCTAAATGATTAAAAAGAACACTTAATAATGCTTTACACACTTACTTAATAGTGTTTTATATGCTGTCTTTGAATATCTTAGACTAGGGCGTTACCAAACCCTAAAAAGAGGATGAGAACACGCCGGAGGGAAACAATACTGAGCTTAATCTGCAGGGCGTCATGAGACAGAAATACCCACAATGCATCACTTCCCCCTCACAGACGATCGATATGGATCCAGATTTGGAGGCGCTACCTTCAGGGCCTCCTGTCAGTGCTGTCACCCTCCCTTCCTGCAGACGGGGGGAGTGGGGGGGCTGTGAAAACCCAGTAATCACCCTGTGCTCACGGCGTAAAATGGCCCCCGACAAAATCTCAATAAGTCTGGAAGATTGGGGGAGGAAAATCTAGCCCGAAACTCTGCAATGAAAAGTGTTCCATCTTCCGCTGCGGCAGCGAGCCGTGAAATGAAAGCCCTCAGGGGTGCATTCTGGGATAGCGCTTTTTTTTTTTAATCCTTTACAGGAATAAATAAGGTGAGGATCATGCGGAAGAATCGTTAATGTTCTCAGATCGGGACTTTGTTGTGAAGCAGAGGCCATTTCAGCCCCCCCTTTTTTGTGGGTTATATTGGGAGGGTATAAAGTTTTTATTTTTGGGACGGTATAACTGTAATCAGTGTCCTTTTGCTTGTTGAGGTGGCAGAGATAAAGGGGTTTGTTCATGGCTCCTACACATAGATTCAGTATATCTCTCTCACTCTCCCTCTCCTTAAGCTCAGCACACAGTCTGATCCCTGATGCTGTGACTCACGGCTGACGACAGTGCCCATGGTGGAGTACGGGTTCTCATCAAATTGTTATTAAAAAAAAAAAAAAAAAAAAAAAAAAACAGTTCTCCTTTTCTGGCCACCAAATCATCGCCTGTATCTAATCCCTTGCATTCCCTACCCAGGCTGCCTCCTCAGGTGTTCACAGCAAGAGACTGGATTTCTCAGTTGCGCCACCTAATCCTACCCCAGACAGGAAGCTGTCAGAGCTGTAGGTCAGCGAGACACACAGAATAACTGCAGCCCAGGATCAGTGCGGCTGAAGGCTCAGTCTAGCCAATGCTACTTCCTGATTTTACTCACAGAGAGACTCATGAAAAGGAAGTGGAGACGTGGTGATGTAGGCATTCATAGAGGTAACAATATGTCATGGAATTTCTGAAATAATTTTGGATGAAAAATCAGAAATCAGATTGCTGCAACAGTCATTGCACTGCTATGTTGAATTTAGGCTTGAATGACAGTGGAACACCATTGTAAAACTACAGGTTGTGGTACATCTGTTTAAAAATGCCAGGATGAGCCAAGTGTGCCTTTAAAAGCCCTCAAACCTGCATTATTTAATGTTACATGTAGTGTAGTTTATGTATGAGATATGAGAGGGGGTGGGGGCGTGGGATTAAATAAGGAAAAAATGACACTGAACTACATGTTTGTATATGTACATACATGTACATGAGCACATATCAGTAGGTACATGTGTATATGTATGTATGTTATATTGATGTGTTGATGGGTATGCACTGCAAAGAAGGTGCCCTCAAACCACCTGAGAACAGCGCCCCCTCATGACGGCCGCTGTGCATCTCACCTCTGACCCTGTTCCTCTCGCTGGACCCGGCCTGGGAGCTGGGGGTGCTGGAGCTGGAGGAGCTTCCGCTGCTCGTCCTCTGCAGAGCCGTCTCCACGGTGAGGTCAGTCTTGCGCAGGTCCGGGTTGCTGTGGCGATGCAGAGATGAGTAATTGTCAGCGGGGGGCCGGCACAAACAGAAGAGGGCTGACACCAGCTCCCAGAGACCTTTTGGTACTTCACATGAAAACTTAAAATATTCATAAAACATTTAAAAAAGCAACAACAATATAAACAGAACCTCCAAACCAGTACTCTGCATGCCACGTCTTTGCCTCTCAATTTCCATCACAGTGCCTCCGAGTGGCTCATTGAGTAAAGTAACATGGTAAAGGGACAAAGTGCAGCGGTGAGCCCCGTGATTGGCTGTTGGAGTCCCCACCCACACAATTACTGGCTAAGGACGGAATTCTGCATTGGAAAAGTAAAACACCATCTCAGCCCTGCCAGAAAAAGACAGGGAATAGTATGGCTAAGATCGATCAGTCTCTAGTGACCACTCCTGGCCAGAAAAGCATGCAAAACACGGGTTGATTTCTTGTTTCTCCCATGGCATGGGCAATTGTACACCCTGTGCCAGCCAGAAGCAGATGGGCTCCCCCTCTGAGCCAGGTTCTGCTCAAGGTTTCTTCCTGTTTGTCAGGGAGTTTTCTCTTGCCACTGATGTCTTGGTTTGCTCCGAGGGAGTTTCAGGCCAGCAATTGTAAAGCTGCTCTGCGACAACTTGTAAAAAGCGCTATGGAAATAAAACTGAATTGAACTGAACTGAATTGAATACTTTGCAGTGGGCCTGGGAAGTTTGGTTGGGGCGAGGTGGGGTGGGGTGGGGTGGGGTGGAGGGGTATTTTCATTACACGCCCACCTGCACTAATGGATGCAGCGAAACTGCAGTAATTCAAGACTACCTCCGGGGAAGCCATCATTCTAGCCTGCTGTTATTTATTTATTCTGCCAGGTGTTTATCGATCGGGCTATCATTTCCTTTGCAGAGAGGGGGGGAAAAACCCCACCCCCCCTCTCATTCCAGCCAAAAAAGAAGAAAACGCACGCAAGATGGACGGTTAACAGAACAACTTCTCCCAGCCAGGGAGCCTGAAGCTAAACAATCATACTCATGACAGACAGTTGAGAAAACCAATCGGAAACCAAACCCAAACCCCGCCCATGTAACTGCAGAGCGAATGCGATACCGCAGTGTAATCAGCCGTTTTAATTGGTCCACTGCATTCCCTCCACTGTGGCCCTCCAGTACCAGGAGTGAGGACCAAACACTGGTCTTCGAGAAAAAGTTTGTGCTGCAGTAGAACTTCTTTGGGTTGGTGAGGTGCAGCTCATTAGTCAGGTAGCTAAATAAAAACAGCAGTGTGGTAGCAGGGGATCGGATTTGTAAAGCAGGATACATTACCTGCCTACATATAGGAAAGTGCAGGTGCTGTAGGCATGGTTTGGGTTTGCAGTCTTGATTAATGGAAAATCAGGTGCTGTCGCGGTGTTTTGGGCTGCCGTTGTGCACCATACTGGGGTTCCCCAGAACGCTTTTGTAAGGTAGTTCATCACATTGTTCAAACTGTATTGAAACCCACTAATTTACCAAAAACATTCCAAAAATCGCTCTTTACAATTCTGTTTTCTCTGTTCTTTTAATGACCTTTCATATGCTCTTTGCAAAGTCAGGTAGCATGGCTAATTTGACACCATGGTGCTGGAAAGAGCACACAGTGGAGCGGTGCTGTTCTTTTGGGAGGACCCTGCTTTAATAGTCCAGAGTGTAAGAGAAAGGGCTGTGCTGTGGCAGTAGCTCAGACTGGTGATGTGTGATAAGGCAGTCTTGGCTACAGGAGAGGGGTGGTTCTGGGTCAGTGTTTTTGGACCGCCGGGCTCCGTACCTGGCCCGGATCAGCTGGGACCCGGTCCTGGGCCCCAGCCCGCCGGGTCCATTCCCGGGAGAGTTCTTCCTCACAAGAGCCGGGGAGATGGAGGTGGTCCGCTGGGGAACCTGTGGAGCATTTAGTCACCTGGGTCAGAACCACACCTGTACAGGCAGTGACCAGATTATTGGAAACGTATATGAAGGTGTACAGCGTGAGCCATTCCGACAAGGTGGAATTGCGGTTATGTTACTTCCACAACATCAGTGACCCGGAATCCATTTTCAAATTCGACATAGCTGGAATTTAAATTCAAAATCCCAAAAAAAAGAGATTGAACCCCCACCCACCCCCCGAACCTTGGGCGGGATGTCGTCCTCCCGGAGCCAGGAGGTGCGGTCGAACTTGTCCTCGCGGCCGGTTATGCGGGAGGCAGCGGGGGGTTCTCGGAGGTGGGGTCGGAGTTTTGCCGGGGCATCTCTGGCCGCTGGGAGACCAGGCCCTCCTGGAAGGCCGACACGCCTTTGGCTGACTGGTCATGCAGGGACTGAGACCCTGTCATGGAGGAGCCGTGGGACTTCACTGGCACCAGGTGCGCCATCTGGGGAGGCAAGGGGGTGCAGACAAACACGCACGCGCACACACAAGCGCACACACGTACACAAAGACATACAGACACACGCGCACACACGCGCAAACACAGACACACACACACACACACACACACACACAGACACAGACACACGCACACCATGCCACGGTAAGACATCAATAAACTGTAAAAAAATGTAACAGATTTGAGGGAAAATTTGCTTCAAGTTTGCAAAACTACCTGCCAACGGGGTAAGAAAAATTACTTGACAAGGTGATTTAAAACAAAGAATAAAACGCTGAATCAAGAAAAATAACGTTGGAGTTAAAATGTAATATTAATCACATCGTCATCCTGGGGACAAAAGTGAAACTCGATCCGCTGCACCAGCGACAGACTGGCTGTGGGACAGACTATGACAGCGAGATGTACAATACCGCACTGCAAGGGCATGGTTTGAAATGGGGGAGGTCTGGGGGGGTATAAAGGACCCCCTCCAGATGAAAAAGAGAAGGTTTGTCATCTCTTTCGTACTGTACTATGGTTGTTAATCATTTTATCACATTGCCCACAGAGCCACCCCCTGCAAAGACCTTTTGACATCTCCCTAAGTAAAACCACAACAGCACCACAGCTGCTCCAGGAATACTGATCTGAAGGGAGGGCGGACTCTCAGACAGCGGACGCTGTGGCAACGTTGTGGGGATGTTGTAAAAATGTTGTGAAAACGCTGTGCGATAGGAGCAGTTTGGGGCTGGCGGCGTCTGAATATTCAGGGTCTGTTAAGCAGCTTAACGGGGGTGGGGGGGGGGGGGCAGGGCTGCCCCTCCAGGCCTGGAGCTCGGCAGGGAGCAGCAGAACCATAATGAGCTTTGCCATTAAATTTTATTAATACAGCTCTTTCCATACAGCGCCCTCAAAGTGCTCCACAGCCAGCAGAGAAAAACAACAGAGAAAACACAAATAAAATTAATGAGGAGCTGGAGTATAATATTTATTTCCCTGCTTCCCTTCGTTAAGACCTCTTTAACGAGCCGGCCTTTTCTGTCACTTAAGAGAGTCGATGCCAAAAGTCAAATGTCATTTCTGACAACGTCAGCGGCAGCGTCATCGGTCTGACGGGCGGAGAGTGACGGCATTGACGTAAAACATTACCGCTGAAGACGTTAACACACGTGACCCTAGAGGAGGGTGGGGGGCCCCGGTCTACACTCCCAGTCCAGGATGGCCGCAGTGTAAGCTGGTTTTTTGTTTTCACCTGAAATTTCACGACTCAAGAAACCAGGTGAGGTGGGTTAAGTGGGCAATGAGTTGTTGTAACAGGTCATTAAGACCTGAGTAACGACAAACACCAGAATACTGTGTGTCCCCACCAGCACCAGGAGCAGACCATGGGGACAAAACAAAAGGAGGAGAAGGAACAAGACAGAGAGAAAACCTGAGGGAACTGAGAGAGTTAAAGAGGGAGAGAGAGAAAAAAGTAAGTGCCATACTGGTCAAAAGCTAGCAAGCACTGTGGCCCTCTATGGTCAATCCGAAGAGGGGTGGGAGGGGCAGAGACACACACTGTGTGTTGTGGGGGTGTACCTGGGGCTCGACGGCGCGGTGCATGGGCGGGGTCCTGGCAGACTGGATCCCGCCACTGCTGAAGGACTCGGAGCGTGGCGGCAGGGCGGGGTCAGAGATCCGATTGGCCACTTTGTGCTGCAGCGCCGGCGAGCTCTGCCGGTTCAGCTTAGAGCGCTCCTCCACCTGAAACCCCCAAACCAGGGGAACGAGTGTGAGAGCGGGCGGGCATTACCCATTTACCTTCCCGCCCCAACATCCTCCCCCCTTCTTAACTGCACCTTAGCCTCTAACCCCAACCCGCTAAAACTAACCATAAACAGGAGGGAAATATTCAAACAAATGCATTTAAGACTCTCTTTAAGGCCTCAGATGAAAATAACACATTCCAAAGAAGATATGTTGTAGATTGAATCTAATTTATGGAATTTAATAAAAGATAAGTCTGGATTTCTGTGTGCTCAAAAATTTTAGACAAATTATGACACGTACAAATCTGGTAAACAAGCAATTCGTCCATTAATCAAGTGAAGAGACAGGGATGGTGTGGCAAGACAAAGAAGTGCTGCATGTTAGGACAAGAGGGACACAATAAGGTAAGACAATCCTGAAGAAGAGCGGGAAAAGAGGATGATTAATCCCTGTGTCTCCTGCCAATTTCTCTCTGGGGTAAGAGAAACTTCGTTTGGGAGCTGCGTGTAGTTGCATGTTGCTGGCCTAACGCTGCTGACAAAGAGAATCTGGAATTTTCTGATGGTTCCTGACGAGTCTGCATTGGCTGTTTAAACGTGGTCACATGCTCGTCCTTCAGTGAGTCACATGACAATTGAATGTGGCACATTCAAGGTTACCTACTAGTTCTCATCTTTGATTGGTAGCTGCAGTGTCATCACTATGAAATTCTGCAGCTAATTTGCATAATGTAGACGAGACCCATTACATTCTAGAACTTCCTCCATGCCAGCCTTGCCACAGGCCGCTGAATGCAGCCATTTTGTGAAATTCTGATAGCTGCACAGAAAATCAATGCGAAAATTCCGGATTCTTCTGTGTGTCACCAACGCAACGGCTCATGCAAACGCCAGTAACTGACCCGCCACCATTCTGCAAGTGCCCACGATCACACTTAAGAGGAGAAGCACCTGGAGAGGGGGGAAGAATGGCTCTGTAAGAGATTTAGTAATTAGAGAAAAGCTCTGCTCAGGGTAGAGATACAAACGAGAGGAGAAAATCAGAACTGAACAGCTCATGGTCCTTAAGAATGACAATGCGATTATTCAGACATTCTGACTCGGGGGTGCAGTTGGCCGTATCTGTCAAAGCTGCTGTAAGTTTGGGTGCCCATATGCAGTGCCTGTTAGTACCCCTCTGTGGGGTCCTCAGTCACCCCCTACATGCTGTTAGGAGAGAAAAAAAGAGGCAGTTATTGACCAGCAGGGGGCAGGAGTGGGGTGAGTCAAAGGGGAGAAGGGGGTAAGGGTGCTCGAGATGCAAATATCATGTTCAAAGGGAATCCAAAACCAACCGCCACCAAAAAAAAAAGAATGAAGAGAACCAATGCAGCTCAGGAAGAAAAGAAAACGGAGTTTTGAGAAACCTGTCAGAAGCGCACGGATGCCTTCCCCTGATTAGCTGCTTGTGTGAAGGCTGATTGGACCACTTGATTGATAATAATTCATGTAAATTTATTATATTTTAGCACACTTTATTTATTATATTTTGGCTGGTGGGTGGCTCAGTAGTGGGATTGTCCTCATGCCGGGGGTGAGCGGTTGTCTATACACAACCAGCCACGATTACTAACTGCAAATGCTAACTTCAAATGTTTTACATAAATAAACACTAAATATTTCAACACTTCATATGAATCACACAGTGACTATGACTCGAGATTCTCGTTGCAACACATTATTTTAGAGTTTAATTAAAGCTTTGCTTTTGCCTTTCTGTGTGTAAGGTTTCAGACTCTGGAATCTATTGGACAGGCCAGGCCTGGGCTGGATAGGTCGTCCAATGAGATCCAATCAGTGTGTACCTGCAGCCAAAGCACACAGGTGTGACTACGGCTCTGGCAAAGTGTGTAATCTTGTGATCTAAGTGTTGTAATCTTGCTCTGATATCCATATGTATTATATATTAGGCATTTAGCAGATACCTTTATCCATGCTAATTTAAATCTCTGCACACTATCCGTTTATATGGCTGGATGTTTACTGCAGCAATGCAGGAAAATGAACCATTACACTACAGCTCTATGATCCTAGCCATGACAAAGAAACAGTCAGGAGATTCCAAACCCAGCTTCGCAGATCAAAGAGAGTTTGATACATCTGGAATGTATTGATCGGACACCATATTGAGACCAGTTCTTCCACAGAAAATGGACCCTCCGCACTGGGGAAATAAATTGTTATTTGATGACTATGAATAGAAAAGTGACTGAGAGCTCAAAACCAAAAAGAAAGCGAATCCATGTTTGAGATTGCACTGTGGTTTAAAAATAAAAAAATCTCACTTTTATTTCATGGCAAACCTGGAAGTTGTTATTCTTTGCACTAAGTTTAAGTGATACAGAGAATTGTTACATTTTGAACATCTTCTGCAAAAAGATTTGGTTTTGGACATCTATGATTCCTGAAGTTTTGGTCTTAATATGGTGCCTTTTTTGGTTAGTCATCTTCAGACGAGTTTACTGAATGAATCTGACATGCCCTGTATGTCCTTATTGTGCTGTTATACCCTTGTCTACCCTCCTACGCCGGGTCTATGTGAGTCAGGCACAGAGATGAGACACTGGCCCTGTTGGACAGTGGGTACGGAGAAAATGGGTTCTCCTGACTAACCAGTCCATAATCCCGATTTGGGCTCCGCCCACGTGCCCGCTCTCGGGCCCGCTGGGCCTTCAGGTCCTGGACGTGGACGTTGATGTTGTGAGCCAGGTCCAGACGGTCCAGCTCGCTCCAGACCCTAATGTGGGGGACGTTCTGACGGGACGGCTTGGGGGCTGGCCTGCGGAGCAACTCTATGGCCTCGTCCCGGTTGCGAGGCGGGGGGTTGGGGGGCTGGGAGTAGGCGGAGGGGTGGTGGGGGGCGTTGCCAGGGATACGGAGGAAGCGGGTGGGCGCGCCTCATCGGCGTGGGTGAAGGAGTGATGCTGGCGAGGGGGCACTCGGGGAGAGTTACTTTTGGAGCGCCTCATGACCTGGAAAACGGGACCACAGAAGCAGTTACACACGGCGAGCAGCGTGTGACACCTCCACGCTGAACGGATCTCACCGCCGTCAGGCCCGCTGTAAAACAAGGCAGCAGTTACACACACAGGGGTCAACGCTGTGGTCAAGCTCGGTGTTCTCTAAAAGGGAGCAAAGACAACACGCAGCCACAAGTCACTGTGTCGCAGCTCTGCGCAGTAGCAATGCGCAGCTGTGCATCTTGCCCAGTGATGGACAGCCTCCTTAACACTCACAGCATTAGAACAGGCATTAGGGACGGCCATCCACCATGGCCTTACCTGCAAGAAACAAAATGTGTATGTCAGTCAGTCAACAGGAGGAGTGGAGCTGAAGGAAGGAGGGGCGTGACGGGTGTTTCCTCCTGCTCATCTGAGCGCTCCTGGATCCTCTCCTCCAATGGGACAAAAAGCAGTTTGGGGGAGAGAGAGAAGAAGGAGGGAGGGAGAGAGGTGGGAGGGAGAGAGAGAGTGGGAAAGAACGAAAAGACGGGCAAGGAGGAAGGGGTGTAAAGAGAGAGATGGATTGAGAAAGAGAGAGGGAAAGAAAAAGAGAGAGAAGACAAGGAGGGAGAGGAGGAGGTGTGAAAGAAAGAGGGAGTGAGAAAGAATGGGGGGTGAGAGGCAGACAAAGAGAGGTGTGTGTAAGGTGTATATGGTGTGTGTGTAAGGTGTGTATGGTGAGTGTGTAAGGTGTGTATAGTGAGTGTGTAAGGTGTGTACGGTGAGTGTGTGGGCGCTCACGTTACCTCCTTTGCCCAGGCTGGCTTGTCGCTGGGGTTCACAGAGTCTTTGTAGTGGTAGAGCTTCTTCTCTGTGGGGCGGGAGTCTTGCTGCTGCTGCTGCTGCAGGGACACCAGGTACGCCCTCTCCTGCTGCAGCTGCCTCTGCAAACGCTCTGCCTGCCGCTGCTCCTCCAGCTGCTTACGCTTGTACTCCTGCGCAGGGGAGCAGGACCATGCACACACCATGCACCATACACCCCACACACACACACAATACACGCACACACACAGAATACACCATACACACACACACCATGCACCATACACACACACACACCAGCACACACCATACACACACACACACACACACATACAAACGTACGTACAATACAAACACACACACACAATACACACACACACACACCAGCACACACCATACACACACATACATACAAATGTGCACACATACACACACACACACGCACACACACACACACACACACACACACACACACACACACACACACACACACACACACACACACACACACACACAGAAGAGGTTGGTCAGTACTCTACAGCAGTTTTAATGCAGGCTGAGCCATGCAGAGGGAAATGTAACAGTGACACACTGAAGCAGATACAGAACACAGGGATGAATGACAGGCAAGGACAGAGCAGGGAGGCGGGGCCAAGGAGCCAGTATGCTGAGAGAGGGGCGGGGCTGCCCTGCTGCTCACACCTGATTGGAGGCTTCAGTCACTGCTCCGGTGAATCACTGGACCCAGAAGCTTACCATATACAGATTCTGGCAAACCTAGCGACAAGATTTTGAGACTGGATCTTTCAAAAAAAGTACATGTGGGGGAAAGCCATTTCTCAAACCTCCATGGCTATGAGCGGTCACCGAAACCAATTAAAAGCTCAGAATTAAAAAAGGGGGATGTTACAACCTGGAACTTTATTAACCTGAAATGCTTGTTTCAGGATTGTATTTAGTTTAGGATAAAACAGCGCGTAACTCGGACGTTGAACTGTCTGTTGCTGTTGAGCTTTTTCATTGGTATGTGATGCCTCCATCTGTTTACTCAATCTGATTCACACCGTCAGACTATTTCGTGTATTTTGTGAATAAAAGTCATTTTCAGAACATGAATGTTCGACACCCTCACTGCACGGCGGACACAGAGCAGACCTCCCGCTGTTCACAGCAACGGGGCATTTAACCAGCGCCGAAGCTTTTGGCCGAAGCAGTTTTCTGGAGGCTGCTGAAGCTGTTACGAGATCTCCTCCGCCGATTCGGGGAGAGAGAGGACAGCACGGCGACGGACGCCGGCCAAATCGACCGGAAACGCGCACAAATGTGGAAAGTCCCTAATGTCATTAGACTGCGAGCGCCGGCTAATCTTTACATCTGAGACCGGAGCTACCAGATAAAAGACACTTAAAAGAAGACGGGGGGAAGGGTGGGGGGGGGGTGGGCATATGGGCCCCTGGGAGCGGGGCAGGTTGCATAACTCTGCCCGTTAGTGACAGCCTCACTGCCAGGGCGGATATCCCAGCCCGCTAGCTTTAACGCCACAGACGCGCTGCGAGAGCTCCATCCCTCCTCTGCCTTCGGCGACGGCCGAGCAGACGACCAAAAATACCGCGCGGTTTGTCAGCTACGGCGTGGGCCGTGATCCATTAATTCCACAGCCAAATGAGTGAACTCCATCCCCTCTTCCCCTCCTCCCACCCGGGGCCTCCGTCTCTGAGCTTTGGGCTCCAGCTGGTGAGGACTGAAGTCAGGGTCATCCCGTTTGTGGGAAGAGAGAAGGGCGTGGTGATATACTCCACTGCTGTCGGCAGGGCTTATATTATACTGCCCCCCCCCTTACCCCCACAGTTCTGTCTGTTTTTGGACAGATGGATCCAGTGAAAGTGAGGGATATCCGTCGCCGTTTAGGAGGACAGGGATATGTCAGGCGGTCCTCTGACAACCAGCCAGCTTCGGCTGTAACCGAAAGACCCAGCAGACAAATAAATCAGCTTATAGTTCTGATTCACACATTCGGGGCTCTTCAAAGAGCTGCAAACGCATTTATATTATTTTATTTCGTATCATTTAACGACCAATGTACCATGTCTTACAAGTGTTATTTTTTTTCCTCCTTTTTAGCTACCCTTGAACAGAGAAAGAACCTAACTGACAGAGATGAGCTACATGGCAATGCCCTCAGAGGCAAAGAGATGCATTATGGGAAGGCAAAGCTGCCAGTACACTGACCCAGCCTCTGCTAGTGACATCACCACTCCCCATATCAGGGCTAAAAACTAGGCTAGGGTCTCTGTGATCAGTGGGAGTAGGCCTTACAGACCATTGACAAAGTATGTTATTCAGTCATGGCTATACAAACACTTTGATGATATTTGCAGCGTTTTTTTTCCTTTTTTTCGGATGCAAGAGACAAGTAGCTACAACAACTGGTCTCAGAGAGATGTTTACAGAATCTTCTGGCTAGCTTGCTGGCAAAGGGGGGGGGGAGGGCACACCAACTGTGGTGGGTAGAGGGGGGCGGTTTGGGGGGTTGGGCACATGCAGGAGAGGGAGGTGGGAACGTTCACGTCACAGTCACATCACGAGTTGGCACAAGGGTCGTGGGAGTTGTGGGCATTATGGGGGGGGGGGTGATCCAGGGGAGGGAGTGTTTTTTGGAGCCCTGCTCCTTTACCAGAAGAAGGGCTTGCTCTTGAAGGAGCTGCTGCTGCAGAATCTCCAACTGCCTCTGCTCCTCCTCCAACTGCCTCCTGATATACTCCTACAGCACCCGGTTAGCATGGGGGAGAGAGTAACACAGTCACTGAGATACTCCTACAGCACCCGGTTAGCATGGGGGAGAGAGTAACACAGTGACTGAGATACTCCTACAGCACCCGGTTAGCATGGGGGAGAGAGTAACACAGTCACTGAGATACTCCTACAGCACCCGGTTAGCATGGGGGAGAGAGTAACACAGTCACTGAGATACTCCTACAGCACCCGGTTAGCATGGGGGAGAGAGTAACACAGTCACTGAGATACTCCTACAGCACCCGGTTAGCATGGGGGAGAGAGTAACACAGTCACTGAGATACTCCTACAGCACCCAGTCAGCATGGGGGAGAGAGTAACACAGTCACTGAGATACTCCTACAGCACCCGGTTAGCATGGGGGAGAGAGTAACACAGTCACTGAGATACTCCTACAGCACCCGGTTAGCATGGGGGAGAGAGTAACACAGTCACTGAGATACTCCTACAGCACCCGGTTAGCATGGGGGAGAGTAACACAGTCACTGAGAGACAGAGAGAGAAGAGAGAGAGAGAGGAAGAGAGAGCAAGAGAGACAGAGAGAGAAAGAGACAGATACGGGGAGACAGAAAGAGGGGTAATAGCGAAAGGGAGAGACAGACATGAGAATATTAAACACACAGAAGCATTAGCCTCTATGTCGGCAGGCCCTGCAGGAGTCACAGAGGCCAAGGACAAACAGGTCAGAGCAGCTGCACGTCCTGGGGAGATGAAAGCCAGTCAGTTACAGGGCAGCGAGCACCGCGGACCCAGCCAATCACAGCACAGCTGTAGTGTGACACACTCAGGGCCTGAGGAGGGCCTCTACGATCGGCCCCTGCACTGTGAGGACCCTGGACACTCTGGGCTGTGTGGTGCTGTATCACTGGTCCCTGAGTCTCTGAGCTGTGCATCGTTTTCTCACACACTTGGCTCAGGGAGTAGGGGATGCTGTGAGATTACTCATTCCGGCTGACATGACACTGCACTTCATCTTAGAGACGGGAGAGACGTGTGTGTGTGTGTGAATCCATAAATGTATTTGTATGTGGGTATGTGTGTACATAGCTGCGTGTAAAAGTGTATCTGTGTGTGTGTTCATATGTACATGCGCATATAAAAAGCATATGTGTGTGGGTGTATTTGTATCTGTGTGCGACAAAGGGAGACAAATACAGAGTGAAGCAGTGAGGTTGCATACGTATATGCAGACATAACGCATGATTTTGTGTGTGTGTGTGTGTACCTGCTCGCGCTCCGCCTGCCTCCTCTCCTCCTCCCTCCTGAGCTGCTCCATCTCTTCGTAGCGCCGGCGCTGCTCCCTCTCCTGCTGCTTTCTGAGCTCCCGCTCCCGACGCTGTTGCTGTGGAGCGCAGCAGAACACACCACGGGCGATGTTCAATCTCACACACCTAGCCTCTTTTAAGTTACCTACAATCCCATCAAAACACACTTTAGTCTCCCCAAGGGCATGTACCATTCAATCAACACAAACACAAACTGTAGTCTTTTTTGAGGGCATGTTCTACTCAAAAACCTACCTGAGCGTCTGTAAGAGTACGCCCTGTTCCATGGCAATAGAGCTCAGTCTCAGAGTTCAGGGAATTTGATACTTAATTTTTGAATAAAAAGAAGACATTCAAAACGAAAGCACTCACCCAAACGCTACACAAACTTGACACATCCCTACTCCATCACTACACATGAATTACACTCCATACATATAAAACCAATAGCTCTAGGTGCTGAGTGCAGAGGGGAATGGCTTAGCAGATACTAGTGAGAGTTCAGTTTTGCACCACTAGGCGGCACTGTTTCTGCAACTTCTCAGAATAATATAAACTGACAACTGATTGATCCGTGATGAAGGTGAATACTGAAATCACACAGAGGATGTCCCTGGGAGAATGGTTTGGGCTGAAGGTGGTGGGGTGTGAACAGAGTCACCAAAAAGGACAAATGATACATTTTTGTTTTTTTTTTGTGAGGTGAACATTCTGCCAGGTAATTTCCCTCCTCTGAGCAGAGTGCCAGAGTGCCGAATTTAGCCGTTTGGTCGCTGGTAGATAGCAGAAGTCTGTCACTCTCAGACACTGCGCTGGCTGCATAGGAGCCAGCTCTATGTTTTCTCGCAGAAAAAAAAACAACAACTGCGCTGTCACGGCAGACTACATCGCTGCCGGCTGATTGATTGTCTGGCCCGTTCCTTAATGAGTCGAGGAGAGCGCTCGCTCACTCGCGAGCAGACGACAGGATCCAGATACAAAGTAGTTCTGAGTTCTCTCAGGGTGCCGTGTATGCGGCAGTAATACCGGTTGTGCATTGTATGACTTTAGCGCCTCAGGTGCTAACCATCGCTGCCAACGTTACGAGCTCGTCCACACCCTTTATGTATGATGTTCAGCGACCGAAACAGACATTCCCGTCCAACCTTTTAAGTGTTGCAGGACCCCAGATTATTTCAAAGATTCGTGATTTTTTTCCAACGGGATCTGTTACTTCTGTTGTGGTTTAACAGGGGTAGCGATAAGAGGACTGTACATTGCAGGAAAGATAGTATGTAAATGTGCTCTGCTCTCTGATTTAAGATTGGAAAATCATATAATGTGTGCCAGGAATTTCATTTGGTTGTGACTTTTTGGTGTGGGCATACCCGCAAGGGGGTTTGCTTTTCTTGAAGCAGTGGCGAGCCACAGAGCGCCTCGGTTTCTCGCGATACAGCGACGAGCCGCCCCGAATGATGTAAACAGATGCAATAATCCATAAACGTCTGGCCTTTTCTGAAGACGGAGATACAGAAACCGGAGGAGGGTTTTTGGCGCTTTTTGCAGGGAGAAAGAGCCTGGTCTTTCATGTCGGTGAGCACCCGCTCGTGGGAACATGAAAGGGGAGCCTCTGATTCACGACCCGTCTGTCTGTCTGAGGGCTAAAGGGCTGGCAGACACAAGCCGCACAGCAATTACCAGCGCCAAACTCTACCACTGACACACATGCACGCACGCTCGCATGCACACAAGCACACATCCATTCACACATAAACACACACACACACCTGTATGCATGGACAGACCAACCACCACACCCAACAGAATGAAGACGATCTCATTTTTATTATTAGTGAGAGGGTGAAATGGAACTACACAAGGGCTGGGATAAACTTAACGAGTAGATTTTTGCAAAGCTACCTTTTCAGGTTTTGTTCCTTAAATTGTTATTGTTTTTTACTATTTGACTATGCACACTCTTTAGCTCTAGGGCAAGAGTGTTGTTAGCATTGCCCTCTCCTCACAATGCTACAGCGTAATCCAGTCACCAGAAATAAAACTTCCAGCTCACCAGCTCATTGCTTGGATCAGCATTCAATATTCAAATTCATTTTAGTAAAAAAAAAAAAAAAAAAAAAAATACAGACTGGTATTCGTCCTCATCAGCATTCATGAAGGCTAAGCCTACAGCGAGAGCCTGCTCAGGGTAGCAGATTCCTCATTGATATTGTTGCTCTCTCTGACTCAAAGTGTGAGTGAACACGGATCTCTCAGCACTGACTCATTATTCACACCGAGAGAGACAGTTAGATACTCGGCTTAAGGGGGGAAAACCACAGTTTGCTTTTTATCTGAATATTCAGTCTCCAGAGTCGGAGAAAATTCAAATACCCAGTAATTAAAAATGTAAACCCCTGGTATAATTTTGAGTGTTGTGAGAGTGTGGTACGGACCCCCCCCAATACAGATCAGAGAGGGCCAAGACTCAGAGCATGCTCACAAGTATTATGGTCTGACAGCTTTGCGGATTCATTCATAAAACATCTGCCCCGAACAAATTAGGCTTAAAATTCAAACATTCAGGCATATGGTCTCCAGCCGTGAAACAGTGAGGGCAGAGCGGCAGTTCCTTTCTAATTTAACTAGTGAAGCCGCACAGCGATGCTTCAGAGTAGGGTATTTGAGACCGCAGTCAGCATGTGACATTATTTCACTGATTTTAACTCAGGATGCTGACTACGCTTGCATTTTATGGTTCTACATACCTGGAGAGTGTTGAGTAGCAAACATTTAATTACGCAGGTACCTAACATCTCTGATCTACATGCCTGGCTAACTATGAGCGCTAAAACGAGAGTGAAATCCATTCTTACCTGTGACATGTTAGGTCAGTGGCCTGGGTTCAATCGAATGCTCTTAGTCTCTTAAAGGGTAGTTTTTTTTTTGAGTGCAATACACACTCAAAGCTATTCTGTTTTAGTGCAAAAATAACACATTCCAAAGGAAATGTTTGCTTTCTACAGAATATAATGTACTCAAAGAAAACAATGCTGTAAGTCTGATTTGATTGAATTGCTTCTGAAATAGACTAAGTGTGTTAGATTGAACCCTGTCCATTATTTTAAATGGGACAGTATTGAGGCATAGGGTAAGGGTAAAGGGGCTGCCGTCTCCCCCCCAACCCCACCCTTCCTCCGTACCTCCTCCAGCCTCCTCCTCTGCTCCTTCTGCTCCTCGATGCGCTTCTGCCTCTCGGCCAGCAGCTGGCGCTTGTGCTCCTCGTTCTGCTGCTGCTCCAGCTGCTGTCTGCGCAGGGCCTCAGACCGCTCCTTATTGGCCAGCTGCAGGCGCAGGAAGTCCCGCCTCAGAGTGGACTCCCCAGGAATGTTTATGATGGAGCTGCAGTGAGACACAAGGAGGCGGAGTCAGCCACTGTCAATCACTATGATGTCACACTACATTTACGTAAACACATGTAGACACACTCAAATTCACACACACACACACACACACACACACACACACAAAAACACACATGCACACACACAAACACACACACATGCATATACATACACACACAAATGCATATATGTACACATACATACAAAATAATACATTATCCTTCTGCGCAAACAAATTCTTGCTCAACTCATCTTCACACATTCACTCACACTCACACATTCACACACACACACACACACTCACAAGCATACACAGACACACACACTACGACTCTCACATTCACACACACTCACATGCACACACAGACACACACACACTATGGCTCTCTCACACACACACAAAACATTTTTATTTGCAAACCACTAATTTGCATACCTACCTGCATCTAACAAAAAAAATTACTTGTATTTAAATACAATGACTGATAAATGTAATTACAACCCATGACAAACTTTCAACAAAATTTACATATTGCTGTTTCATTGAATCAAGTTTATCTCA
The DNA here is from genome assembly GCA_022829145.1 of Albula goreensis. NCBI lineage: Eukaryota > Metazoa > Chordata > Actinopteri > Albuliformes > Albulidae > Albula > Albula goreensis. Next base: position 2,806,084 of record CM040753.1, on the reverse strand, counting down.
GATTAATTATATACGGCAGTAGGATTTTCTTGTCTGAAAAAAATAAAAGGAACAGAAAGAAGAGGGCAGATTGAAGTGACAAGGTTTTTTATTGGGTCCAGCCTGCAGCGATGTCATGTCTACACGCACACACTCAAGGAGCATGGCCCTCCACTCTCCCTGTCACCTCCTATTCTCTCACATATCTCCCCACTACAGGCTCGCCATTGTCTACTTCACAGATCACTGCTCTCCTCTTCAAACCCAACATTACTGCTCTCCTCTTCAAACCCAAATTACTGCTCTCCTCTTCAAACCCAAATTACTGCCCTCCTCTTCAAACCCAACATGACTTTAAACCCAAATTACTGCTCTCCTCTTCAAACCCAACATGACTGCTCTCTTCTTCAAACCCAAATTACTGCTCTCCTCTTCAAACCCAAATTACTGCTCTCCTCTTCATGTCAGATCACTGCTCTCCCAACCCCAGTTACAGCTCCTCACTCTATATCCAACTACTGCTCTTCTCACCTAAATTACTGTTCTCCTCTCTCTGTATCCGATGACTACTGTGTTTCCAACCCAAATTACCATTCTCCCTCCTCTCGTCATCCTACCCCAGTACTGCTCTCCTTTATCTATTCCCCTTTACCAGTCTCCCGCTCCCCAAATCCACTCTCTATCTGCTGCCCATTAATGCTCTTATGCTCTCACAGTTCTACAGCCCAATATTTCTCTCATCTTCCTTCCCCAGATACTGCTCTCCACTGTCTGCTCCACATCGCTGTCTTGCCTGTCTGTTCCCCATGGTCTAGCCCATTCTCTATTCAGTGGAGTATCACTTCACTCCTACTCTGACACTGCTCTCCCGTTTCTGCTCCCTGTCCCCGCTCTGCTCTCCCTTTTCTGCTCCCTGTCCTGCTCTGCTCTCCCTTTTCTGCTCCCTGTCCCTGCTCTGCTCTCCCTTTTCTGCTCCCTGTCCTGCTCTGCTCTCCCTTTTCTGCTCCCTGTCCCTCCCTTTTCTGCTCTGCTCTCCCTTTTGCTCCCTGTCCCCGCTCCCTGCTCCCCCTGCTCTGCTCTCCCCTTTCTGCTCCCTGTCCCGCTCTGCTCTCCCGTTTCTGCTCCCTGTCCCCGCTCTGCTCTCCCGTTTCTGCTCCCTGTCCCTGCTCTGCTCTCCCTTTTCTCCTCCCTGTCCCTGCTCTGCTCTCCGTTTCTGCTCCCTGCTCCCTGTCCCGCTCTGCTCTCCCGTTTCTGCTCCCTGTCCCTGCTCTGCTCTGCTCTCCCTGTTTCTGCTCCTGTCCCTGTCCCTCCCTTTTCTGCTCTGCTCTCCTGGCCCATGGAGCTGGGCTCCCCTGCTCTGCTCTCCCTTTTCTGCTCCCTGTCCCTGCTCTGCTCTCCCTTTTCTGCTCCCTGCCCCTGCTCTGCTCTCCCTGGCCCATGGAGCTGGGCTCTGAGTGTCTGCGCAGTATCGGCTGCGCTCTGCTGCCCCTCCTGCAGCCATGGAGCAGAGGCCCAGCGTTGGGGGGAGGGAGGGGACACAGCTGCTGTTTGGGGGTTCTGTATTTTGGGGTTTTGTGGATCTGGGTAGGGGACAGGTGTGATATTGATTCATGTTTGAGGGGGGTCAGAACTGGGTTCCTTAATTATAGCGGTTTGCACTTCTGCACAATGCAGTTGATTTCTTTTTTTTTTTTTTTTTTTTTTAAGACCTGCTTTTTTACAGTTTTTCAAATTGTACATCTGTGAACATAAGAGTAAATATCATTTTTGATACCTTGGTGGATGTTTTTAAACATGGTGAGATTTTTTTTTCCATGGCATCCTACCTGGGTTCACCCATTTCGTTCTCATCTTCCTCTTCCTCACTCCCGCTGTACTCGTACTCTGTTTCGTCTGAAACACAAACAGTGCGGGGCGTGACATGGAGACCGAGATGGACCGACCTGCTTCTGAGTGCTGACACAACAGGCTGAGCTTCGCGCAGACCAAACCTCCAAAAACACAGACAACCACCGACACAGGGCCGGGCTGGGCCACACTCGTGTTAACCAGACATGAGCTTCCTCAAAGAGGAAGAGGAGGGTCAGGCCCAGGAAACAGGGACACACAGCAACGAGGGGTGCAGCCCAGGAAGTCACAGGACTCATACATACATGGATCATGAGTTGATAATTAACTGTTTAATAATGAGTTTATCTGCATTTTTTTTTTCCAAGCTTTAAAGTTCTTATCTGTATCCTCATGTCCTCTTTACAGACAGCAGATTTGCATTCTCTAGGCCTCTGTCGCTCGATTCCCCAGCTTGTGGATCCAAATGAAAACATCACATCATCGTAACACGGGGGAACCATATTGTGAAAATAAAAGCTGATTTGTCACTAATCATTTCTGTGCGATTACTGCATGACCCTAATTCACCTCTATCATTAGCTCACAGCTTTGGCTGGAGGGGGGCACTAAAAACTACAACAGAAGGGTGCAAGATAGAGGGAGGGAGGGAGAGGGAGAGAAAGAGAGAGAGAGAGAGGGAGAGGGAGAGAGCAAGAGAGGGAAAGAGAGAGAGGGAGGGAGGGAGGGATAGAGAGGGAGGGAGGGAGGGAGAGAGAGAGAGGAGAGAGAGAGAGAGAGGGAGGGAGGGAGGAGAGAGAGAGGGAGGGAGGGAGAGAGCAAGAGAGGGAGGGAGAGAAGAAAGAGAGAGGGAGGGAGGGAGAGGGAGGGATAGAGAGGGAGGGAGGGAGAGAGAGAGCAAGAGAGGGAGAGAGAGAGAGAGAGTCTCATTTGGAATACTTCCAGTGGTCCATTACAGAGCACTGAAGAGAGCGTGCCAAAAACGCACATAAAATAACCAAACCGTTTTAAATTCATTTCCTCTTGACACCATCCACTAAACCAGCACTTCCCCTTAAACTGCGGATTGGGACCCCTTTTGGGTCGCACAACATTTGAAAAGGCACAGAACCACTTCACTCTCATTCACACCAATCCCATATAACGCCGAATATAGGGTGGCATGCATGCAGCTATGCGCTTAGCATTTTCCATTTCTACCACATGTGCAGCTATATTGCCACATGTTACAACAACTAACATGGGCCTGTAAAACGATCCTTGGCTACCCTACACTATTCATCAATATCATCTACACTGAAGTAAGCAGAGGCAGAGTTCAGAGTAAAGTTTGGGGGTGAAGGGGGGACATACAAAAGCAGGAGGACTGTGATATTATTCTGAACATGGCACTATATTAAAATCAGCTAATAAAGAAACCTTCATGCCAAAAACATTCTGGCTGTGATTCAATCACACCACAAGCCAAACCATCCAAGAGTAATAAAAAACAACAACAACACACAGTGTTCTCAGGGAGTGTTTAGCATTTTAGAGGGCAGAAATACAACAGGAAATGTGGCGGGATCACTGATGTGGGCTTTTAGTATTTGACTGTGTAAACGCGCTGCGGTTTTATTTAGAGTGCAGGAGGGGATCAATGAGAAGGCAAGAGCTGCTTTCACAAAACGCATCAGCCAAACTGCTGAGGGTGCCCCATACCTTCGCATGGACCCATTAGGATTGCTTAAAATTCTCATTGTCCATCTTTTCAGTTCACTTAGCATTGAATGTATGTGACGCACCCCCCCTCCCCCCACCCACTGTGCTTGGTACAGTCAAATCAGCCATATATCAACCCAGTTCAATTCAAATCATCATTACGTATATGGCACTGTTTCCACATTGAGACTGTTACAAAGCAGGTTTATACAGACACCAGGACTATACAGTCATATCCCCCCCTACCTCCACATTTCCACTTGGTATGCTCCCACTGCAGAAGGCACATACTGAGTGTGATACATTTTATTGTACCCCCCCACCAATCTCCATTTGGTACAGTCCATTTCTTCTTCATAAAGTCCATATGGTCTACAAACCCACTTTTCTCCCCCTGCTTCTTCTTGGTACAGTCCATGAGGTCTTTTAAGCTGTGGGACAAACTCACCTTTCTTCCCCCGCTTCTTCTTGGTACAGTCCATGAGGTCTTTTAAGCTATGGGACAAACCCCCCTTTCTCCTCCCGCTTCTTCTTGGTACAGTCCATGTGGTCTTTTAAGCTGTGGAACAAACTCACCTTCCTTCCCCCCCGCTTCTTCTTGGTACAGGCCATTTGGTCTTTTAAGCTGTGGGACAAACCCCCCTTTCTCCTCCCGCTTCTTCTTGGTACAGTCCATGAGGTTTTCTAAGCTGTGGGACAAACTCACCTTTCTCCCCCGCTTCTTCTTGGTACAGTCCATGAGGTCTTTTAAGCTGTGGGACAAACTCACCTTTCTCCCCGCGCTTCTTCTTGGTGCGGTCGATGTGGTCCTTGAGCTGGATGCGGACCTGCCTCTCGTTGGTCTGGTCCCGGATGAAGGGGTGTTTAAGCAGCTGCTCCGTGCTGGGCCTCTGGCCGTGGCTCTTCACCAGGCAGCTGTCTATGAAAGACTGGAACTTCTTCGACCTTTGGAGAGAGGAGAGGGACCGGCTCGGGTTCAGTGTCTTTCTTACCACCCTCTCTCTGCGAGCAAATGAGTTAAAATTAGCCAAAAATGAGTTAAAATGTCAAAATGACTGCAAATGTTCTCCTGTAGACCCAACTCTGTACAGGAGGAGTGCTCCCTGAAGGCTAGATCAAATCATGAGGACAGGTTGTTATACATTTTAATGTCTTGCATGATATTAAATTATATTTAATGTGATGTAATTATCTGCTGCTGCCCTTTTTGGCCTGGTCTCCTTTGTAAGACAGACTCTCTGTCACAATGAGACTTTGCTTGCTAATTGCAGGTTGAAAGAAAGTTAATAAATAAAAGAAATAGACGGTATTGGGATTGGCTAACTTCATAGGGACCAAAAACCTGACTGCTCTTTGTTTTCATATGCAAATTTACTTCAACAAGAAAAAACAATATTGACTTCAGAAAAATAATCTTGGTGTGAGAGTGAGATTGAGAATGAAGGAAAATGTACAATTATTCTCGTTTTCGTGGTACTAGGAAATCTTAATACCACAAAAACAAGAATAACTGTCGGAATTTAAGTGAATAAAACCCAATGAAATGTGATTTTCTGCAGTGTCATCTCGTTGTGGGGCGGCAGAATAACGTGCAGCTCCAGCACTGCCAGCTCTGTCAGGGTGCGTTGCTCCTGCAGTCCCACACAGAACGCTTTTTACTCAGTTCTGAACGCTGGCACATAATTGGACTCTTATTACATTTTCCTTCATTCTCAATCTCACTCTCACTCCTTCTCTCTCACACTCACTTTCTCTCTCCCTCACTCAAAATCTGACTCACTCTCCCCTCCCTCCTCCATCTCTCTCTGTCTATTTTTTCCTCTCTCTCCATCTCCCTCTCTCTGTTTTGAGCTGCTCTAATTATGAACCACTTATATTACTGACTGAAGAATTCAATCAGTATTTAATATCAAAACCTCACTGCTGCTGGAGATCGATTCACAGCAGCACCATTGTGTGAAGTTCATCTGACAGCGGGAGGAGATGAAGACTTGCTTTTGATGGTCTCACAGGTCAGAAATAAGAACACAGGAACACAAAACAAGGAGGACAGGCCTTCGAACCCAGCTACGCTACTTATTTACCTCCAGTCCACAGCAGGGGTAGGAAACCTAATTCAACTTTTCTTATCAGGAACTATTTTTTTTTTTTTACTTAATTCTTTATCGTCATACAGTATAACTGCCCTGTGCACTTCAGGTGTGTTCTGACTAAGGCGCTGTATAACATTCTTTGATTTGTAATCAATCATTTTTTCTAATATTTCCCAGCATCCTCTTGCTGTTTTAATACTACAGCACAACGTCTCCAGCCCGATAAGCTTTGTTCATCTATTCCATCCAAGCCTTTTTTATGAGTTCATAAAAATATGAATCATATATGATTTTTGTCCTCCAGTAAAATAATCCTGTCATACATTCTGATTGGCCCACATACAAAAGTTTACATTTTTTACACCACTTTGATTTCTATGAAATGCATGTCAGAGGTCAAAGTTCACAGGCCAGGTTGCCAGGGAGGTTGAGGTGGGGGGTAAGACTCACCATTTCTTGGACTTGAGTCGGGGTGCTGGGTTTCGGGGGATCAGGAAGAGAGCTCTCATGGGGTGCATGTCACACAACGCTGGTGGGCGGGGCAGAGAAGAGACAGCGTTAATTTCCCATGAGGTAAAAGAGCTTAAGACTGAAATTAAAATAATTTGTCCTTCACCATCAATTTTGCTGAAAGGCAAATGTGGTTCAGCGTGTTTTTTTTTTTTTTTTTTTTACGACAGCCTGCACTGGCGTGTTAGCGCGTGTGGGGTAGCATGCTAACAGCACGACGGTTAGAGGAACGGCCTTATGACTGAGGAGTTGCTGTAAACCGCAGGTGCAGCACTGTTAGGTTAAAGGATTCATGCAGCTCAACGTTTGCAGTGGCTCTGGATAAAACGGTCTGCTGAACGCATGGATACAATGTATGCTTGTGTTCCATTTTTAATAAAAATCCAAGTAGTGGTACGGAAGGTTCACATTGTTGCTACAGACCAATGTGATGTCATAGTAATATTACATACAATAACAATAAAAACCTCAGATACAAATGAAACCATGACTAACATTCACGGTTTTTCTAAGTTAACCTTTTCCCAATTAGATCAGCATTTGAAGGTCAGTTCTTTTCTGTGGCTGAGCGATGTTGATGTGAGACAAAGGACAAGGAGATGCATTCACAAACCGGTTTTCTGAGAAGGTCTGTGGAAAGCGCTTTCATTTTTATGACACAAAGGCTTTACTTCATGGCTCAGCTGAAGATGGATGTTTTACATTTTTTTGTTCATTATATTCGTGGCAGATAGACTGGCTTGGGTTCGAGAGCAGTTAAGCAAACAGTGTGCAGGGAGCTACGGCTGGAATGTTCACCTTCATCTCTTTCTCAGTTACATTCAAACATATCAATACAGAAACACAAAAACAAAAACATTGAAAAAAAAAAAAAAAAAAAAAAAAGACACCAAGCGATTCCTCAGTGAATTATCTCAGGCCTGCAGATGGCCAGAGGTTGGAGAGAGCAGAGGTCAGAATAACGACACGAATGACCAAATTTGATCAAACACTAAAAATGTTTTTCAGGGCATATATGCAATTCAATCCAAACTTACTTCATCCCCTTTAAGAGCACACAGTGTTCTATTTCAGTACAGGTGATGTTGTGTAGCACACAGACTCCTGCTGGGGCTACATATTGTTTATCAGCAGTGTGCTGGTGCTCTCTCTCTCTCTCTCTCTCTCTCTTGTAGCGGCGCTATTGAGCACTTCTATAATGGAGCTCTGTGTCACCATCACTAAATCCCAGCCAAGAAACAGCGAAAAGGGGGAAAAGGAACAGTCTAATCACCCATAAATATAAAGGGAAGAGTAAAAAAGGGAGAAAAGGAACAGTCTAATCACCCATAAATATAAATGGAAGAGTAAAAAGGGAGACAAGGAACAGTTCAATTGCCCATAAATACAAGGGGAACAGTGGAAAGGGAGAAAAAGAACAGTTCAATCACCCATGAATACAAAGGGAACAGTGGCAATGGGAGAAGAGGGCTTCATTGTACGTGGGTAATTTTGTGTGAGGGGTGATATTACACATTAATCACGGCCGTTCTGCCCTCTGTGAGGGGAAAAGAGCATTAAACACAAATCAGAGTCTTTACAAAGAGGGGCAGTGAACAGCCGACTGGCATTCTACAGAATCTGATTCTGAGTGACATTAAACAATAGTCAAATACTTCAATGACTCTTTCATCACAGAGACTGTGAGAGACTATATTAAACTTGCTCAGATATTGCAAAGAATGTTACAAGTTTAATCACAGATTTTTTTGTGCATGAATGCATCTGTTTTTGGGACGACTGAAATTAAAGATTAATGAGAGACGCTGGAAGGAATGATAAGGAAAAAAAAAGAATAAAGATTTAGTATCGTCAGTGAGCAGTCAAGAGACACTGTAAGGTATGATATTGAAAAAAGTCACTCATTTGTCTGTTTCAATATTGACCATCTTTGAACTGAATTTTGGAAAGTGTTGCATGAAAAAATATCCAGAGATTTTATGAGGCGTGATATCAACAGGGGTTGTCTCCAGTTATCCTCCGCCTGATTAGAGGATATGATCCCCCCCCCCCAAACCCTGGACCTCCACAATCATTCCATGCTTTAACCCCTTCACGGCGTCTGTGAGTATCTGACAGTAATCGCAGATTTTACTCAGAAGATGTGTTAAAACAGCAATCAGAGACATAGTAATGAGTGACATTCAGGCACTGACCACACATTCTGCAAAGAGTAATACAAAAACCCGGAGGGGTCTAGAGTCACACAGTGCCAGACAATCAAATTCCCCTTAGAGGTTGGGCTGGAGTAGATGGGTTGCCACATCTAATAGCCACAGTGTAAAACACTGAATCTGGCAACCCATACTATAGAATGCCAGCCCTTGTTAAAGGTAGACCTATCAAGTTGTTTTTTTTTTTCTGGAATCCCCCATTAGACAGAGCTCCCCGGTTTCCCACCCTAAGCGGATATAAATTTTTCATGACATTTCAATAACGCTTTTAGAAGGAATTCATTATTTTCAAGGGCCTCTATTTTTCCTCCTGCTGCCATTGTGAACTTTCAAGTGATATCTTGGTGGGGGAGAGGGGGATTTCCTTTTTGAGACAGACTGCATTCAAATTGTATTTGCACAAGCACACTTGCATTGGCCTGGTAGCAAACAGCAGTCACAACTTGGTAGCGCGTATAAACTTTCTGAGCCAGGAGGCTGGCCAATTTGTTAAGAGGCATCGGAGAACACAGGCTTGCAGCTCCTCACAGGAAGTGACAGCAAACTGGTGAGTCAGCAATAAAGATGGATTGCTAGCGGTAAAAGAAAATAAAATGTTTATCTTTCAGCTTAGACAATTTCCCCCTGACTTTCAGAGATGGAAACATTCTCAAGGATTTCCAGAGGCCATTGAAATGTTGGCCGCACGAGGACCCGCGCATATGGGAATTCGGTCTGAGACTAATGCAGTGCAGACCGCGGAAAAATGAGCTCTGCTGCGCGACAAGAGAGGTCATCAGCAATGAACTTCCTCTGCCTAACACTGTGGCACTGCAGTACAGTCAGCCCCTATCCCATTAAGACTATCTTTGCTATTTTACTCTCAAAAATAAATCGCATTTATATCAGCTGCTTTTAACAGCGTGTCATTCTCGTTCTCGTTTAAAAAGAGAGGTTACAGTGATTTTTACATTGATTTATGTCTTCACACTTCTGTGTAAAACAGAGCCTAACCTCACAGGCTGTGGTTCTGTCCACTAAGGAACACGGCCTAAACTCCCATTTGTGCGTATGAGTCTGCTACATGTCTGCGTGTACAGGCCCTAAACCGTGCCGGGTTCTGCCATGCCGTGCCGTACTTACGTGGGGCTCCTTCTGCCATCTCTATGGCTGTGATCCCCAACGACCACAGGTCACTCTGAAACGGGACAAAACATGGAAAAAAATACAGTTAAAAGCCCATTTTACCCACCCTCATGTTTTTCCTCAGCATGTTATCACACCCTGCTATTTAGAAAATGCTGCTGCACACAGACCCATGTTGGAAAATTGACACTTCAGTGAAAGTATGAGTATTTTGGCCATGAAAGTACACTTCCTCCTAAAAAAAAGATTTCCCATGTGCTGTTATTTCCACTTTTGCACACATTCCACACCTGACACTGCTGGGCTGTTTGTAAAGTTAGTCACCAAATAACTGGGCATGACATTTAGTTCCATGATCTCCCACATCACAGAATATTAATTTACCCAGAGCAGGCTTCTACCCGGGTCTGAAATACTCCATTTCCCACAATGCATCACTGCCTGCTGGTCAGACCCATCACTGATGAATGCAGCACAGTAGGAAACACAAAATGGCCTCATCAAAGGTGCCAGTAACTGTGGAGCTGATGGTATACCCATTTCCCTAAACGCCTGGTACAGATCTGAGCGCGCTCTGATCATGGGTCACAACACCAAACCTTTGGAGCCACAGGAGATCCACACTTTGTAAACCAGCTACCAGCCCCCCCCCCAGGCGATGGAATTAGGACAGGAGTAGGCGTGGAAACGCACCTCTCCGTGTTTGTCTCCTTCGTCTCACATAATGAATCAGGTAAACCACCCAGCCCGATGAGCGAGGTCCGCCCACGGTAAATTAAGCCATTAGTCAAAACAAACAAATGATAAAGCCAGCAGTGCGGAGCGTTGTCACAGAGACACGGAGAGCGAGAGCGGTTCCCACCGGAAGGCCCATACAGCCGCAGATGAAGTGGGGACTTTAGTCTGCACTTTTTTTGGTTTTTTGTTTTTTTTTTTTTTTTTTGATAGTAACTTTCCCTGCGATGGGAACGCTCTCTGCCGCACACCTCGCTGGCCCCCAGCATCCCAGCGCCCCCGGATCCAACTTTATCCGCTTTCCCTCTGCAGTTAATGAGGATACAAACGGGATTAGCCATTCTTGGATTTCCTGTCCCTAAGCTTTCCTTTCCCTCATAAGTGAAAGAGCGCCCCAGCACCACTCAGCTGCCCGGAGCTCTGCGCGGGAGCAAGGCATGCTGGGAAACATGGAGGCCTGCCAGACAGGAGGAAGGGAGGAGGGGTAGGAGGAGGAAGAGGCATTGGACTAACGGGATCTTATTAAATGCAGGGTGTGGTAGCTCTGAATCCAGCTACGGGCTTCTGTCAATTAACCCCAACTAATAAAGTCACACCTTCCAATGACAGGCCAAGGGAACAATGAAGCAAAGACTCCTAAATGCTGACAATGTAAACCAATACTAACATCAAATACAAACAATTAATAAACTACAATGTTTAATTATGATTAAAAATGATAAAGGAGGCCTAAAATGAGGCCAGAGAGAAGCAAGGTGGCCAGATCAGAGTTAGAGATGACAGAATTTCCCATAGAAATATACTGGAAGGGGAATTTCATGACGATCAGAAATCTCATTTGAGAATTCAAGATAATTTAGGTGAAAAAAGCTCTATCTTCTTCAGTGTTAAACTTGAAAGTTGAAATAACAGTTGCTGTTGGCTTCCTTTCCTGTTGTTTATGACCAAGAGTCAAGACTGCTGCGAGAGAGAATGAGAGAGAGAGAGAGAGAGTGTGTGTGTGTGTGTGTGTGAGAGAGAGAGAGAGAGAGTGAGTGTGTGTGTGAAAGAGAGAGAGAGAGAGAGTGTGTGTGTGTGTGTGTGTGAAAGAGAGAGAGAGAGAGTGTGTGTGTGTGTGTGTGTGTGTGTGTGTGTGTGTGTGTGTGTGTGTGTGTGTGTGTGTGTGAGAGAGAGTGTGTGTGTGTGTGTGTGAGTGTGTGAGAGAGAGAGAGAGAGAGAGAGGAGGAGGAGGAGCAGGCCAGAGCAGGTGAAGAGGAGGCTCTTAGACAGAAAGCAGGGCATCTCCCCCTCCCTCCAGCCCAGACACGCTGCCTTACTCCCGATCTGCCACAGAGATAAGATGGAGGAGATCGCAGTCTATTTTTTCGCCGCTCTGTCACAACTTCCAGGTTAAATGACCCACCGCGCGCCTCCTTCCCGTCGCTAAAAATAAGATGGAGTCGTTTGTGACCGCAGGCGACTGATTTTGCTCCTCTCCAGATACGATCGTAACAAAAGCAATTTTTCCCATCTGGGCGAGGAGGAAACAGCCTGTGTGTGTGTGTGTGTGTGTGAGTGTGCGTGTGTATAGGTGTGTGTGTGTGTGTGTGCGTGTGTGTGCGCTTGTGTGTGTGTATAGGTGTGTGTGTGTGCGTGTGCGCGTGTGTGTGTATAGGTTTGTGTGTGTGTGTGTGCGTGCGCATGTGTGTGTGTATAGGTGTGTATGTGTGCGCGTGTGTGTGTGTGTGTGTATGAGTGTGTATATCAGGACTGATGTCTCTCTCATTCTCACACCAGCCTCAAATATACCTGTCTGCCAACATCCCTTACCCACAAACCAGCCCTAAACAGCCCCCTTCTTTCTGCAGCGAGACGGGCCTCTTATTTAAAGGGGAAGCTTGTTTCTCACCATCCAGTCATCCAGGGAAACACCTCTCTCTCAAGACAAAATCAGGTTGGTCATATTTTCCCACAATACCTTACTATGTGGCATTACTTCGGTCAAACACTTTTTGTCCAAAAGAAAAAGAAGGCCACCGTACATTAATGACATCACAAACACCAAGACCATTAAACAGCCAAGTGGAAAAGGGAGATGTGATCTCGTGTGAGGAAAGACAGGGTGATATTTTGCAGTTCTCTGCGTGACGTTTTGAAAAGGCGGGGTGATACCTTGAAGTCGTACGTGGCATCAGGGTTTTCGTCGCAGGCGATGACTTCAGGGGCCATCCAATACGGCGTCCCGATGAACGTGTTCCGGCGGCCCACTGTCCGATCCAGCTGTGCGCTCACTCCGAAATCCACTGCAGAGCACACACACACACACACACACACACGCACGCACGCACGCACGCACGCACATACATACACACACACACACACACACACACACACACACACACACACACACACGCACACGCACACGCACACACGCACACACGCACGCACATACAAGCAGGTTATAAAAAGCTCCATTTGTTCTTGATGTTATGTTGTGTTACTGCACGACTCTGCCTGTACCTACTGAGGCAAGCACCAGCTGGTCTCTTATCAAGCAAACACAAATTCAAATTTAAAAGTGCATTACAAAAATCTACAGTATATTTGCAGTGCCAAAGCATGGGACACTGGCATTCCAATCCGCACACATGCACAGACTGGTTTTGATTGACATGCACGTACTTCAGGCAAATAAATAAATAAACAAATAAATAAATTTGGGGTGTCACATGGTGTACATAACACTGAACACCCACAGGTGCCCTGGGTGCAGAGAGGCTGGCGGTGGGGAGCTGTGATCGCGCCGCTCTGACGAGCCTCGTCAAGCCACCCAGCTTCCTGCCTCTCGCCAGCCCCGCCCCCAGCGCCGCACGCTGTTTCCTGTCTCTGGTTAGAGCCGGACGTCTCACAGGCGGCCCAGGCCGTGTCGCGTTACTGTTTCACCGCCTCAGTGCCTACGCTTACACAACTTACACAACTCACCGACTGGATTTTACCCAATTACACAGCTGGGTATTTACTTAATCAATTCAGGCTAAGCCTCCTCCCAAAAGCACTACAGCTTTCAAGCACAAACTGCGGCTCTGCGGGATAAGGGTATAGTACCCCGGAAGGCACTGTGGAATTCTAGGATCCACGTCTGGTGAATTTTTGTGTAGGAGTACAATACTTTCATAAGCACATACATGTGATTCACCCTGCATGACTAATCATCATAACAGGCTTTAGTGGTACCCAGGGAGGGAGGGTGAAGGCATGCAGGATTGTCCCTGTGTCATCATCAAGCGGCAGTGATGCATCTGCGGTCTACTTGAGCAAACTATGCAACGACTGCGCAGATCAGCAGATGGACAGCGTCTGTCAGCACGTGCCTCGGAGGAGTGCACACGCTAACTCACGTGTTCCAAGCTGGCGAAAGAGGTTGCAGTAACGTGCTGAGCCTTTAGGTTAGTTTGGGTGTATGGAGCGTGGTGGGTATTTTGCAGATGGCTGCCCTCTCACCTAGCTTGACCTCTGCGTTCTCTGTCAGTAGCACGTTCTGGCCCTTGATGTCACGGTGGATGACTTTGTGCTGGTGGAGGTGTGTTAGACCCTGCAAGAGGAGGCAGAGAGAGAGAGAGAGAGAGAGAGAGAGAGAGAGAGAGAGAGAGCCAGACAGACAGAAAAAGAAACACTCACTAGGCACAGAGAGAGAGAGAGGAGTCACTGTTGAGAAGCAGAGTGAATTTTTTGGGGTCATTTTTGAGGGAGAGAGGGATGGGAAAGGGTGAGTTTTGGGGTACAGGGTCACTGTTTGGGGAGAGGGTGAGCTTTGGGGTACAGGGTCACTGTTGGGGGAGAGGGTGAGTTTTGGGCCTTCAGGGTCACTGTTTGGGGAGAGGGTGAGCTTTGGGGTACAGGGTCACTGTTAGGGGAGAGGGTGAGTTTTGGGGTACAGGGTCACTGTTAGGGGAGAGGGTGAGTTTTGAGGTACAGGGTCACTGTTGGGGAGAGAGTGAGTTTTGGGGTACAGGGTCACTGTTAGGGGAGAGGGAAAGTTTGGGGTACAGGGTCACTGTTAGGGGAGAGGGTGAGATTTGGGGTACAGAGTCACTGTTGGGGGAGAGAGTGAGTTTTGGGGTACAGGGTCACTATTAGGGGAGAGGGAAAGTTTGGGGTACAGGGTCACTGTTAGGGGAGAGGGTGAGTTTTGGGGTACAGGGTCACTGTTAGGGGAGAGGGTGAGTTTTGGGGTACAGGGTCACTGTTGGGGAGAGGGTGAGTTTTGGGGTACAGGGTCACTGTTAGGGGAGAGGGTGAGTTTTGGGGTGCAGGGTCACTGTTAGGGGAGAGGGTGAGCTTTGGGGTACAGGGTCACTGTTAGGGGAGAGGTGAGTTTTGGGGTGCAGGGTCACTGTTAGGGGAGAGGGTGAGTTTTGGGGTACAGGGTCACGCACCCGGAGGATCTCCCTGCAGATGTAGGCAGTCCACTCTTCCTTGAGCGAGTTCCCCTTGGTGTTCTTTATCAGGTCTGTGACTGAGCCAGCCCCACAGAACTCCATCACCAGCTGCACAAAGACAGGGGTACATTACAGTGTTAGCATGCCTGTGTGTGTATGTTTATGTGTGTGAGCATGTGTGTGTTTGTGCGAGCGTGTGTGTGCTTGTGTGTGTGAGCGTGCGTGTGTGTAAGTGAAATAAGCCGCGCTCATGGCCGCTCTGATTGAGGGTGGTTGGGGAGGGGTGCCCCTGGGACGGGCAGCCTCGCAGAGGGAGGACTACGCTCACAGCAGGGGTTTAGGGGCATGGCTGTCATCTCACAGGGGCTTAGCAGCCAGACCGCCCTCGCTGATTAATGCGGCTGAGCTCCCTCAACGTGCCCGAAAAACCGTGAGGCCCACTCAGAGAGGGCGAAGGGAGAACCGACACGAAGAGGAGAACCAGCACGATGAGGACAACCGACACGAAGAGGAGAACCGGTACGATTGTGGTGACTGGCACACACCTCCATTTGTCATTTTCAGCACCACCATTCTCTCCCTGCCAAACAGATGCTGTGTGGTTCATTGCCCGTGTCACAACCGCTCCAAATCAATGCATTCAATTTCAAATACTTTGTTGGCATAACGTATACTCGAAGTGTACAGAATATTAATTATAAAACAATCAATGACAACAACAACAAAATAATTTTAAATAATTGAAATGAAGACAAATGCATAGTAATTTAATAACATTAATCGTAACAGCAATTAACCTAATTAAAACAGTGTGAGTATTGTTGGAGATCAGGGGTCTCTGCTGTCTCTCCATCTGTGGTGGGGAGCTACAAACTGACATTTCCTCTGCAAGGAGGGTCAGATAAGGACATGAATATTATAATAATAATATTAATATTAATATTATCTATACTACACTCTCAGTAGAAGTGTTCACATGACAAACACCCTAGCTTGCTTTCAGAAGCAAAAGCTTCACTGATCACTAAAACAAAGAGACAGAGCTCGTAAAAAAAAAAAAAGAGGGGAGAAAATATCTCAGACTTCCACACAAAGAGACAATCACATGCATAAGTGAAGATCAGAAGTGAGATCATTTCTGTGCAGGATATTAGTGATACGGCGGTATTAGCAGTGCAGTGCAGAGCGTGCACATTACAGTAGTGTAAGTTAGCCGTCAGTGGGGCAGACGTCAAAGGACATTACTGGCTTTGTCATTCAGTGAAATCCCAATGCCAAAGCGGGCGGCAGCTCTCAGGAAGCAGGCTGTTAGGTAACACTCTCTATGCCTCTATATGCAGTGTTAAATAGCGCTTATGAGCTTTCGTAAGCACTGCGCAACACTTCCATAACCACCTTATGGGGCCCTTACCACAAAGCCAAACAAGCATGAGCCTCAATTAGCATTACATGAAAGTTCATCAAAACACACTGGCCTACATATAATTTCATACGATATTCTTATTACTCTTATTCTATATCTTTACAGTTATATACTGCAGATAAAGATGAAAACATTTTACTCATACATGCATACACACTCACACACACACACACACACACACACACACTCTCTCTCTCTCTCAAGGCCCACTTGATTCTCTGCTTCTACTTTATGAGTATTTCATCTTCAACTGAAGTCAAGAGGTCATTCTGGAAGAAGCGGCCCTTCAAACATGGTGGGGAGTTTGTTTGCTGCCTGTGCTCCTCAGGAGGTCTTCAGCTCGACCACCTGTCAGGACAGAGCCGCTCTCATAACCGATAGGTATGTGCTCGGGCTCCTGCTCACCCTGGGGTCATCCAGGGGTCACCTGCGGGACACCCGCCCAGCGGTTAATTGGCCCAGCCGCGTTCCTCCCACCTATACCGCAATAAAAAGGTCAAACTAGATACTGGCCAGCGTTCTTCTCCAAGGAGGGCCGAGATAGCGCCGCACCGAAAGTAATTTCCCTCGAGCGCCGGCGTCCGATTCGCAGTAAATTAACCGATCAGCCAGTGCCGTGGCAACGACATCGAACCCCCCCCCCCCACCCCGCCCCGAAGGTCGCAGAGTTAACACTGTGCTCTCCAGTGGGACGTAGCCGTGGAGATTCTGCGCTTTCAATTAATGAGGTCTATTGCTGTAATCGTGTGGGGTGGAAGTTAGCGATAACACAACCCCAACACTGGAATACATGGATACTATATGAATTATCACGCCTACATTTCAATTCATGTACAACAGAAAATGTTTCATAAAGCAACGCCAATTCACACAGCTATATGCTCATATACATACATATTACCACAGCAGTCATAAAGTACTTTTTGTCTGTCTTTATCAAAGCAACACAAACAAGCATATGAACAAAAAACAGAACAGGACATCTGGGTTACGTAACAATTATACAACTTGAGACTATTTTTTCCATTCTTTTGCAGAATTGTTTTTATGACTTTATTTTGGTCTGTGCTGTATCACGATAAGGACTAAGGAGCTGTTGTTATTGCAAAAAAAAGGATAAATGCCAGATAGATATTCTTTCCATCACTCTCTTCCTCCCTCTACGGAAAAAAAGAAATAAAATTTAATGAGGAGGGACTCTGAGCCATAAGTGTCACTTGTTCCAAAATACACAGCCCCGGCACCAGCCGCTCCTTCCTGCTTTTAACCCTAATCCTGCCAGAACACAAAGCGTGCTACACCCTCCATCTTCTCATCTACAGAATCACTTTCATGCCTCCATCTTCTACACCAAGACTACTACACCCTCCAGTTCCTTTACCCATCAGCACTACACCTTAAAAAAATGACCTCCAGCTATTATAGCAAAGGTGCCAAAGCTCCAGCAACAAAACACCTTCAGGTTTCTGTGCTAACAGAGCAACACCCCTCCTAGCTATTAAACCAAAAACATTACACCCTTCAACTTCTCAACAAAAATTACTACACCCCCCAGCCATTACTACTATCCTACAGTACTACACCTCTGCCACAAACTTAAATAAAATTCCATACCCCCAGCTAGTAAATCAACAGTGCCAACACACATTTTAACTATTAAACAAATGATGATGTATCCTCCTACAACTGAACCAACAACTCTACACCCTCAGACTCCCAAACAAGCAGTGCTACACCCTCCAGGATTTGGACAGAGGGTAACCATTTTAAACATATGGTACCATTTCACAACATAACCGTCCATGTAGACATCTCCACCACCCTCAACTCATTTGTCCCGCTCTCTCTCTCTCTCTCTCTCTCTCTCTCTCTCTCTCTCTCTCTCACACACACACACACACACACACACACACACACACACACACACACACACACACACACACACACACACACACTTACACACACTATTCGGCCTTCCTATGCCAGTGAGATATGAAACCTAAGTGATAACAACTCAGCCGCTCATAGCCACTCACTCATATGCGAGGCGAAGGGGATTTTAAACCTATTATACATTTATATGAATTTCCAGTGAAAATTGCTGAAGCCCACTTTGTGCAATAAACAAAGCAGGAGCAGTTTTGTCACGTCAGTCACCATGGGGAAGCAGTGCTGCTAGCCTTCACTACCTGCTTCTATGCCGTCCGCTAAGGATACTTCAGCATTAGTCTTATGATCAAACATTTTTCCAGTGACTTCTTTTGGTTTGATATTCCCACAGATAGACAATCGTCCTATTCGCCAGTTAGCAGCATGTGACACGGAATTGCCCAATCAGCAGAGAGACTTTACTCAACCCACTCATGAGTGACATCCCATTGTTTTCGAGGCTCCTTCGTGTAACTGAAAATGAAACAGCTGAATGAAACACAGCTTTGTATTGTGCCACAAACCTTTTTACAGCAGCTTTGTGAGACAGATCATACTGGAATGACAGTGATGAGAGTCATTCTTCACTGTAGTGATTTATTAGCTTTTCGTCTTGTTTTCAGCGTTCTAACATGTTAAAGCATTGTCACATTTTTCAATCCCGGGTCTTAGCTAAATGCTAATTCCACTGTGCCTCATGAAGGCTAATAGCCTGGTTACATGTAAAAGAACCTGAAAATGACTTTGAATGAGTGTTTTTCCCTCCCCTTGCCAATCCAGCTTGTCTTATGCAAACTACAACTCGCACAAAGATGTCTCCCTTTCTCAGACTAATTTACCTTTTATTTTCATGCATTATACAAATCAAACACACACACACACACACACACACACACACACACACACACACACACACACACACACACACACACACACACACACACACACACACTCTTTAGGGGTGTGAATGGCCTGCTCCCATCTTAAATCCACGAATCAGAAAATAACAAATGCACTGCTGCAAGCAACGGGCCAGTCAGAATGCGGTGAGGAGAGTTATAGCCAATGACTGGGGTTTAAGGGGGGAATGAGAGCCAATGGGCCCATAGTCCTCATTTCGCTCCACTCAGGGCGTAAAAGGGGCACGCTCTTATCCCTCAGGCCCACTGACTGGGCTGATTTCTGCTTTCAGCTCTCTCCGGCAGGGAGGTTATTTTTAGGAGACGGATCTTCAAGGCTGTCTGGTGCTGTGGAGGGAATGCTGACAGGCAGGTCCACGGGACTGCAACCCCCATGATGCACTGCCATGGCTCTCCATGGGGAAGGCACGGCTGGGCTGGTCACATGACATGGGTTCGGCCTTTCTACAGGGAGCACTGAGACCTACTGGATTTGGAAGTTTTAATGGTGCATTGTTCATTTAGATAGCATAAAACAGTAAGATACAGATTAATGGAGCCATTCTTTCAGAACGAATTGGGCTACCTATAGCTAGACTAATGGTAATGTTTATCACATAAAAAAAAAATCATGAACAAATTTGATGAATGCTATTTCCAGCACACATTCATCAAACCCACAGCTGAGGTTTCATGCAAAGGGGAGATTTCTAAGGTTCTGAATCACCTACACAAAGCAAACAGAAACAGAGCTGCTGACAGTAAGTAGTGCTTATTAGTGTAAGTGTTAAAAATAAGATGTTTAAATTTAGAAGCCTGTTCTAACAGCTATTAATTAGTGATATTCTACATTTAAAAGGGTAAAAGTTAATATTCATGAGACACCTTTCCTATTCCATACAGTAAGTGCATCTCAGTTAATCTGAAAATGCTAAAAACTCACAAATACTGCAAAAGCACATATTAAAACATAAACACACACATACAAGCACACACACACACACACACACACACACACACTCACACTCACACACACACAGACACACACACACACACTCACACCTCAGTGGAAACTGAAATTCTGTAGGGAACAGGCCGCACAACTAAAAAAACCCCATTGAAAAATCCCACAGAATAACTCAGTTTTGGCTTAATCAAAGCTCTAAGTTTACAATGGAGGCAAACTGGGACCTTGCTTTTTGAAGTTTTCTTAATAAATCCCCCCAAAAAAAAACCAAGGCCGAGACCCTTCTCTTCAAAGGCGCGCGTCGCCATCATTATGCCGCCTGTTATCGATGGCACGTTCAGAAGCCAGTACACACAACAACACAGAGGCAAAAGGCCTCCATGACACCATGACTTCTCTCTGGGCCTGTGATCCGGTCCCCAGTCTATGGACCCTGAGCCAGCCGCCACCTTTCTCCAACTGCGGGCCAACAACACCACACTCCAGCCCTGTCAGGAGTGGGGGGAGATCTCTGACCAACAGGGAAACTCTACAGGTACTACAGGAATCTGTTCTGTACCACTCACTCAAACAGCAGTGCATGACCTATTCTAATACTGTGAGTGTGTGTGTGTGTGTGTGTGTGTGTGAGTATGTGTGTGTGTGTGTGTGCACATGTGAGTGTGTGTGTGCGAGCGCATGTGTGTGAGTGTGCGTGTGTGGGTGCATGTGTGTGTGCGCGTGTGTGTGGTGCAATTTGTGATGCAGAACGTAACACAATGATAAATACATTTGTTCTCCTCTCCTGAAAAGCATGGTGTCAGTGCTCCACTATCAAATCCTACACTGAAAAACTATGATTATTATTATCATTATGTGAAACTCAAACACAATGATTTGTAAAAATGCAATCTGCACTGTTATCCTTATAAAACGACTGCCACTTTTTTTTCAGGCTATCATATTTTTATGTGATTTGCAGTTATTTTTCACTCAATAATAAATTCTGATAAAAGCCTGGAGTTTCTTTGAAACACAAAAGTAGAGCATGGGCTACACTCCACCAGGATTGCTCTCATGCCGTAAGTCAGGTGACTCCACAGCAAGCGGCCTGGTGCAGGTTTGGACCCTGCTAGGAACAGAAACAGGAGTGCTGGGTACTCACCCAGAGCTGGTCGTCGATTCCTGGCGGGTTCTTCTTGATGAAGGCGCCATAGTAAGTCGCGATGTTGCGATGGTGCGAGTACTTCTTCAGCATGTTGATTTCCTGTTTAATCTCCTCCTCCTCGTCCTGTGGCACAAACAGCAGAGGTTAGCTTTGGGGGGTGGAGGGCGGAGGGGTCTTTGAAGATAGGTGACTTAGCATAGAGGTTAGGGAGCTGCAGACCCTGCATCTACTTGTGCCTGTGTTTGTGTGTCTGTGCATGATTGTGTGTGTGTGTGTGTGTGTACCAGAGAAAATAAGGCTCCATGAACCTCAAACTGGGCCGAGCTATCATCTGCTGACAGACCTGAGCCAGTCACATCACTTTGCTACTGAGAGGGCAAGCAGGGTTTTAGTGAGTTGGGGTTTATTTTTTTATCAGATCTAAGATCATGGCACCCCACCATCCTCCTGTCATAGCTGGCCTTACCCCAGTGACGTCCATAACTTTGATGGCAGCGAGTTGGCCGGTCTTGACATGGCGACCCTGCAGAGACAGAGAGGAAACAAGAGGTGAGTCACCAAACGCATCCAATCAATGGTCAGCCAAAAAATCCAGGTTTTCTTCTGCTAATGTTATCACCGTCTTTGCTTTGTTCTACAGTGGAGCTGCGTTCAGCACCGTTTACTCAGAAGGCTTTGTGTTTCATGAAAAAAAACCCTGTTCCTCCTTATATGCAAAAAAAAAAATATATATGCCTACCCTGTGATCCAATCAAATGACCTTATCCTGATTAAGGCAATATTGCCATCCAATCAAAATGGAGTATTTGGAAAATAATCAAAGTGGTGTTGTAATGAAGAATCTGTTGATTGAATTGCACATGACCATAAACAGACTGTATCTGAAAGGGCCCCTGCCTTTGCTTAAACAGCCCTGTGCATAAAATATGACATGGACTGCGTTTCGAAAAGACTCGAGCTTCTGTTAGAGAACAAAAAAAGAGAACGTTTTCGGTTTTTGAATCATTGTGTGTCTTCTTCAAGGGCAGATCAAAGTCATTCAAAACAGACTCTACATTACAACAAGTATCTTTGAATGTGTTATATTTCATTGGAGACAAGTAAACATGTTCATTGGAATGTGTTCTTTTCATTTTAAATTAGAACAGCATGTTCCCTTTAAGAGACTCGAGTCCTTTCAGACTAAATCGCATTTGTCCTTCCTTAAAGAGACAAAGTGTGTTTGATTGAATCTAGCCCTTGGCCTTATAAAGGGTGGTATGTAGGAGGAAACGAGAGGACTCGTGTAATTGACTCAAGTTCATCAGCCCACACAGAAGCAAGCTAGCGTAGCTGCAGTCTGGTGGTGCGCTAAGGGCAAAGGCTAACACAGCTCCAGTCTGGTGGTGTGCTAAGGGCTAGGGCTAACATGGCTGCAGTGTGGTGGTGTGCTAAGGGTAAAGGCTAACACAGCTCCAGTGTGGTGGTGCGCTAAGGGCTAGGGCAAACACAGATCCAGTCTGGTGGTGTGCTAAGAGCTAGGGCTAACACAGCTTCAGTGTGGTGGTGTGCTAAGCTCCAGATGTCTGGTGGTGTGCTAAGAGCTAGGGCAAACACAGATCCAGTCTGGTGGTGTGCTAAGAGCTAGGGCTAACACAGCTCCAGTGTGGTGGTGCGCTAAGAGCTAGGGCTAACACAGATCCAGTCTGGTAGTGCGCTAAGGGCTAACAATATTTCTCTGAATTTAAGCACCAAGCTGCTACAATGCAAAAAGTACATTTTTTTCTATTAAAAGGAGATTTGCAATAAATTCTGACTCATTCAAGGAAAATTTTGTTTCATCATTTCAGCATGACTTAGACATTATCGGTCAACTTCTTCCTTTTTTCAGCTCATTTTAAAAAAGGGGATTTTGAATCAGTGTGTGGGGGGAGGAGGATGCGTAAGCTTTCTGGCAATCCTGACGAAGCTAAAATAAACAAATAAATGAGAAGTGATTCCTGGAACGACTGAGAGAGGCTGTTACGTGGCGGACGGACTGTTTTGGGTGATGTAAGGGCGCAAGCTGTTAGCCTTGCAGGGCATCAGAGAACAGCTATGGCTACATCACAGACGCCGTCCAAAATCCCGCCATTGCCCGTCTCTCTGAGCATGCTCAGACTTCACTCTTCCACTGGCCGCAAAGCGCACGCGCTCCGGACCACGATGCAGTGAAGCAGATGCCTTGGCTTAAAAGTGCAAAATTCAAAATGCAGTGATACATCTGCTCCGACAAAGTCTGTCATTACTTTAATCCGACTGCTTGCAGAAGCAGTTAGGGCAAACATGCTTGAAAGGTGTGGTTAAATTATGCAATAAACTAATTAATTAATTAATTAAAAATAAATTTATTTATTCATTCATTGGACTGGTCTCCCAGTTTTGGAATTATTAATCTGGATAATTTGATAACAAAATGAGACTTGCATAGCCCCAAACATTGAGCCTTATGGACTCTTTCAATAGCAAATGTGCAAATTTCCCCCAGGCAGAGCTAAACTACCTGAAAAACCAGTAGAGAGCCTAATGTAGCCCTCACATCATCTTCTCTGTCCCAGAACTCAGAGCTCAGAACCAGAACCAAGACCCAACACAGAAAGTCAGGGCTCAGAACCAGAACTAAGACCCGACACAGAGAGTCAGGGCTCAGAACCAGAACTAAGACCCAAGACCCGACAGAGAGTCAGGGCTCAGAACCAGAACTAAGACCCGACACAGAGTGGCGCACTCCTGAGAGCCATGCTTACGATCGTAGCAGGCGTTTGCCAAACAGGTGGACAGACAGCGAGGTCGATGTGAGCAGGACCAGAGCACAGGGAACACTCTGCACACCAGCGGGTAACTTCCCATGCTTTGTGAACCAGGGGCAGTTTGTGACCTTTAAAGGCATTCCTCTCTACAGGAGGGACAAGCTTCGACAGGAGATGGAGATGATCACTCGGTAACGTTATGTAACGACTGGCAATGGGCTTTATCTCTCAGGGCACAACAGCACACAATCCATGCCAGGAAAACACACACCAAATCGCTGTGGAAAACCAGAACTCCTTAATCCTTTTGTTCCTGGCCCGTCTATACATTCATACATACATACAGAGATACACACACACACACACACACACACACACACACACACACACACACACATACCAGGAATAGGTATTCCAGAAATGCTTGTGACTCAAAGTGATGGAAATGAAAAATGAAATTTAAGTCCTTTGATTAACATATTGGAATCTTTACAAGGATGACAAACTGAGCCGAAATGGAAAGGGCGAGCGATGGCTCTTGCGGCGTGATAAGAAGTGGGAACCTCAAAAGAGGAGTATCCATGTTTGCTCTCCAGCTGGTTCATTTCCAAAACTGTATTCTTCAGCAGCAGTGCCAAGACATGTCCTTTAGTTCTTCCTTTAGTCGTACTGCCAGGACATGTCCTTTTGATTCTGATAGAACTTTGTGTTTGTTTTTTTTAATCAATCAAAGCATAATTTGCAAGCCATCAGGTTTAAACCAGGTTTGGTTGACTAGTGATTTTGCAGCTCATATGTTTAAATGTATACAAACACACACACACAATCACACACACACAAATAAGCATTACTGTAATCAACTCACAACACACATTTCCTAGTCTTTGGGTCTTTTATTTTTAACTAGGAGATAAAGAGTACTGTCACACTGGTCTCACCACAGCTTCCTCCACATTGAAAGAGAGCTACAGTCCAGCAGCGTCACGGTCACATGGGCGCAATGTGACAAGATAAGAGGCCAAACGGAAACGGTGCGTTCACATGCCATGCACCCGTCAGAGTCTGGGGGACGGTTCTGCTGCTTCTGCCGTTTCAAATGCCACGCCACGCAGACACTGTCACCCCCCCAACCCCGCCCCCGCCCTCCAAGCCTCTTCTTCCTGTCTGTGTTCCCTAAATTACGCAACGCCCTCTCTGTAATCCATGAGCACACACACGACAGCGTAGAGCAGGGCAGGATACTCCGCGGCCAGGCTGGGGAGGGCAGGGCAGGGGAGGGGGCGAGTGGGGGGATTTGAGGGCATTTTGGGGTAGGATTAACACCCCATGCGCGTAGCTGCAATGCTTGTGCTGGAAACACTCCAATTAATGGAAGCTCCTCACTATCCCATGATGCTGTGCGCGTCACACGGCCTCCCCACACCCTCACACCGGCCAGGCCAGGTTGCCCTGGCAACGGCAGAGCCGCAGCATTGTGGGAGACATATGATGATGATGATGATGATGATGATGATGGTGACATTCATCTACAATAGTTTGAGGAAATTTACCCGACAGGGATAAGGATATAGGTTTAAAGTTGGTGATCTAGACTCCTCTAAGGCCATATGTAATTCAATTTCAACATTTTCCCAACATGTTATTTTTTTGGTCTGCTCACATTTTCTTCTTTTAATTCTAAAAGAGAAATGTAAATGGCCTTAAAGTGACTGAAGTCTTGTTTAGATTTAGTTTAATATGCCCTTGCAGAGATTGTATTTGTCTGTGTATTTGTCTAAATGCCGCCCCAAGTGGTCTGATACACTCCTAATACCAACAGCCTGCCTGCCCCTTATATCTTTTATCATTGGATGATGTTGAAAAAAAAACCTCCCAATGGCCACACGGCTTACTAAGTATAGACACAACAGCCAACCAATTGGCAGTCAACCTGCAGCTCCGGTCCACATTTCCTCAGAAATTGTAGCTCATTTTTACTGTCTTGTTTAGGTATTGTGCATCAAGGAGCCTGAGACAGACTGAGCTGTGAAACTCCGTGAGCCGAAACAACGTGGAGAGGCATACTTGAAAACATCTGCTCACAGCGGGGTGGCGGGAATGAGAAACACAGGTGCGCACACAGGCTCAAAGAACTCATTTTCCCCGCAATCTTTCCACTTTTTTATTTTTTCCTTGATATTTTTCCCTTTTTTCCCCTTGAAAAGCTCTCACTTGCAACCCTTTCCTGTTGGGTTTGGGTGGAAAGACTGTAGGCCTGTGACCCTTCCAACTGAGATGACAACTAATCTTTCTTCTTTTCCACATGGAAGACATTGTCAGAGGATGACAAGGTCAGCATATACCTATCTTGTGCACCTGTAGGTGCCCTGACTGACCAGAAGTGGCCGCCAGAGAGTGATTAGTACAACTAAAGTAGGTGCATTACCGCATATCAATCCCTGGCAAAGCCAGGACCGATTGCAGCCTCACTAATGCAGACCTCCAGCCATAACCAGCAAAGCCAAGGCTGGGCCTTTAATACCCAGTCACAGAGCTCACATACGCTTTCCGAAAGACCTTCCCTGATACGCCTGCTGTTTCCGAACACCACACAGGAGTGGAACATGGCTGTCACTAAGGGTGGCACAAAGACCTAGGCAGAATAAACGGCATGCTGGAGAGACTCTCTATATCACACAGTATCCTACCCCCCACACACAGGAACACAGATTTCCTGAAGCAACGTCTCACAGTTACACACACACACACACACACACACACACACACACACACACACACACACACACACACACACACACACACACACACACACACACAGTGTACCAGGTGTCATAAGCAGGGTGTATTTAAACATCGGGACAGAGCGTATCGGCTTAATGAAGCAGAATGCCTGGGAGGGAAACGGGAAACTGCCGAGTCTGCGCTGCGTTGCTAACTGTAGTCCTCGTACCGCGTAACGCCACTCACTCGCATCCCTGTGATGTAAATCAGTGTAATCATACCATGCGATCGGGCCAGGGCTCTGGCTTTGCCACCTCGCTCTGTTTGGAGCCTGCTGTACAGCCCTCATCTGCTGTAACCGTCCATCAAACTTTCCTTTCCTTTCATGCTGATCAGATTATTTTTTTGCCAAGGTCTGAGATAAAAGCGCACTCGCATTTTTTCCACAGTCAGTGGCATCTTCCACAGCACCGACGCCTTCACCTTCACCATGCGACTTCCTGCCCCAGGTGAGAGAGCACTTATCTGGGCCGACTTACTGGGGTATGCCTCCCATGCAAGGATAAGGATCCATCTACAGTGCCACAGACCTGTGTGGACCCCCAATATCACAACTGCACAGTTATGGAACGGAAGAACAATGCTTTATGTTGTTTCACTCAAACATTTTTCACTGTGTAACCTGGTGTCAGACAGCGGTGTGTGGCTGTGAATGTGTGTCTGTTTCTTTGCTTGTTTATGCCTGTGCTTGCGTGAGTGTGTGTGGATGAATGTTTGCGTGTATGCACGCACGCAAGCATGTGTGCGTGTGCTATTTCTACACAAAGCAGTATGTACCATCTGCTGGCATAGTTTAACTCACGAGCGGTTGGCTGTTTAACTATCATATGCTGCAGGGTGTGGGTGTGCGTTTGTATTTTTATGTCTGTGCAGGTTTGCGTGCATGCATGTGTGTGTGCGCGTGTGTGTGTGTGTTGTCTCTACACAAAGCAGCGTGCACCATCTGCATGGCCTACGTTTGAGACGTGACTGGCAGTGCGGACCCCAATGTCAAGCCCTCACGCAAGAAACAAAACAATTTATTATATGAGCGATGAAGATCATTCACCGGAACAGCGCGACAGCTGAGGGGGGGAAATAATGAAAGTAAGATGAGTAACGATAATGACGGCGGCATGAACGGCAATAAAATGGATGATAATGACAGTGATGGCGGTGGCTAATTTATTTCAGGGACGACGTGATTTGGGCCATCGCTCCTCTCGCGGTCCCCCCCGGGGCTGTGGCATGTTGCCACGGACACGGCAGTACATGTCATATGTCATTACGGACGTCCGAGCAGGTCTCCACGCCACTTCGGGAGGTCACCCGGTCCGAGTGGACAGACACGTCCGAGGGCAGGAGTGGGGGGGCAGCGTTGGTAGAGCACTGGACAGAGGATTCTTGACCGGTGGACTGTGCTTCAAAATGGTGCAGGTCATATTTGGTCATATCAAGGAGATCTGGATACTGGGATTGCAGTATCAGTATATGAGACCATGCAGAATTTCTGCCCTTACAGAACTGGTTCATGTTTTTCTTGGCTTAAACTTAAATGTAATTATGTTTTTAAAAGCATGCCTTTCCCCAACCCATGAATGGTTTCTACATGCAAATTTCGGATACATGGAAGCTTTACCATGTGTTCAGGTTAGCCCCGATCTCTCATCAATGCAGCGGTCTCTCTGTAATCCAACGATACATGACCCACCTGATTCAAATCAGCCAATGGATGAATTCAATTTTCAAGGTTCATTTAGAACAGATTAGGCCGTACACATAATCACCGTTAAACACACCAAGCGACGGTTAAATAAAAATGAGCTGTCGGCTAACTCTGCCGCGACATATCACATTTCATACTTATGGAAACACTGAAAATGGCTCTTGACAAGTAAACGAAATAACACATAGGCTGACAAAGAAGGAGAGAGAGAGAGAGAGAGAGAGAGAGAGAGAGAGAGAAAATAAGATGGAAAAAAAAGTTTCAATGTCTCCGAAACAGTCAGTATGACATATCATACGAGCTTCATTATCCACAGAATAGAGTGAGACAGTATAGGATGTGTTTTCCTTTGGTCAGGGTATCTAAGACCAGAGAGGCTTATGGGCCAGGGTAGAGAGGCTGACAGACTGTCACAGTGAGACAGCTAGAGGATCCATTTCAACACGCGAGTAGCATGACAGGGTGAGCCCGACACCTCTCTATGGATGGAAGACATTACTGTACACCGATACACTGCTAAATACCTCTAGGCTAAATATCTGTACGGTTTATTACAATATCATAAATGGTTGGATGCATGTGAGTGTGTATGTACAGTATGTATGTATGTGTGTGTGTGTGTGTGTGTGTGTGTGTGTGTGTGTGTGTGCTGATTTCTGCTGATGTCTGAATGATCATGTGTGTGTGCATGTGTGTGTGTGTGTGATTGACTGCGAGTGTCTCAGGAAAAGGATCCTGCTCAAACAAAATGGCCGTTCCTGTGCAGGGAAAGTAATGAGAGAATTCTACAGCAAGCAGGAGAGAGGAAAGAAAGGAGAGAGTGATGGACAGCAACAGACGAGTGCCCATCCACACTGTCACGGGTCCTCAGTGAGGGGGTTTGCTGTATTAATGAGGGGAGTGTTTGAGGTCCTCACATGGAGTGAAGTGAGGACCGTCTCCTCCCTGTGCAATTCGTCCCTCCAGCACTGACATGTATCAGAACATGTTTACAGCACATGACATGTCTGTCACCTGGTCCTGTAATGAGCCAGGTTAATTACAGGAGGAGGTGTGAGGTATCAGATCTGTGTGTGTGTGTGTGTGTGTCTGAATGCTTGTGCGAGTTTGTGTGTGGATGAGAGGGCAGGTGTGAGATGAGTGTATACTTGGATGCGTGCATGCCTCTGTGTGTGTTTGTGTGTGTGTTATTTGTGTTTTACCTGTGATTGTGGTTGTGGTTGGGAGACCGGGTGTATGTGGGAACGTGTGTATGTCTATTTCTTTGTGTGAGTATGCTTTTGCTACCCACACAGTCTGTAGCAAGCACACGTGCAAACATATATAGATGCACACATGAACATTCAAGCAACACACACACACACAAAGCTGATGCCAGCCTATGTAGCAAACAGCACATTTAGCCCTCTATTCAGACACTGGCAGCGAGAGCACCACTTGAGTCCTCTCTTCGGCGCACAGGAGAGCGGAGTCAGAAACCTCGCATCTTATTATCCCCGTAATCAGACAGCCGGGCGAGTCTGGCAGGTGAGAATGCGTCTGCATACCAGATTAACCGCGTGCAGCGAAGGAGGGAGGGAAAGGAGCGAAGGAGAGGGGCATGAAAAACAAAGCATGCCACTTCCTCGCTCCCGTAACCTAGCAACCGCCACGGCAGGGCCCGTGCCGCCACACGGGAGCAGGTGGAGGTGCACTCCAGTCCGCACGCGGGCACGTCGTAGGAGACAGCAAGCGAGCGAGCGTTTCGCTTTGTCTCAGCTGGTTAAGACCTGGGCGCGCTCGCTAAAGACGGCCTCCGCAAGGCAGACAAAAGAGAGAAGAAAACCAGTACCTGCAAAAATCTTGCCTGCGAAAATCAAAAGAATGAGTTTTCAGTTCCTCACGTACATGCAGAGAATAGACGGGGAATACGTGGGGGGACGGGGGGCAGTCCGTCTGAGACTGACCGTTTCAGTTGCGTCACTGTGTGGTTTTATGAAAGTGGTTTTAATGTCATAACCAGATGCACTTGTAATTTTAGGAAACCTAATGTCACAAGACAATGTCATACTGTTTATTGCTCATTACAACATTACTCCTGAAAGTGAGCTAACCTGAACTCTTCCTGGATTATTCAGTAGCGCTTCGGCTCAATGCTGCTGTTGTTGAGCCGAATTTATTTTTGCAGATTAACATATCGAATCACCATATTTGACAACCGCAACCAGTGACATGTGTGTAAATATAATTAGACATGCCACGAAACTTTTATTCACATTCTAAAAGATTTTATCGGTTTCATCGGAGTGCAGTCACCAGCACTATTCACACCAGCAGAAAGAGCTGGATTTGGATGGATTCTCATGACCATTCTCACAGTCTTTTCTTTTGTGACTTTTGAGAGCAATTCAGGATCTCAGGGGTTGTGTATGTGTGTGTGTGTGTGTGTGTGTGTGTGTGTGTGTGTGTGTGGGTGTGTACTGAGTGTATAAATCCATTTACATCACAATGACAACATCAATATTTCGTTGCACTTTCCACAAGACAGATAGTGTATATACATCCATTATTTTCCACTCCCCACTGACTCATTTTCCCAGACTGCAATGCAGGCATTACAGAAAGCACTGCATTATGGTATTTTTGTGTCAGCTTGAATTAGTCTTATATCTGGACAAATATGTACTCGCTGCTGCAGTCATACTAAAAAATGATGAAGGAAAAACATACAGTTTTAAAAGACTGAATATGTAAAAATTCTCATGATACAAACACCTATCACCGTCAAACACACGTCGATTTGTGTGTGTGCGTGCTCAGACATTCATGCCCACATGTGAGAAAAATTGATGTGTAGTTATGTTTGTGTTTTGACACTTCAAAATTCACAGGTACATATTTTTTTACTGAAATTTACTTATTAGGATAAGCCCCTTGAGATGAGTCATCTCGTTTTCGAGGGGGTCCCAGCAATACATACAATAATACATACAACACTAAAATAACAACACTGACAGAAGTACAAACACAACGAGTACATAATAAAAACAAAGACAATGAACAAATCTATATATTTATAAATAAATAAGTGTTAATATGTAACTGCAACCCCCTCACAAAGGGAGGGGTGCATAATATAATATAAAGTGGATTACCATTAGAGTACATGATTACAGTAACGCAGTATGGAAGCACATCGTAATGCTTTGTCATATCAGATAGTAATATAATATACTGTAATATAATCGAAAAGAAAAGTGATCATACAAAGCAATTACAATTAGTCTCAAGGTATGAAGACAAGACATGTGCCCGAATAGTCATACATTTTCACCGTAATCGAGGAGGTAGGCCATTAATTGGCCATTATCGGCAGATGAAATTGCTTCTCCAAATACACCAGTCAGGCCCTCACTGTAATTACGGCAAAAAGTAGTAGACAGCAGCAGACTTAGTCTCTCTGGGTCAGAGTGCTGAAATCAAACACAAATCCAGAGAAGACCAAATCTTCCCCCTTCAGAATCACCAAGTGAATCACCCTGTAAAGCCATGAAACCCACTGTATCTGCTGCTGGTACAACATAAAGGCAGTCAACAGCCTGAGGCCCAAAGACCCAATACACAGCAGAGCTACAGAAACCAAGGCCAGCAGGCACTGTGCTGATTACACACACACACACACACACACACACACACACACACACACGCACGCACGCAGGCACGCACACACACACATGCACACACACGCACACACACACATACACACACGCACACACACACACACGCGCGCACATGCACGCACATGCACGCACACACACACACACACACACACACACACACACACACACACACACACACACGCACAGACATGTACACACACCAAAATGAGAACACACCCCTCTGCTTAAGGTGATGCATTAGACACTGGAAGCACTAGCTCTGTATCTACAGGGTGGGCACCGCAAACGTAACACTGAGGCCTAGGGGGTTATATTTATGTAACAGCAATTTATTAATTTATATATTTATTTGATAAATATGATGCAAATTATGTATGTAACCAATTCAATCAATAAAGGATCAATATTCTGTACATTTGTATATATTGAAGTCACTTACAGAGTTCAAAAGACCTGCATACCCGAGGAGGCTGACCTCCTGAGGTTACCCTGTACATACATTGAGCCTGTGGGAAACGTAAACTGTGAACCAAGTACAGACCCAGGGAGTCACAAAAACGGGAAAGAGTCACATCAGCTACAGCACCAAGTACAGACCCAGGGAGTCACAAAAACGGGAAAGAGTCACATCAGCTACAGCACCAAGTACAGACCCAGGGAGTCACAAAAACGGGAAAGAGTCACATCAGCTACAGCACTGGCACAGACCCAGGGAGTCACAAAACGGAAAGAGTCACATCAGCTACAGCACCAAGTACAGACCCAGGGAGTCACAAAAACGGGAAAGAGTCACATCAGCTACAGCACAGACACCACAGACATCAGGAGTCAATACAGACCCAGGGAGTCGGGAAAGAGTCACATCAGCTACAGCGCCTCAGGTCACATCAGCTACAGCAGGACAGACCAGGGAGTCACAGACCCAGGGAGTCACAAAAACGGGAAAGAGTCACATCAGCTACAGCACTGAGGTTCCTTCATAGTCCTGAAATGTGGACTTTTCACATTGTGTCATTGTCAATATACGTAGACACACATACACAAGCATGCATATATATATGCACAGTATATAAATTGTGGTCTTGGGAAAAGGAGCATTACAGGCAAGGTGTTGAAAAGGCTTTGAGCCGTCAGAAAGAGGACAATTGAGTGACTGATGGCCAGATTGGGTGGAATTAGTCTAAATGCCTCTAACGCACACAGCCGGCTGACTCACAGGACTCCACACGCTCTTCTCCTCTCAGAAGCAGAGCATGCCCCTCTGTTTAAATATGAGTAAAGAGAGCATAAACAGTAATCAATAATCAATAACAAGAAGATTAATAAAATAAGTCACTGATGACAATAACACTTCAGCCTCTTCATTTTCCTATAGCGTGCTGGAACGGTGTGTCCTTCTCTAAGCGTGACTGACAGCTTTTCGGTGTCAGTCGTGTTTCTGAAATGGAAACTGCGTCTTTTTAAAGAACATCTCCCTGGTTTCGGGAGCACGTCTCGCCTCTCATGCCCCCTCCCACCCTCCCTCTCCCCATCATCAAAGCGCACAGGCCTAACTTAGCGCCGCCGCGCTCCAGCTGAAACTGTCACGGTGGAAAACGTCCAAAGTCTAACATACTTTACCCTCTTTTCACTGAGTCTATCCATGAAAACGCAAACTGATTCAGGACTCAAACAAATAAACTTCAAATCTATTCAAGGGTATACACAATAAAATCAAACTTTGCATCACAACTTCCTTTTGGTATTACACAAGCAAACATGTAATTTGCAATGCATTATTTTCATTTAAAATAATACAAAGTATGTTCCACAAGAGACAAATGGGTTAAGCATGTGATTGTTTGAGGCAGTTTTTTTGTTTGCTTCCTTTAATCACAATTCATGTCTGTGAAAATATAACATGGCCTAAAGGCTATCAGAAATCTTGTCCCAATTGTGTTTTTTTTTTTAATAAAGTTCCACAAAAACTGGAGGATTGAAAACAAGGTCAACACTCAACAGCGGTTAAGCAAATTATGAACTCCAAACTCTGTTACCTGAACATGTGACGACTGTAGCAGAAAGTATAGTCAAGATGCTACACTGTGGCAAATTCAGATGTGAACACAGTATTCACGTTTTCAAAACCAGGCTGCAACCTGACTCACTTGAGTTGTGTACAATTAACAGAGAAGGCCTTGATGAAGTTGTGAAGTTGAAGAGGTAGAGGTGGCCTTGCTGCTTCCCTTGTCATGTGGTTTAGCTACCCGTGTGGATTGGTTATACCAAAAATCGTATAATGGTGCAATTAGCTGTCAATCACTTCCTTGTTTCACCCATTAATAAGGTTTTGCTCTTCACAATTAAAAATCAAATGATCGGTTAAAATCTGTGAGTTAGCAGTTGCATATGACAGCTCTACTCATCTGTTTATTCATTTATTTATTTGGTGTTATGATACCTCATTCTGTCAGCACTGAGACAGCCTTGCTTTGTGCCTGTGTCTTCCAGCACGGTTTGAATCTTAAAAAATTCCACCAACTGCCGCAGCAGGTGTCTGTACGTCCACAATTACAGTTATTCATTTGGCAGATGCTTTTCCTCTGCAGTGTCTTCAGAGTCCGTTACTATTAGCTCTGCCATCCGGCCCGGATTGTCTGGGATTGTTCCGGAATCACACGGTCTGTTAAGGATATAGTATTTTAAAAGGCCTGGATTTCCATTAATTCCCCATCCAGAGCAAGGCAATCCCCCCACCCACTCTCCAACAAATTCAAACACACCTGCCAGCCCACACCCCCAACCCTCCACCAAGCTAAAAAAAAAAAAAAAACACACCTGTGCCACCCAACCCTCCCCCAAAAGCCCCCATGGAGTCTTGAATGTTGAGAAGATTTGGAGGTGGCAACCCTAATGCTGATGAACACCACTAAGTGCAAATAACAAAAACAACATGCTTCACCATACAGCAGGACAACACTGTAAACGCACAGCGGAGGGCTGACCGACCTCATTCACTGCACAGGTGTCATTACATAACGCCTCACCTTCAGCTACCTCATAATCAAAGCTAGGCGCGGTAAATAGAAGGATTGACTCCGGTGGAGATCACATTATTTAAAAAATACTCCAGCTTTATAACGTTTAATGATGAAAACATCTAAGCCAGTCATTCCCCCTGCAATTCAGTGCTGTCAAGTCTGAATTTAGTTTATATCAAAGGAGTGATTTTTAAAAGCTAATTTTGAAGAAAAGAAAAGCTTACAAATTTCACCCTGCATGGCTTATAAGCTTTTCCTACATCCTCATTATTAGAACTGCACTCCAGTCAAATTCACTTCCTGATTTTACTGGAAGTAATACTCATAAACAGGATGTGGTGATACAGGAGATCGCAGACCTAGACCCTGTCTATTTTCACACACGCACGCACCTGGTCAATCCCTGTAAAAAGTAGGCGTGGACATCAGAAAGTTACAAAAACTGCCTGACGCAGAACTCCCCCAATCCGAATTCCATTTCCGGTGCTTCTATCCGACATTCCGAACAGGAGTTCATTGGTAGCTTTAGCGGCGCTATGTTAACCCCCAGCCCATCACTGCAGGCAGGCCGATAGCGAGTAGCAGATGAGGGGAGCAGGAAACCCGAAAGGTCACGGCATGTACTTTCAGTTTAGCGCCAACAACAACATTTATTACGGCTGAAACCTGACCTTTTTCTCCTGCAGGGAGATGTAACATAAAATAATAACGTGCATGTCCAGCAATAATGGATGCTTTCATCGCTTTGACCCTCTGTTCAGAAACGGGGAGTACATGGGCTGTGTCTTTAACTATGCTTACAGGCCCACTCAAGACAAACTTTATTCATAATGCGAGGAAATTCTCATGGAACTGAGAAACAGTGTGTGGTTCAAAGAACTAGCTAGAAATTTAATGAATGGTGACTTTATTAACAGGGTACGCACATCACATCTGAAATATATGCAAAAATACAGGTGACTCTCCCACATCGCAGGGGTTAGGGGCTCAGCCCCCCCCACAATGTGGAAAAACCATGTAAAATTTTCAACCCCCCTGGGCGAGCATGTGAGCGTAGCGAAGCAAGCACCTCCGGCTGGGGGGTTCGCGGGGGGGCTGTGAGTCACGGAAAAAATACCTCACGTTACATCACTTCCACTGCCGCTGGCTGCCACTTCCACTGTTAGGACAACCAACCAGTGGAGCCTGCAGACTCTATTGGGGAGTGCCAAAAATGCACCAGGTTCAAATGTTCCTCTGACAGGACGATGCCGTTGAGCTCCTGACCAATGAAATACAGATGACTGGCCTCACTACACACCCCACAGAGTAGAATGGAATTATGGGAGCTCTGTTTAAAAGGCAGTGATTGTGCCAAACTGTGACATCACAGCTCCATTGCAGTGACAGGCAGGATTTTTTTAATTTTTTATTTTTAAAAACAAAGGGAGGCTACTGCACTGCCACAATAGGACAATTTAACGGCAACCTCAATGTCAAGATCCAGGCTCACCGATGGTGGTCAGGGAAATACAGCACATTGGGAAATGTGGGGGCTTCAAGCTGCCAAATGAAATTTATTTTTAACGCCATGACGAGCTCCTGGTGAAAGAGAGGTGAGTGATGTGAGAACCAGGTAGCACACAGGAGGTGATTAAAGAAATATCAAAAGAGAAACCAGCGAGTCACACAGAGAGCAGCGGGACATCGCTAACGGGCAGGAAACCGCACACTTTGCTTATTCCTATGTACATCTTAGCATGAATGCAGACATTTTCATGTCATTGTTTATCTTATAATTGCAGTTTTAATTATTGTCTGTCGTTTGCTCTCTCCACATGAGTGAATACTTGCAAAAAAAAAAAAAAAAAAAAACAGCTACCCTGAAATGAACTCAAGTGAAATGAACTGAGCTGAACAAACCTGAAATGAACTGAACTGAATAGACCTGAAATGAACTGAACTGAGAGGAAGAGGAAGAAGGAGGGAGAGAGAGAGAGAGAGCGAGAGAGAAGGAGAGAGAGAGTGGGTCATCTCCCATGGTGACTATGCCGTCTCAGAACGATACCTCTTCATTAGAGAAAGAAAAATGTGATTTTTATTTTCCAAACAGGCTGTAGGGTGATCGTTTCACCCTTCATTACGCCAGCACATCACATCTAACGGACAGTGAGTTGAGCCATGCCAGCGCCCAGGAACCACGGCCTGTTAATTCCACGGGTTTGTCAAAAACAGCCAACCAAAACCATCTGCACTTACAGAGTACCGCAAGCAAAGCGACTTTTCACAAGACAAACTCACACAACACATACTCCTATCTGCCTGCCTGTGCGATAGCAACCCACACAAACATGCACAGGTTAGCTAAAGCATTCTTTCTTCGTTTTTCCTTTTTAGTCTTTTTCTGAAAGCACATAGCAGCCACTTTGTGGAGGTGTTTTTTTTTTCCTTGGGGGAGTGGTCATGCCACACAGCTCCATGTCCTGATTGGTTGATTGGTTGATCTTCACTAGCCAATGACTAGGGCACTGCTGCAAATGCTCAAATGGGAGACACAGCCTAAAGCAGAGGCAGCTTCTCACAGGACTCACAGGAGTGCAATCCCACAATGCACTTGGGCATAGGTCGTAAAGAAGCATTAATGAGGCAACCACTCGGTAACTGCCCTCTGTTTTTGGAACACGCTTCCCTTGTTCCGGTCTTTAATCATTCTCCACACCATAAAAGCTGTCTTTATGGTGGTACATGAACCACAACAACATCCTGTAAGCTAGACTTTCTCATCCCACCCAACTGACCAACTTAGCATGAATGTGGACCTTGATATAAGGGCTTATAAAGTATATATAACATTGTTATACCAACTGTCATAGGCTGACATGCTAGCATATTACACATATAATTGGAAAAATAATAATACTTTCATTATGCATGCAGCAATAATTTTCAATCTGTGTCCCTGCATAGCTTACATAATATACAGTCATATATATGACAGTGTGTTATGGATTTATGTGTTGTGGAATATACAATACTGTATATTATTATAGTGTTAAGACATTGTCATAAGATGTAATGCTCTGTATTGAAACAAGTATTGAATGTAGAAAAGGAGCTATGTATCAAGCATGAGAATATTTTCACAGCATTTAATGTTCCAAAAAAAAACAAAAATAGCAAAAAACAAAAAAAAAAACAATAATATGCATAAATTTCCAGGATGCCTTCTGAGGTAAAAGCAGCGTTTTATCTGTGTTCTGTTCAAGTCCTGAAACCGTTCCCACTGTGGTTCCCCCACCCAAAAAAAATCACGAGTTTTATTCACCTTCGCTAAGGTGACGTTTAAAAGAGCTGAAATTCACACATTTTATTTTCACACGCCTAAAGGGATGTTAAAGGCTCTACATCCGACGCAGACAGGGAGAGTTCAATAATGTTCCTTTTCAAATTTTCAAAAGAAAAACGGAAGCCAGGTGCGTCGGTGAAAGCATCTTCTAAACATGGAAAGAATGCAAATTGCAGCAAACGTTTCTTTTTTTTTTTGGTTTGTTTGTTTGTCTGTTATGCATATATACGTGCTCATATAAGTGGTGCTGTGTTCTTTGCTATTGACTGTTGTGTGGGCCGCCAGCAGGCTGGCAGGGATCCTGTTTCCCTGTAGCAGCAGAACACAAAGTGGGTTCTGGTTCTAAAATCCGAGGAGGAGAATACAGAGATATTCTGGGCGGTGGGTCTCGGGTTCGCTGGTTTCGTTTGAGCGTGGCGGCGGCGGCAGGCTGTGAACCATCTGCTGGTGAAACCTGTTGGGAAGGCGGGCGAAGGACGCGTGGGGCTGGAGGAGGTGCTAGCGTTTGTGTTTCTGTCCATTGATTTCATGTTCCTGAGTGCTGGTGCAGGGCCCGGCACACAGAGAGACAGATACACTTACAGAGATGGAGAATATATCACTGATCCAGTGGAGGTACATGCACGCATTCACATACACACGTGCGCACATGCACACTCACACACATACACACACGCACACACACACACACACACACTCACATGCATGCACTCACATACACACATGTGCACACACGTGCGCGCGCCCACACACACACACACACACACACACACACAGTGTACAGGCAGCAGATGTAGAAGCTATGAAAAGCCAAAGCAGACGTGGCAGGGAGCCAGGCCTGATGTTCCTCCACGGAAAATTAATGTGGCAAATCACACTCTCAGAGCCTCCCAACGCCGCGCAAAACAACACAGCGAACCCAGCGGAATCTGGAGAGAAAAACCGCGCTAAATCTGGAGGGACGTGAGAGAAAACAGCGGGCAGGACGTGGGCTGCAGGGAGCTGCACAGGCAAGCCAGGTGATCTATACGGTATAAATCGTGATAAAAAAAAAACATGAACATGAGAACAAGTAATTATGAAAATAGGTCATTCAGCCCAACTAGGCCTCTGCAATCTATTCCGGTACCAGAGTATCCAGTACTGTTTTAAGCCTGGGATTGGACTTTGCCTCTACAGCCTGGCCTGGCTACCTATTCCAAGCGTTGACAACTCTTTGTGTGAAATACTACCTCCTATCAGTACAGAATGTACTCTTAACTAGTTTCCAGCTCGACTCCTCATGTCCCTATAACCCACAGAGCTTCCAGCACTGCATCAAGGCTGGACTGAACCATTCCAAGGGTCTCGGCCTCCACTGCACGACCAGGAAAGCTGCTCCACGCAACCCTGGGCAGCCTGCGAATCAGCCAGCGCTCTCCTGACACAGACAGCGCAGAGAGGCAGCACCGTCTCTCTGTCCTCCACAGAAAAGCAGAAATAGAAAAAGGTTAAGGTGAAGAATGAAAATAACTAGCAGTTTGTTAGTCACCGGACGCACGACTGCTCCCATCCACCGCTGCGTCTGTGGTCAGTCCCAGCGGTGATTCCCTTCCCACCACCTCACCCAGCGGGCCGGTCTTCCGGGACGAGAGCGTGTGCCACACACGAGCACACGGCCATGACTCACGCTCTGTTTTTCCGGACACCCCCCCCCTCCCGGAGCAGCCTTCGTCATTCCTGTCTGAGGGACAATGACTCGCTGGCCACCGCATTCATTCTGGTTTGTTCATACGGACGGCAGGGCAGGTTAACAGCGAGGACACTGCTCTTGTAACTGGGGCTGCAGGTTCAATTCCCATCCAGCACACTGCCACTGCACTCTTCAGTGGGCCGCTTCACCTCAACCACCACACTAAAAATAAATGGATACTTTGCAAAAATGTGAGCTAAATTCTCTACATTACATTTCAGTTGTTGAGCTGATGGTTTATCCAAAGCAACCGACAGCTGATTGGATGATTCAGGGGTCATTCCCCCCAAGGTGCATTATGGGACTTTAGGCCTTGCTAAGGGGACCAACAGCTGCACTGATCTTATTGTGGCTACACTGGGACTCGACCCACCAACTCTCTGGGTTCTAGTGAGGCATCTTACCTACAACGCTACAGGCTGCCCCCTAGATAAGAATCAACGTTTAAAGTGTAAACGATAAATACATTCCCTGCTGTGCAATGAAGACCAGAGCAACAGCAGGAACACCACGTGAAGACCCCATTTCCAACAAGGGCTGAGCGTCTTGTTACCGTACACATGCACAAGGACACACGCAGGTATTCTCTCTGTTTACAGCACACAGCTGCAGGGTGACCGTGGCCTGGGGGGAACTAGGCCAGCGTCCAGCTCATTACCATAGCACACAGACCAGAGGTTCACCATGACTCACTGCACAGTCCTGCATGAAAGTGACCCATTTCTTACTCATGTAAGCCCATAAAGTCTTTGCATGCTGTGGTTTACATCAGTGTGAAACTGCGTAGGTGGCTATCCATACATGATTTCCTGTGGCCTTCATGGTTCGCCACTGTTCTCTTCACTATGTTACACGATCATCTCTCAGGTTCTGTGACAAATGCACCAGCACTTCAGGCCTAAACTATCTGACCTTTTTCACAGTCTGTTTCACACTTCTGATTTGACCTTATACTGGCTCATATTATATTTATAATGTTCATTTTAAACCAGATTTTATAGTGGAAAATATTGTTATTTCTTACTTAGAGTGCCTTTTAATTATCCATATACTAAAAAAAATAAGTAACTAAATTACAATTAAAATGTATTCTGCATATGGGTTATAAAATATATACATGGATGATTCTGTCAGAAATCCATCACAGTCCCCACCTCACATACATTCATTCATTCATTCTGGACGAGCACAACCTCATTTGTTTTCTGTTATGTTTGCACCATGATTAACGTGTTTCATTCATTCATTTTGGATGAGCACAACCTCATTTGTTTTCTGTTATGTTTGCACCATGATTAATGTGTTTCATTCATTCATTTTGGACGAGCACAACCTCATTTGTTTTCTGTTATGTTTGCACCATGATTAATGTGTTTCATTCATTCATTTTGGACGAGCACAACCTCATTTGTTTTCTGTTATGTTTGCACCATGATTAATGTGTTTCATTCATTCATTTTGGACGAGCACAACCTCATTTGTTTTCTGTTATGATGAATGCCATGATGACTGCGTTTGAGGCTGCCGCTGAGCTGGTGCGGTTGGATTTTTTTCAGCCCACCACACGGACAGTACCCTGAGGGCCAGAAACTAGATTTGCCAGATTTTGAGTTATTTGCCAAAAAAACTGTGCTTTCATTTCATCAGAGAGGAAAAGACAAGCTGATCTCGCCATATTTATAAATATCTCAATTACGCAAGCGTGGCATTTAAGCTTTTATTCTGAATGACACGTGGTCGTCTGGGATACTGCACTGTGGGTTTGGGTTATGCTTTATCAAAGGCTGGTGTGATGTGATTTCAGTCACACACACACACACACACACACACACACAATCACACTCACACTAACACACACACACACACACACAATCACACTCACACACACACTCACACACACACAGACACAGACACACACAGACACACACACACACACAGACACACAGACTCACACTCTCACACACACACGCTCACACTCTCACACACACACTCTCTCACACACACTCTCTCACACACACACTCTCTCACACACACTCTCTCACACACACACACACACACACACAACACACACAAACAAACAAACAAACAAACACACACGCGCGCGCACGCGCACACATGCACAAACAAACAAACACACACACACACACACACACACAGACACACAGACTCACACTCTCACACACACACTCTCTCACACACACACACACACACAGACACACACTCACACACATGCACACAAACAAAAAAACAAACAAACACACACACACTCACATGCATGCACAAACATACCACACACATGCACACAAACAAACACATTCACACAAAAAAACAAACACAGTCACATATATAAGCGCACACATACACATACACACACTCACATACACAAACACACATATGCATGCAGCACACACATGCACAGATACATGCACATGTGCATACTCATACTCAACGCCCATGAAAACACACACCCGCACACAAACACATGTGGCCATGATGGTTTGGGGATTATGACAGTAATGGGTGACCCAAATTACCCAAGATTCAGTGCGCTGACCGCGCAACTCCCCACCCCCTCACTTACTTGACCAATCAATCAAAGACCAGCATCCACTAGGGTCACTCATGGGTCAACACCCACTGAAGATACTCCATTACCAGGCACACGTGTGTGCGTGTGTGCGTGCGTGCGTGCATGTGAGTGCGTGTGCGCGTGTGTATGTGAGTGTGTGTCTGTGTGTGTGCGTTGGAGCATAAATGAGTGAAATGGTGCAGAGAGGAAATTGCTGACCTGCAGTGGAAGTACTCAGTGTTTAATGGCGGGGCGGGGTAGGGGGAAACTGGTCATGCAGTGCGACAGAGCTGCACAACAGCTGAAAACCAAAAGAGCAGGGTCTCCCACCCAACATTACCAAAACACATCCCAAAATACTAACCAACACTAAGCAGTTAGGGTGAGATTCAATCAATCAATGCGTCACTAAGAGCAGGTGCAATTCCATCGGTACCGACTTCACACTAAAACATAATTCACTTTGAGTATGTTGTATTTACTTGGGAGACAAGAAAATGTTCCATTTTTTTTGGTTTGTATATCGGACCATCCTCTTCCTGTTTCTGTCTTTATTTCTTTTCCAAATAACTAGGTCTGAAATCCATAGCTGGTACCTGTTGAGAGGTACAAACACACCCTGTTCCCTTTATCCCATTTCCATGGAAGCAGTGCCGCCTTACATACAGTCTGTGACATGCTCTCTGTTACCACATGCCTAATGAGGACAGCTAATTATGGAGGATTAGCCGTCAACAGAAGCTTATGGCCATACACACTCACTGGGCCATAGGGACCCTCAGCCTGGCTAGGATATGAGGTCACCGAGAGGGCGACCCGAGTGAAATAAAGCAGTCTGCAGCGACCGCCCGGATTCCACTGTTACCACTGGTTACCAACCTCAGTGTTACTCTCCTCCTCTATCACTTCGCTCATTTGGAAGTGTCTTATCAACCGTGCATTTGTTCACGTTGTGATCCATGTTTGATGCAGTAGCTGAC
The DNA here is from genome assembly GCA_022829145.1 of Albula goreensis. Taxonomy (NCBI): domain Eukaryota; kingdom Metazoa; phylum Chordata; class Actinopteri; order Albuliformes; family Albulidae; genus Albula; species Albula goreensis. The sequence continues at coordinate 2,762,558 of CM040753.1, read as the reverse complement.
TGTAGGACTGCAGTGCCGTGGATCAGCTGTTCATTCCGATCTTGGGGCCTGGCTGTTGATGTGTTTCGATGAGAGCAGCTGCTGTCCGTTTCATTCAAAAGCAAGACACAGCGGCCAGAATCTTCAAAACGAGAACATCAGGCTGCTTGTAAATGACTGAATTTGAGGGGGAGATCCACAGGCTGAGAAGTGAGCGTTCACAGCATCAGTGCGTATGAAACGGTCTCTGTTTAGGTAAATTAATGAATCATTTGACTCCCTGATGACTCCAGCAGATTCAGTCAGACCACAATGTTAGCATCTAACTCATCAAACATCTGCACGGCTGGAAGACAAAGCTTCACTTCTCCCTCTGAGACAAATATATTCCGGAACCGGTACTGTAACTAGGCAACAAAATCAATCAGCAACACCAGCTGACCATAATAAACCCCCCTAAAGTGTGCACCAGTTATTTTTTTTCCCAAGAGAATGTGGTGTGATGCAAATGCAAATGCAAACTCAAGTGCGTGGCTGGATTTGCATTTGCTTAACTGAGCAGACAGATTCAACCGTTTTTTAACTAGGCCAAAGTCATCAAGAAGAAGTTCAGAAACTACATACACATGTGTTTCTGATGGCCGCAACAGCATTGCCACACAGTCTGTACCGTGAGGTGCTTCCTCTTTCGCTGTCTGCAAGCAAAAAGAAAATAAACTACACCGCAAAACAGAAAGAAAAACAGGGCTTTAATTATGATCAGCAGTCCCGAGGCCCGATTCCCCAAACACAATTATTGTCCAGGTCTGCAAATGAGATTTGAGTTGAGCTGCTTGGCGAAATGAACAGAAATAACAGCGTAAACGAACAGCGGTGATCAAACAGAAAACCTCTCTTTTTCGAACAGCATGACCCGTGTGACAGGAAACGTCTGGTGCTGAAACACGGCTTTGCAGTCACATGATCTTGGCTTTCGGGTTTTTCGTTATTTCCGTCTTTTAAAAACGAGACTGTGAATGACAAGTGACAGCCACACAGGAAGAAGACCATGGCATGGTGGCATAACTTTTCCACAAAGTCAGAGTTATGTTATTTTCGGGTTGCTTTGGGTGTTCTGTAATTTATGGGGATAAAAGCTAGCTCTCTCATTCTCACCCTCCCTCTCTTTCTCTCCTCTGCTAGGAACAATGACGTGGCATTCTGGAGAAAACAGCATCTGACCATCATATCTAAAAACCACCTTCCATCACATAGATCCTGAGCATAACCCACACTGAGCTGTGCGCGTATGAGTGTGGCCTCTCCGCCACTTCCAGCTGATCTTGCAGCAAATTCAGCGGACAGACAGCTTCCTCTGCCTGTGAGAGCGCAGGGGTTGGGCTAAACCTGGCGGAGGGGAGGCCGGGCAGACCGCAAGCGCGGCTGAAAGCAGGCCCCTGACGGCAGCCATTACAGTAGCGAAGGCAGAACATCATGTTATCGGGTCCTGTGACCTAATTCCGCGTCTCGGCGGAGTGTGCAGCAGTCAGATTTAATCAGAGCCCTTCCTCAGTAGAGATCAGCGCATTGAGGGTGGGGGGGGCTGGGGGATGGGGGGGGTGGTGGTGGGTCGGCTGATGGAGCTCTCTTTCTCATGACTCTTCAGCTCAAAGGTCATGCTGGGTTAACCCTAAATTCCCTCTCGGACACACCTGAACAGAAACAGAATAAAATGCACAGTGCATCACACACAGAATGCCTGGATGCCTTTGTGCTCCTTCTGTCTTTTGGTATTAAAATACATTTAGCATTCATTCATACTGTGATTTAAGGATGTGATACTAGAGTTAAGGATGTGCTTTCAGACACAGCTGCACACACACAGGTGCACACTTATACACATGTGTACGTTCATACGCTCACACAGCCATGAACACACATAGATACATACATGCAAACATGCACCCAAATACAGAAACACACAGAAAAAAAAACACACAGACACGCATGTGGACATGGAAACAAAACACACAAGCACTCAAGGACGCACACGGACACATGCACACACACAAGAATGCACCCACACACAACAACTCATGGAAAGGAGTGTACACTCCCCCCAAAACACACACACACACACACACACACAAACACACACACACACACACACTCACACACACACACACACTCACACTCACACACACACACACACACACACACACACACACACACACACACACACACACACACACACACACACACACACACACACACACACACACACACACACACACACACACACACACACACAGTCACACTCACACACACAGACACAGAACATGTCTCATTCACAGCTCATCCTCTAAACCTTTAGAATAAGGGAAGTAAAGCGTAAACCTTTGGGGGTTAAAGGAGGATGCGTAAGGCCCAGCCCACCCCAGACACATATCCCATGCATCAGTACACCCCTGCTATGCTAATGCTTCCTTGAAAAGCTGCCTTCACCTCTGAAAAGAGCTACTTCTCTGTTCCTGGCACAGGCGCTTTCAGGCCCACGCAAGGCAACCCAAGCGGAAAGAGACAAACAGGTATTTCACTCTCCCTCCACGAGGAGCGCGCATGGCGAAGGCAGAGTCGCCTTCACGACGCTCACGCCAGTTTACCCATGAGAAAAAATACATTATCACCCCATCAGACAGCGCACTTACAGTGTCAGCTAAATGATACAGCATTTCGATGTATAAATATAATCACCAGTTGTGAGCGTGATTCAGAGATCAGAGTCATTTTTCTATCTGGCTTAAACCCCCTGATGCTAATCTGGGTGCTGCGGAGGAATTGTTTCAAGACCAGAGATAAAAAGGAAACTGAGGCACAGCTGAGCGTAGAGGAAATAAACAGCCTTCAACGGTTTCCTCAGCCGACTTCACTTCCTGCCGCAGCCTCTCAAAGGCCTTTCACTCGCCGTCTGAAGGCGCCGCGGCGCGCTGTGAATGAGTCCTCTTCTGAAAGGGGTTTTTACTCTGAAAATCAGCTCAGACGACCCGTTTAATTCAGCCTGAGACCGAGCAGAGCGACGGCCTCGGCTCCTGCTGGACTCCCAGCTAAGAGTCTACACCTTTCTCAAGAGGCGAAGCTTTCCGATATGCATTTCCGATGTGCTTTCTGCCAACCCCGAGGCTCCCTGGGTGTCTCTCCCAACCTCTCTATTAAAGAGGGAAAAACACTGGGGGGGGAAGGGGGGTTAAGTTTAGGAGAGGGGGCGTGGGTTTACTTTTCGGATGCTTCATCCACACGGCAGAAAGCGAAAACTGAGAGCTCCAACATGTCCTGTCAGACCTCCAACACATTCCACACATTCCCATAGACCGCAGCCCTTTCTCATGGACAGGTACGAACAGATCTGTGCAAACGGTGGGGTGGGGGGGGTCAAGACCTTCAGGGAGGGGTCGAAACTCTCTGAAGGTCACGTGTGCTTCCAATGGAGTCCTAGAATGTAACAGGCTTGAACACACACACACATTTGTGAGTCTCACAAAACAGATCTAATCTTCTAAGCTATGCTGGAGAGCTGCTTATTTCAGAAATGCCAACAACTGCAATTTCATACAGGCTCATTCCTTTATGACTGCCTAACAACAGAGCTGACTTGTGATGTCATAATGGGTCATTCCCTTGTGACAGCCCACTGAAACAGCTGACTTGTGATGTCATAATGGGTCATTCCCTTGCGACAGCCCACTGAAACAGCTGACTTGTGATGTCATAAAGGCTCATTCCCCTGTGACTAACATGCCACAGTGCTGTCTTGCGATGTCGTCAGCGGCCACTCTGCTGCTCATCGTTGAAATGACTCCTGAGGCCGCCCAGGATCACTTCACTAACACAGCCTGAAATTTAGCATCATCAGCTCCGGTTTCCACTGAATCGTCTTCACAGAAGCGACACCAAACACCCGCAGGCCACATGCAATACTTTCACTGAACCGTAGGCAGGAATGTCTTTAGCATGTGCACCACAGATTTGCCATTCGTTCCAAACAGGAGAGGCCTCATGGTAAGTAGGCGGCTGGCACGAGAATTCGGGCGAGGATCAGCGGAACAAACACCGCTCGCCCAGTCCCACTGCTGCAGGCTTTGAGGGAGAGACATCTGAGAGTCGTTTATCTCATTCTTCACCCTGAAGAGCTCAATGTAGGTCTGGTCTCCAGGCGCCCTCCTCTCAGCCCTTAATGAAGGAGGGCAGAGAGCGCGAGTGACGGGTCCTACGGCACCAGAACAAAGACCGCAAATCCTCTCCTCATTAAGGACAACAATGCTATTTTTTTTTTTTCCTCAACAAAACCAGGAAGTAAAATTGTCTGGGAGGGGACTGTAATTACAAGACATTTATAACTACAATACAACATTCAAAACATACAACAAAACAGAGAAGCAATTAGATGTGGCTGCTTGAAATACCATTCATGATTTATGATTTATAATTATTTCTTTATGATTTATGTCTTCTGATTTGTCTGTCCACGAATTCTCTGCTGGAGCTCTTTATTCCACCACTATCACCCCCACAAACACACACATCCCTCCCCCACCCATGCTGTGTTAGCCCTGGTACACAAGCATAAAGAGATACTTCAAAAAACAGGCTTTATTTAGACTTTTACCCAACTTCAAGACGTGGGAGAGGGAGCAAAATATTAAAGGAGGTGCTACAAAACGTCCTGTTCTTATCAGGCTCTATTTTAAACAGGGAAAGCTCTGGGGATCTGTGTGTGTGTGTGTGTGTGTGTGTGTGTGTGTGTGTGTGTGTGTGTGTGTGTGTGTGTGTGAATCTGAAAAAACATGTTCTAGCGATCACAAAAATACAATGTTGACAGAACACAGGGCTTGAAGAGGGTAGATATTCTTCATGGATGGAGAAGCGGCGTGGCCCTCCCTTTGACCCTGAGCCACCACACATCAATAAAGGAAGACACCGAAACTGCACACTTCAAAGGCAGTCCCTGAGGGTTGCCATGGGTTACGGTGATGCTGTGCTGGTGGAAAGGCATACCCTCGGGGTGGGAGGTGGGGGGTGGGGGGTGTAATGGCTCATCCTCTCAAAGCACTGGGCTTCAGTCAGCTGACTAGCCCTCTGCGTGGTATCTAAATAGGAAAGCTTACTTTAGTGTAGAGGTGGGTAGAGTGGATAGGCGATAACTAGGAGGCTGCAGGTTCGAATGCAGGTCAGTCACTGCCATTACAACCTCCGGCAAGGTAAAGATCCGGCTGTACAAATTGATACTGTGTAAAAATGGAAGCTGTGTTGGACGTCTGGATAGGGGTGTCTGGTAAATGTCTAAATGCCAGATAAGGTACAGGTGAGGTAAGGCATCGATGCTAACTGTCAGACAGGGGCTCTGGAGGTGGAAAGCTTTTACTTAGCTGCTGTCTCTGTCTGAGTTATCGCACCAAGAAGTGCGCTCCTCTCATTCATCAACTGCGTGGCTCAGCTAGCAGACAGTGGGAGACATGCAAACGGCCGTCTTACCTTGTACACCTGCCCGTATGTGCCATTTCCCACCAGCTCCACCAGCTCGAAAATCCCCGCCGGGTCCTGTGGAGAGGAGAGAGAAATGGGTGAGAGGAGGCTCAGAGTCAGGCACCGATTTGCCTCAGTGTTCCATCTTTTTCCTCAGTGTTCCATCATTTCCTCAGTGTTCCATTTGTTGCCTCAGTGTTCCATCATTTGTTACCAACATTCTGTGCCCTTCCAAACTGCCAAGACTCAGACACCATGGAGATGCCACTCCTGTACCTCACCAACACCCCCCCACCTTTTAAACACGTACTCAGCCTCTATTCAGTCTCTCAACCCTGCCCTGGTGAGAAGGCTAACAGCAAGAAGCACTGGCTTTTACAGATAATCTTTTCAATTCTTCCAGTTCTCTCTGGAAACAGTGGCTGACATGTTTACATGCAGCTCTCTACACACTCGTCGCCCGGTGATGGGAAAAAATGAATGAATGAAGAGTGTTGGAACATGTACCGTTATTATTAATACTCTATTATATAATCAGCCGACGCCCTTATTCAGCCCCACGAGTGGCACAATGCTGGATAATTTCACACATTCTCTGACCCAGTCTAGCCAGTTTATTTTATTTTTTTGTTAAACCAGAGCAATAAAAGACAAGGCCACAAAACCAGCATTGCACACCTTCCCCCATTCCACAGTCCACCGCTCTGTCCGCTGCGCTACACGTTGTCCTTTTGCTTTTTGTTTTTAATTCTGCGTTAATCCCGTGTGGCGTGCTGTACCTTGTGCTAAGAGGGGATTATTTTTTACGCTGTTAACAGAGAGAGGCAGCCAGAGCCTGAGACCTCCCCCCGCCCCCGCCCCCGCCCGTTTCTGTAACCCCCCACACGAGCAGGGCCATGGGTGAGCTGGGGTGAGGTGAGGTACACACACAAGCAGAGAGACCACAACCTGCAGGGCAGAGGCACACATTTACATGCAGGTCTGCAAACTCGACTATACATGACAACCCTGAGGGGACACCATGTTGATACTGAAAGTTCTAGAATCGCTGATGTCACAATGCAATGCATCAACAGAATGAGACATAATGTAACAAAAGAGTACACAACAGCAGCACCTAATTCAACTCCAGCGATTAACTCTTAAAGCTTTTTTTTTCTCCTACCATGAAATCTCAAAGAGGAATATATAATTAGCAATGAACCACCCCCCCAACATGAACTTTCAACAGCGTTTTCTCGCCATTCATAGCCATAAGTATTTATAGAAATCTCTAATTGTCAGTGAGCTTCGATGTAAGGTCTAGTCTCTTCATACATGCAGTCCTATTAGCAGGTTTGCTCCGCTAACTCTTACTCTGTGTCATCTATGACTCTGCTGCCTAGTCGTCACATGAGCAGGCCCTTCCACATTCATATTCACAGTTTAGTTTGGGGTAGATTCTGACTGGATGTGATAATTGCAGTAATGGGTAGCTCTCCTGCTTGTATTCAAAACTGGCCCTCCCAGGGTTGGTTAGCTCAGGTAGGCACACACCTGGCACCTGACAGGTGTAAGACTGGCTGATGCTATCTGACTGAAGAACACAAGAACGGGTCGCTCGGCCCAACTACACTCACCATTTCCCTACAACCTACCTAATATCCAGTTCTGCATCAAGCCTGGATTTAAAAACTCTAACCTTGCCTCTACAACATGACCTGGCTCACTGTTTCAAGCATTAGCAAATCTCTGTGTAAAATAATAACTCCTGATACGATAAATTCACCCTTATCTGATTCTCCGTTTATATCCTCCTGCTTTGTTGACAGAAAACTGAAAATTAGTTTTGTAGTTCACTTAGACACTAAACACACAGAGGGTGAGATGGGCTTTCGGCCCTGTGCCTCGGCCCCCACAGGCTTACCTGAACACCACACCACTCATACCTGTTATTAACACCTTTACAGGCAGCTGAGGGGACACTGGGCAGGTATACAATCTACCATTCGCACTGCAGCAACGTCAATGAGTAAGCGCTAATCTCTCCCCTTTCAGAGCAGGCTTGTAGGGTCTTGTCGGAGTTTCCTCTCAAACACACTCGATCTCACGGTCGTGCATTTGCTCCCCGGCACTCAAAGCGAGGGCCCCACAGCATACAGAACGCACTGTAATTGGATGACATAATGTGTTATAACACAGTATTTCCATAGGGTGTGCGATTAAACGAATGGCAGCAGAGCTAGGCCGTTGCACGTGTTGATGTTATCTCTCTTTTTCTTCTTTTACCTTCCTTAGCCACTCTTGACACTTGCAAAAATGTTCCTCAGTTAATTATTTACTTCTCCTGCACAAGCTTAGGTGAGCTGAGAGAGGGACACTAAAGCAACTAACCTTAACTACAGAAGCAGCCGTATCTCCATTAAACCTACCCTTGACATAAGCAGAATTCAACTTTATAACCAGCTTACAACTGGCATAAGGTTGTGAAACATGTATTAAAACAATTAATGATACATTTTTATTATCAACAATTATTAGTACGAGTAGCATTACAATTACCTCAATTGGCCATAAAGCATTTGTCAGCCATTTTGTTAATTACTTTATGTGCTAACTGAAATGTTGTGTGGTATTACATATTTAGCTTCTGGACCAGTTTATTCTCTAATTATGAGGAGTGTTTGTGTCTCCTCCAGCACAGGCAAAGACACGCTAGGTGAGGCATTGCAGGTTTGTCCTGGGCACGTGTTTGCCAACTGTGGGGGAGGCGCTCTGAAAGGTGATTAAAGAGACAGCAGGCCCTCATCGCTACAGGTGAGAATGTGGCGGGGTTTCACTGCACGCAAGGCCACAAAGGAAGAGGACATTTTTACAAAAATGTTTTATCAGATTCAGCTCTGAAGCATAGCCAAGTCAGACGGAAAATAACATGCAGTTGGCCAATCACATGGATGACTGGCTGCAGCTCAGGGGTCAGTGGAGCAGGGGTCCCTGCTTTGGAAGGCCTGAGGCCCTGTGTATGTGATGTCACTGTGATGTCACAGTGCTCTGGAAGGTCTGCGATGCCACTGTGATGTCACAGTGCTCTGGAAGGTCTGCGATGTCACTGTGATGTCACAGTGCTCTGGAAGGTCTGTGAAGTCACTGTGACGTCACAGTGCTCTGGGAGCCTGCTCCGTAGGCAGACAACAGGTCAGAAAAAACCTCTCACTCTCTCTATGTTATGGTCCCCATGACCCTTAAACCTATGTCGGTAGGACAGTCTGTGTGGTGCACTGACTCAAAGCCTGGTCACAGTGGAGCGGGAGGGGGATAGAGTATTCCACACACTGCAGACCAACTTCAGCATTCTCACTTCTCCAGAGCCTGAGGGATACACTGTGGTGAATCAGTGCTATAGAATTACCCCTGTAGGTATTCAGTCGCATCCCTGAGCATAAAACGCCACGGCCTCCCCGTTTCAACCCGCATCCCCACGGAAAATTGATTTCTTCAGGGAGAGAATGATCCGTTGAGCTCAGAGGCAGAAACAAACAAACAAACAAACGGTTCTTTCCCCTTGCATGCGCCGGGGTTGGTGTTGTTGGGGTTGCTCGGGACTGCAGAGACAGTGATAAACACCTGCCTTGCACTGGAAAGGCCCCTGTTTTTATACAGAGGAAAAAGTCCGATCAGATTAACTCCAGGCTACTGGGGGTAAAGACGTGGGAACTTCAGCAGAGGATTTTAAACCAGAGGAGACTGCCCGTTCAACTTCTGGATGGGGCACAGCTGTCACCCCCATCCCATCCCCCCACCAGTTGAGTTAACAGATAATGTGCAGAGCCTTGAGGATACCATGTGATGGGCTCGTTTTGTTTTTTTTTCCACAGTACCTGCAACCTTTACTTCACAGCATCTGATCTCATGGTACAACGAGGGTGTAAAAGAGACTGCCGGTCTTAACTACTTCCTCTATCCTTAGAACTCTGAGTGAGTAAAGCACTCACCATGGCAACCATTCACTCTATATCGGGGGGCAACACCATTGCACACTTTACCCAGGGGACCCTATAGGATTTCATGTTATGGTACACACAAAACCATGCTAACGCTAACATTTTCCTGGAATTCTTCAGGGAGAGTTGTGTGGTATGCATAAATTATGAATTTAGTTTTTCTTCTGTACTTATACTCGGATATATTCTGACCCATCACCCATTTCAGAATGGCTCCCTAATGACCACCAATAACCAGCCACCGTTTCTTTTCTACGGCAGAAACGGTAAACTCACACATGGGTAATTAAAGGTCACAAGAAAAACTGAAAACCTCAAGCCTTAATGGCGCACACAGTGCGGACTGGCACATAGCTGCAGGTGCCACTGAATACCACTAAACCCTTTCAGTAAAAATCAAAGTGAATATATAGACAATGAGTGCAAGTTATCCTGGAGGAAGGGAATTTATTCAGACTGCATGAAGGACGTTACGTTGAGCGCGATGCTGCCCTAGTCAAGAGCAATGTCATGCCACCTCACCTTTTTTTCTGCGGGACTCATTCTCTCCACATCCAGATAAGAACTTGGGTTCCACACTGACTCAAAAAAAACCCTCCCCGTTCCTCATTCTACATGAAATGGAATCAAACTTGTTATCTTTCCTTTCCTGATATCCATGTCAGTGGGGGTCACACAAACTGTTTTCTGAATTGCATCATTCTGCATTAGCCTTCTCGGTTACCCACACCGCTTCTGTTCAGATATTTGTGGACCCTACTAAGAAAAGGCATTGGAAAAAAGTATCAGGTACATTGTATTGATTTTATTTCATATTCCAAAACAAAACAACAGATGCCCATTTACATGATAGTTCTCCTAGTGTTCCCATCGACCTGTGGCTCTACCCCACCAGAACTCAGAACACTGACCGTCCAATCAAATGGGCTCTCAGCCAGCATCCTCCAATCAAATGCAGGTCAGGTAAGAAAAGGGGGCTCTCTGTAAAGATTCCATGTCGCTGCCGTTGCTATGACAGTCTAAGAATAGCTGCCAATCAAATCCCCTTGAAGGAGCAACCTTTTCACTGTCGATTTGCACTCCCGTGCTCAAGCCAACCCTTGTAATTACCCTCGACCTAACTTTTGCTCCTCTACAAATTTCTCAGGAGGAGGAGTGGGCGGGGGGGGTGGTTCGGAGGAAGTGAGGAGAAAAGAAGAAGATGAGGAGGAGGAAGGACCTGGGCCTTGTGTTGGGTTGGCAAAGGCCAAACGTATAAACATCCACATACACAAGACTTATTTACCTCCTGCCACAATGTCAAAGTCAAGTGTGTGAGAGAGAGAGAGAGAGAGAGAGAGAGAGAGGCATGTGAGGAGAGGACTGGCCGACTTTCGCAGCCTCGCTGGCGTTAATCAGTCCCTGAGGGAAAGCTCTCATTTAGAGAACGCGCGCGGAGATTCCACAAAAAAGAGGTCTTCTGATGAGCTCGACGGGAGGCAGATGGAGTTGTCCGCACTCAGTGGGGATTTGACTTTTTTACTCTCTTTCTGAATCTGTCCGTGACTTCTAACACTCTGTCGCTAAATATGTGGGGAATCTGGGTCACGCTAAAAAAAAAAAACTCCGGAGCCGTGCCTCGATCTCTCCTGATGGGGGGTTAAATCTGCGCCCCCACTGCTGCTTCCTCTGATGGGGTCCCCCTTTAAAGCCAAACCCCCAGTTTTCACAGTAAGTTTTGTCTGAGACGTTTTCCTCTTTAAAGCACAACCCGGGGGTTTGTGGTAAGTTTTGTCTCAGACATATTCTTCTCTAAAGCAGAGCCCTGAGTTTTATGGTAAGTTTTGTCTCAGACATATTCTTCTCTAAAGCAGAGCCCTGAGTTTTATGGTAAGTTTTGTCTGAGACGTTTTCCTCTTTAAAGCAGAGCCCTGAGTTTTATGGTAAGTTTTGTCTGAGACATTTTCCTCTTTAAAGCAGAGCCCTGAGTTTTATGGTAAGTTTTGTCTGAGACGTTTTCCTCTTTATGGTTTTATGGTAAGTTTTGTCTGAGACGGTTTCCTCTTTAAAGCAGAGCCCTGAGTTTTATGGTAAGTTTTGTCTGAGACGTTTTCCTCTTTAAAGCAGAGCCCTGAGTTTTATGGTAAGTTTTGTCTGAGACATATTCTTCTCTAAAGCAGAACCCTGAGTTTTATGGTAAGTTTTGTCTGAGACATATACCTCTCTAAAGCAGGTGCCTCTTTTGGAACAACCATTGAATTCAAATTCAAACGCAAACCGATTTACCTGCCTCACTTCATATTTACACCTGTACTCCTAGTCTTAACCAGGCTTTCGTTTTTGCAAGGCCAACACCTCCCCAGAAAAGAAGGCTAAGAACTACGATGAAAAACAATTCATTGTGAATACAGGAGAGAGAGTAGCCGTTACCCTTAGGGACAGTGTGGGTACAGGTGGTGATCATAGCCATAAATAAAGCTAACGATAAGAGGCTGACTGCTAGGGACAGTGCTGAAATAGGCTGTTCTGCACAGGTGGTGATCATCAGCTCCCATAAATAAATTTTTTTGCTAAAAGTTGTTATAAGAAACAAAAATAAAATAATCAATTTTAAAATCAATGACTGCTAAGGGGATCTATCTGTCTCTGTGGTCTCAAGTGGTCTTGAATTACAGAAAGTCATGATTTGATTTTAAATCATATTTTTCTATCAAGCCAAGTCCAGCTGAAAAACAGTAGGCTGTTCTAATTCTGACAATGGACAGACTTCACTGAAAAATTTTGGCTATTCTTTGGCCATTTATGTAAAACTGCCATACTTGCAGTTTATCAGCAACAGGGAGAAATCTTGTTCTGTGCGCGACAGGAGAGCCAGGTAATCAGGGTGGTACCTTTCCATGCCATTGATAAGCTGCAACACTAGCAACAGACCATAACCGAACATACTTTTTATAGTTTGCTGAATATTTTTCATTATAATATTTCAAATATCATTTATATTTTAATGGCAAAATAATATACATGTTACCAGCTACACCAACAGGATGTGTTGCTGAATATTTACGCATCAGGATGTGTGGGGCACAAAGAATTCCAGGAATCTGAATCTTCCTCAGAGTATGTGGGAAGATTTTTCTTCCTACAGGTGCCAAAAAATGACGAGACTCAGGTCTAACAATGAAACAGTTCATTAAACTGACAAAGCCACAAACAGTCTGCACATCACTGCAACAGTGATAGAAGTTAAGGAGAAAAAACAGCATCAACATCACTTACATATTGTTTCATATTACTTGGATGAGGTGTGATTTAACGACAAGAGACTCCCTCAGAGTATAGCCCAAAGAATGCTGGGTAATTACTGGGGTGTATTACGTCCTCACAGTTTAAGGGGTGACCGCAATGTATTTCAGAATCAACCAGAGAAGAACCATGCTGGATGAATTCAGCCATATTCTGCAGCTCAGGACTCCATTTTTGAAACCTCATGGTTGATTCTGTCAGGGAAACGAGCATTTGTGCGTTTCAGAGAGGGACATATTCCCTGTGATCAGGTTCATCACTTGCATTTTATTTCAAATGAATGATACGATCATTTCCACCATCCCTTTCATCAACCTCAAATCAGAACTGGATAGCTTTCCACAAGTCTCCACAGAGTATCAATTACCCATGCAGTTTAGTTTTGCCTCAGTTATTCCACAGTAATATACCATAGCATTTTACAATGTTTCTGTTGCATTGAGTTTGTCTTATTTTTGCAGTAAAACTAATTCTGCTGTTGTTATATTAATGAATCTGTATGAAATTGTATATTTTATGCATCTACAGATAAACAAACGCATGCAGGATTCCAACACTGTTTTGCAATTCTTGTGTGTGTGTGTGTGTGTGTGTGTGTGTGTGTGTGAGAGAGAGAGAGAGAGAGAGAGAGAGAGAGAGAGAGAGTGCAGTTATTCAATTCTGAATCTGTAAGAATAAGAATCAACATGAATACAGCTATTTTTACCAAGTGGACAATTATCCTATATGTACTTGCTTTTTCAGATTTTTTTTTCTTTTACTCTGAAACTGAAAATGGAAGGAAGCTCCTTACTCTGTTTGTTCAAGCAGTTCAAACGTTTCTGCTCAGATGTTTCTGTGATGGTAAGGTGAGAGGACCCTGTGTGATCATGTGGGGAGAACAAATGACATTCCCCGGTTCGAGGATTACTCAACCATCTCAAAATCCAAAGAGATGCAAATCCTGTTACATGCTACTTCTCATTTACGGGTGAATGAGAGTTCATTTAAAAAACCTAACATGACGCACATACAAGAATTAAACTGCTAAAGTATGTCATCATTAGCATGTTTAAATAAAATTAAGGCACAACAATAAACACTGTTTCTATCCGCAAACATTTTATAGCACAAAGGAATTTTTTCCTAGCCCTTCTCACCTTACAAATTAAGGGAAAAAACTGCCTCTGAGTGTTTAGTTAAGGTTTCTACAAAAATAAGCACTTGATAAAAATGAAATAATTTCATCTGACACTAACAATTTTTCACAATATTGCCTCAAGAGTAGTAAACATCATTTCCCTTTTGCAAGGAAAGAAAAACAAATTTAAGTCTACATAATAAACAGTGCTACTGCCTACTCTCCATGCATAAAAACATAACAGTCACTCAGTGTTTGGTACAGGGTCCGACGTGTGTCAAAATATTATCTGCGTGCACTAGAGCTCGCCACTCAGGCAAACAAATAAACAACATCAAAATCCTTCAGTCCTCCATAAATTAAGTTTAAATTACAGTTCAGCACACACACACACACACACACACACACACACACACACACACACACACACACACACACACACACACACACACACACACACACTCACACACACACACACACTCACACTCACACACTCACACACTCTCCTGCAGGTCTCTCCGCTTTAACTTGAGACTGCATTTCAGAAGCCCGGCACATGCTAATCCGCCTTGTCACTTCAGGTCCATACTGGCTTCTTTTTCAGAATCAGCTCACCCCAGGAACACAGCCCACAAGTGATTTACAGATGCAGAAATTCAACTTCAACAGTATTTTTCAGATGTCTGCTTATTATTCTTTGGTTCCAAAGTATTTTTACTACAGCCTACAACACAGGATGTTCACAGTCATAACAATATTGAAAACAAAACCGACAGCCAAACTTGACCTTTAACATATATGCTTGAACATGCCAGACTACCAAATGTACGGCTGAGGCAGCTGGTTACTCTACAGTCCCCATGCATGGACACTCCACTGTCACTGGCCAATAACTTCCCCAGGCCTATGACCTCAGAGCTTTCAATATGGAGGGATATGAAAAACACTGCAGTACACTGCTGAAAATCCCATGATCCTCCACCCGCATCAGCCAGAGGTCAAAGGTCAGAGACTGTGATTGGCCAAATAGTAGCAGAGTGGCAATGGTTGGCTAATGCAGTGGCCAATTATATGGTGAGGTAACTTGCTATCAAGCTAATGGCTCACAGGCATTAGAACGCATGTTTAAAAAATAACTTCCTATCTTCAGAGGCGAGAATCATGACAATAAGGTGCACAGACATCTCAGGCCAGTTCAAGGTAAAAAAAAAAAAAAACAGGTCCACACAAAATAAATGCCACTTTAAAAAGTTTTATGCAAGCCGCAAAGACTTCTTCAGAGATGTCAGTTCTAGCCGTCCCTGCTAATGGAACTCTAACTTCACTTGGTACTCAATGTTCTGAGTAAATGTTTGCTGCTTTGTCTAGAATATTTTAGAATGAGAATAATGTTTCGATATCAAGCATGTGCTCGAGGAAATATGAGTGAGTTTATTTTCCATCGGTCATATGCACACAGCCCAAGGAGCAGACGAAATTAGCAATGTGCATTTTCTCTCATTTTTTATTCTAATATTCTATGCCTGCCAAGATCAAAAATTCTAATAGCATTCTATCTAATCCAATTTTGGCCCCCCCGAGTGCCGCATGGAACTCAAGTTCTTTCTGTTAGAATGAAAATGTGCAGTGAAGAGATCTGAGCTGGCTTCTGCTTTCAGGCAAAGAGCTTCATAATATCAGAGAATTAGCCATAATTTCACACAGGGTCCTGCAGCGTGAACGCGTGAAAAAGCACTGAGACCTCGCAGATACATTTTCAAACAACAATACTCATCCTCTATGTCTTGTTCCTGCAATCAAATGCATGTCACAGTGACAAAAGTAACTATTCACCTGGAGACAAAAGGTGCACAGCCACTCAGGTATTCAGGCCAGGTGTCCTAGCCAAATGACACGGAACACCCAGGTGAAAAATTCAAGGGTGACATGTTGGCCCTTATTTTTCCCCCCACTGCAAGGTAAGATACTTTGACTAATGTTTCTTCCTAAGTGGTCACAAAAGCAGACGCTTGTCCCCTCCCCTCAAGAGAAGCAATACAAACACCCCCTAAGCTCCTTTCACACTGCCCCTACTATCACCAAAAAAAGAGTACCAAGCATAGCGTTCAGTTAATGCACTTCATCTGTCTGTTTTAGTTGGTGTCCATGAATCCAGACTTAAACATGTTAAATCAGTGTTTGACAGCTGAAAATTTTAAAAGCGGTGCTCTTTTTAGGTCATACTTAAGACTCTCCGTGTCTAAAAATAACACCCAGTTAAAAGGGCTATTTTCTATTTCCTCCACTCCCACAAAGAGAGGAGGTAGAACCGAACAAAAGAAAAGATATGGCCTACAGCAGAGTCTTGCTGGGTCTTGTTTGGACGGTGCACAGTTGATGGTTGGCTTTCTGAAAATTCAAACCAGCAACTGCCAACTTTAGAACGTTGGGGTTTGGTAGGCATTTTGTCCACTTGGGAAACAGCTTTAGGGCCTCTTGCATGCACGTGATCGCAGACGCCTCAAGCTATGCAAAGTTTTTACGGGATGGGGCAGTATAAGCATAGGTATCAGTGAGGCCTTTGTTTACAAACACTCTGATGTGCCCTACAGTACCCCTCATGTCCACAGGGACATAATGAAGCATGTTAATGCAGATGGGCCATGCATTTTCCATACGCTCTTATTTACGTTTGCTTACCTGTGTAAGCTATGTTAGAGCACATGCAACCAGACAACAAAGACAGGGTAGGCTGGCTTGACAACAGCATGCAAGTGGAGAGACAGAAGCAGAAAAGAAATCTGTTTCAGTGAAATGGATTTGGACGAGTTAGGCTAATGTAGGCCGAAACCGAAGGGAAATGGCTTCACCCAGCTCTGTATTTGCGTTGCTAACAGAAACGGGGGTAGGAAAATACCCGCGGAGGACTGAGACGTGGAGGGGCTGGGGGTGGTTGGTTCGCTCAGGGGCAGACTGGGCTGGCGGAGCAGAAACGGGGGGGATCGATCGGGGTGTTTGACTGGACTCCTGCTCCAGTTTATAACATAATCTCTGGGGCTCTCCCACACACACACACACACACACACACACACTCACACACACACTCACACACACACACACACACACACACACACTCACACACTCGCACTCACACACACACACACACGCACTCACACACACACTCACACACACACACACACACACACACACACACTCACACACTCACACACACACACACACACACACGCACACCCACACACACACACACACACACACACACACACACACACACACACACACACACACACACACACACACACACACACTCACACACACACTCACACACACACCACACACACCCACACGCACACACCTGCCACCTCCGCTACTCTGCGACACACACACTTCCTGCGCTCCACCATCACGTCTGAGCCGGTCACATGACCAGCCATCCCACAGCTCCAGAGCGAGGCGCAGACGCAGACAGCCTGTGACATCACCCCTTTTCTTATTTCATGTATCATTTTTCCAGCAGATTCCAGCCCTGTCATCTTTCCCCTTCTCACAAAAACAGACGGAGGTGCTTGTTAGGGCACGCTGAGCAAGACGGAGAGAGAGAGAGAGAGAGCGGCCCGCTGCAGTTCGGCAGGGCGTAGTGTTCAGAGCTGTGTCAGTACGAGAAAGCGCAAACAGCAGGCTGCCGCCTGCCTGCACCCCAGGGCCTGTGTACCTTCAGATTCACACCGCCAACCCCGCCTTACCCCTGCCAGCCCGTTCAGAGTGCAGCCAATGGGATCCACCACAGACCAGGGGCTCCTCCACTCAGCCACGAAACACAGGTGAAACAGGTCGAAACAGGTCAGCTACCTGAACACATGACAGATGATTAACCAACAAACTCCATAATCGAACCCAGAAGATATGAGAAAACACTATGCATATCCCAGAGTCCAACACTGTTCCCAATTTTCTGACCACAAAACATTTTTATTTACCAGAACTTTGGTTGGCCATGGCTATCACTTGGGAACAAGTGGGGTGGGAGGATGGGGAGGTTGAAACTCCACCTTGGCGCTGCCAAGGGAGGGCCAGGGGGGGCCACGGCCACCCTGATACCATCGCTGCCCCCCCCACTGGCCTCCCCTCACGAGCCACATATGCTTAATATGCTTAAAATAAGAAACCGAAGTATATCAGTATGCTATTCCTTAACTCTCATATTGACATAGTTTTCAACTACCCTATATACTTCAACAGCAATATAAATTCCTCAAATTCAGTGATGGCTTTGGTTTTGTTGTGCCACCCCAAGATTTTCCATGGCCCCATCTGGCCCCCCCATTAAAATTTCTGGGGTGGCCACTGTAGCCCAACTGTGAAGCAGAAGAGAGAAATAAATAAAAAGGCTGTTGGTCTGACAAAAACACGGTTCCAGCTTTTCGATGATCCCCACAGTCAGAATGTGGCCAACAGAACCCTGCACCATCGGCCGACACCATCAGTAAAACAAACACTAAAATGAACAATGTGGAAGTGCAAAACTTGGGTGGATGGAAACTGTGGTTACAATGTCTCACATTTGTCCTCCTTGTTGGACCCAACCATAAACAATAACACAAAAATAGATCCCACATCTCTGTGGTGAAGAGGTGTATTGTGGGTAAAATGGCTGCAAAACATTGCAATGTTTAAACATGCTTCTTTGTGCATGTTTATGTGTATGTGTGTGTGTGTGTGTGTGTGTGTGCGCATGCATGTATGGCTTCTAATGGCATTTTTTAGCATATAAAACCGTTTAGGGAATGTTTAAAAAACCATGGCACAAACTTAGTCAGTATATGATAACAGGGCTGTGTTATCTTTCTGAATGGTTAGACCAGAGGATGAGATGATGGGATTTCATACAGTCCAGCGTGACCTGACACTGTGCAGCTTAGCTACGGAGCACAATTATGGAAAATCAATGCTGACCCTGTGCACCACTGAGAAAGAGAGTGTGAGCTGAGATTGAGCGAGAGACACACTCCTCTGTACTGGAGACAACAGCTTGACAAGGGATAAAGACAGATGTCAATCACTGTCACTGCGGAGCCCTCAGCTCCGAAAGACCCAATCGCCGTAACGACATGATTGCAAAAGAGAGAGAAAAACAGAAAGAGGGCAGTGCATGTAATAAAGAGAAATGCAAAGAGGAAAGGTATCGCCTTATCGCATCTACAGCTTACAGCACTACAGGAGGAAGGATGGAGAGAACGAGAGAGAAAGAGAGAGAGAGATCTATCAATTCCACAACTGATCACAATCGAACAAATTACAGCTATTTCTGGGTGAAAGGGCCTCCGCAGTAGAGCTGGCAGCCCAGTCGTGTCTCAGCCTGCCATTATCTGAGGGAGGGTAAGGGCTGATTACAACTTTATGTGTATTTACAGCCCAGAGAGATGCTTTCTTTGTTAAAACACACCATTCAGTGTGGGGTGAATGCGTGTGTGTCTGTGTCCATGGGGGTGGGGTGTGGAGATGTTCATCTGTGTTGTCTTTGCATCTTCTCTTTTGCAGCACAAGATTCTCTTG